>JASAUF010000348.1:0-600000 GCA_030180095.1 Magnolia changhungtana
ATCAATTTACATCAATACTTCTTCTAATTCAAATTTCATAGTTTAATTCTACTTCGAAAGTGTTTTTGAGAATGCACAAATATAAGTCCTTGATGATCCGATCTTAGTCTCTCTGAGTTAAAACTACATCACAACCCTACACTTGGGGTTGTCATCCTTTTAGATCGATCAATTATCCAATTTATCCATCTATCTTACCATCTTATTTTAAGTCATGAACCTAAAACTGATGTATATCCAAAGCTCGGGTGGACCACACCACAGGAAACTGTTGGGATAATGATGCCCACCATTAAAACCTTCTTAAGGTCCACAATGATGTTTGTTTGTCACCCAAACGATTCATATGGTCACATAGACATGGATGAAGGGAAAACACAAATATCAGCTTCATACAAAACTTCCATGGCCCCCAATAAATTTCTAATGATAGGCATTCAATTCATTATTTCCAATGGTCTGGTCCACTTGAGCTTTTGATGTGATTCAATTTTTGTCTCATAACTTTAAATGACCTGATAAAATGTATGGATGATGTGGACAAGACACTTAGATCACGATGGCCCCCACATAGTTTACTCAATACACTATATAATCTGCGTTCCTCGTGGCCATGGTATTTTGGTTGAACGCGAGTAGGGGTGTCAATGGGCCAAACTCGGGCCTAAAAAAGTAGAATTTTGGATAAGCTTGGTGGACGATCCAGCCTGAAAAGTTTGAAATATGGACCGAGATTGCCCTAGGCCCGACCCGTTGACAGCCTTAGACGCGGGTTCCATTAATTTCAGGAAATGAGTAAATAACCTTAGTAATGGAAACAACTATAATTACATCTGTTACCCCTACAAGAACCTCTCTAAATTAAATAGCTATCTAAATTCATCATGAAAGCTTGGTGTAACACCCCGTACTTTCTAGTACTCGAGTGTTACCATTTGGATTAGCTTAATATAAACAAAGAAAAATAAAATAAAATAAGATGTATATATAAAAATAATGCAACCTAAAAATATACACTATGAAATGCATATACTGTGTAAAGATTTAAAATTTCATGGTAAATCGATGTGTATGTATTTAATGTATATAAGATATTATGAAAATAATATTATATTAACTAACATAATAAATAATAATTCCACAATGTATAATTGAGTTATAGATATTAATGTAGTATTGAATATTTCTATAAACCTGTACACCAAAAATTATTAGATGTTTGAATAAGATTTTACATATTATTAACAATGTGATTTCAAATAAGGTAGTGTACAATTTGCAATTCATATGTATATATAATATGAGACTGTATACTATGAATTATATAGTAATAAATAGAAGATTAATGGCATGCATGTATTACTATATGAATATTAGAATTATATGAATATATGTGTATGAGATTCTAATTATTTAAATTATAAGTAATATACAAAAATAGTAAAAAATTATATTTATATTATTATTGGTTAGTAATATATGACAAAAGCCTCACAAAGGGCCCTTTAAGATCTTTTAACCGTTGACGTCCAATTTCAGAATCATCCGACCACTAGATTGACGAGAAACCCACCGCCATGACCTAAATCAAATTGTGGGCCCCACCTAGGCGTTAGACCTGCATGATATTCGATCTAGAACGTTGATTAGGGCCTCCCAGAGTGTTTGGACGGGGTGGATCTATTACAAACATCTCGGTGGACCCCACACAGAGTGCGAGTGCACTGAAGTTGCCGTGCACGAAGTGCACGGGACATCAGGAGCTGGTTTGACCAGCGCTGACCGAGATTTCTCTTAAAAGAGAAAGTCTCTCTCTCTCTCTTTTGTTTTCACAGCAGACGGACGCCGTCCGTTTGAGACGTCTGTGGCCCCCCACCTGGGCCCCACCTTGATGATCCAAACCGTCCATCTGATGGAAGGCCAGCGATCGAACAAACCCCACCCATTTTCGGAGCTTGAAACACGTGTGCACGCATACAATTCTGGGCGCAAACCAACCCTACAAAACCAATGTTTCCAAAAATGGAAACTATTGCCAACAGGGCGATCCGTGTGACATCTCACCTTTGCATCTCCACCGTTTAAGACGAGAGAAATCTTAGCCATCCATTCACTTAGGGCATTCCTTGCAAAACCAGGGATGGTTTTGATTCCCACCCACTGTTTGGGAGGCTGTTTATGCCAGATTAAATCTGGGACGCCCATTGATAATCCGACGATTCAGGAAAGATTAGAGCGAGCATATAAGGTGCGCGGATCGGAGAAACAGCAGGTCACCCTCTATTTTTACAGCCGCAGCCATGAAAATCGCCGTTCTCTCCTCCTTCCAAACCTACCACTCTAACCATCCTTAAGCTTCGAAAGAGCTTGTCTAGGAGCCTTCTAAGATCTATACGAACCATCTGAACGAGGTAGATTAGGGAAAGAAGCGTTCGTTTTCAATCCGCCATTAACAGCGGGTCTCCTTCCTCGTCGTGAAATGGCCGCTGCGGGGTTGTGTGGCCGTCGGATGTCCATCAGGAAGGGTCCACTGGTGTTTCTGGACTTCAGCAAACAAAATGAGAAAGGGAGAGAGCATGAGAGAAAGAAGAGAGAAGGAAGATGGTGGTGCGGCTGTTGCACCGCACCACCGTGCCGCACCACCTCTCGACTGTCCGAGATGGCTCGGTCTGCTCAAACCGAACTGAGTCAGGCAAGGCCCATTTCCACTTTCGGATCTTCGGTAGGTAAAGAAAATGAGAAGAAGAAGAAGGAAAGGCAAGAAAGAAAGAGGGAAGAAGTGAGTGGGTGCAGCCGTTGCGCGGCTGCCGATGTTGTTGTTGATCAACTCGATTCGACTGAGTCATGCACCACTCAGTTGCTGGGTTGTTCTTGTTTTGCCGGGCGTTCCAGCAGCACGAGTTGCAGAAAGAAGAAAAAAAGTGAGAGAGAAGGAAGAAATAAGATAGGAATGGGAGAGCGTGCGGGTGTGCGGCCTCAACTCAGCCCAAAACCGAGTTCGGCTGGAAAGTTTGGATTGGACCTAGTCCGGGTTCGCTCTGTCTACGCCATTGCTGGGCATTCCAGCATGAAGGGAAGAAGAAAAAGAGAGAGAGAAATCAGAAAATCAGAAACGAGAAGGAAGAAGGAGAGGTTTGGTCGGGTTGGTGGCTGAGTTGACTCGGCTGAAAGCAAGTCCAGCCGATTTGCGTTCACTTGGTCTGTCCAGGCTCTCTGCTGGGCGCTGGAAAGCAGAAAGGAAGAAGAAAGGAAGGAAAGAAGAAAAGAAAAGGAAAAGAGAGAGGAGAGGAAACGAAGGAGAAGAAGATGGGCCGCCCTACCCAAACTGAGTCAACTCATCGAGTCTGAGCGAGTCGAGCTGGGTTGGTCTGTCAGGACCTTCTTTGGACATCCCAAGACAAGGGAGAAAAGAAAAGGAAAATGAGAAGAAGGAAGAAAAGAGAAAAGAAAGAAGGTGGTGGTGTGTGAGCCGAGTCACTGACTCGACTTAACCGAGTCAATTTGGGTGAGAACATATTTTCTATCGTAATTTAACTAATTTCAACAATCATTTCTATTATTATTGTCATTTTTAGGATTATTAAATATAGGTATGATTAACGATTAGTAAATCATCCATACAAAAACTAGTTAACGCATATAAAAATTATTACTATTAAAGAATTAGTAATCTATCTTGTCGTTCCTAATATGTTGTTATTAACGTTCGGACACACCAATCATTTTCATCAAAATAATTATTAGTGTCATGGATATTATTATCATCAATCATAATTCTATTATTAAATTCTGTCATAATGATTTTTATACCATGTTAGTTAATGTAAATCATAACACTAATGCTAATAATTATTTTGTAATTATTATGTTTACATTGAAATTAATGGTACACCAAACTAGAGGGATCTTGATTTATAATTTACACCCTTATTACTATTATCATAGAAATTTTTATTATGGACATGATTAGCCACTAATAGATTACTCATACTAGTATTAGTTGTATCATTAACGTTAAACCGCATGCAAGTAACCATATTATTACATCAAGTAAGCTACACATGTATTACAGTTTAACTCCTAGAACTAAACCCTAGGATGAAAACCCTAAATTCTACATTAAAACCCTGAGATAAATAATTCAAACGATAGGCGATGATCTTGAACCCTAGGTAGTGTGTGGAACTTGAATCTAATTGTATAAGATTCATGATTTGTGGTAGGGTTCGACCCTAATGGCGTATGTACCTCCTAGCGATGGCGAAGGCAGTTCATGGCATAAGGTGATGATTCTTCCCCTTGAGCTTTCCATCTTCTCATTAGCTTAAGTTATAGTTTTTATTTAAATTCATAATTGATATCTCTCTTTATAATCACATGTTAGTGGTGGAAATTGAATTGCTGTCTAACATGCTTTATGATTATCCTGTATAATTGTTCATGCTTGTGGATTATTTGTGGATTGCTTACGGAACTTAAACTGGTACATTAGTGAGGAATTCCCACATATGAATGTACACCCATATTTGGGATGTAACTTGACTAGTTGTGATCGTAATGGACCTTCGACTTGGTGGTTATTAAGCAGTGGTCTAGATGGATCATTGATGTGGGCCTACCATCCGGGGTTGTTGTGCCCAATGGTTTTAAGGATGGTCTTTATCGTATGGTTTTGATATTCGCCCTATGTGGCATATTTTGATACTCGCCCTACGTGGTTTTATTTGATATCTTCCCTACATGGGTTCGATGTTTTATACTGTGCAACCATGTGATGGTAAGCCCCATATATTGTAATATGATTGGCCACTAGTCGACAGGGTTTCCATTAAACATCCTAAGGTGGTAGCCTCATGAGCCAGGGATGGTGGAATGGGACACTATGCCTGAGCTGTCGGCCTACGCTGGGCCATGTGCTCCCGTAGTAACCTTTGAGCTTTTTAAACCTGCTGAGTGTAATTGGATTAATAATAGACTGGCTAATCATGCATACATCGCACAGACCAGCATCTATTGCTATCGTACGTGATGTACGTATTGTTCCGACTGGTTGATGTTTCCCAGGTTCGATGATTGCATGGGCGGCGGCCCTGTCCGCACGGATGAGTATTCCCAGGGCGTGAACGCATTGCATGGGCGGCGGCCCTGTCCGCACGGATGAGCATCCCCGGGGCGTGAACGCATTCCATACATCCATGCACATAATAAGATCTGCATCATGTACTGTTTTGTATGCTTTATTTTATAACTATGCTTACCTAATGCGGCGGTGTGTAATCTTGAGGGGAGTTCACACTGAGTTGGCCACTCATCCATCAAATATATAACCGTACAGGTAGCACAGGTGACTTAAGTGACTTTCAGGTTCAGGCTGATGAGGAGCCAGGTACATGTGCCAGGGTTGCATGACTACATCTACCTCGAGGAGCTGCGCAGTCTTGCGGCTTATGTTTACATTCTTATGTTATTTTTCATGTACTAAATCATATGGATTCTTGTATTTGTTATATCGAGACATTGGTTTGTATAAGTCATTATGGGCACTCTTTTGTATATTCTAAATGATAATGGAACTTTACTTTATACTTACTTGTCCATTCTACGCTCATCTGCTTACTCTGATAAAAGAAGAAAAGAAAAATATATATTTGACCATCCTTTAAGGTTAACACTCGGGTTTTTGGGAAACGGGTCGTGTACTCGGGTCCTGAAAATTCGGGGCGTTACACTTGGCTCATGTGATGAATGTAATAAGCAATTTTTACTAATATTGTCTTTTCAACTGACATTACCCTTTTTTATTTCTATTTTTTTCAGGCACATACCCACACCTCACACCTGTTGATTGTCAAATATTACATATTTTTCCCTTGTTATTCATTTATTTTAGGAACATAAATATGCTTAATTGATGTGCTTTCACATGTTTTCTCTTACAAGGTGATCTTAAGAGCTAAGGAGAAAAGAATGCTTAAAAAGAAGATTTATGCTCAAAAGATTACTAAATGAATATTTGGAGATTTGTAAGTCATTAATGAAGAATTCACATGCCAAAGACCCAGGGAAACTAAGGAATGAAGAGAATCGAAGATTTAAAGTGAAGAAAATGAATCATGAAAATCAGCTAGAAAAATCATATTCTGGAATTCTGAGTCTAAAAAAGAAAAGTCTTGAAATCATGCAGAATTGTCTAGCAAGAAGGTAGGATTTTTAACCTTAATTCGGTCCATTTGAACCCAACTTCGGCCCAACCAAAGCGCAACTTTTTACGTAAGATTGAGGCAGTTTCAAAGTCGGTCCAAGCAAAGCTTATAAATATAAGTTTTTTTTTATGAGTTTCTAAGCACACATTTGGGTTAGAAGACTGAAACAAGGTATTAGAGAACTTCAATAAGTCCTTCCTTATTCCATAATCTTCTTTTAGTTAGTTTTTATGTTTTCTTTAAGAGATTTAGTTTCAATCATGTCTAGATTTGGCTAATCTCTTAGCTAAAGCTAAGAGGTGAAGCTTGTAGTTTGTTAATTGTTTATCTTACTTTGATTCACGTTTATGTTGAATTTTTATTGATTCTTAGTTTGAATTAAGGAATATTTTCAGCTTTTTCATGGTTTATTGTGACTCCAATTACAGTATAGACTTTGAAGGCTTTTAATATCTTCTTACTTGTTTTATAATTGTGTGGTCTGTAAAATTCGTGATTCACCATTGTCTCATGGGCATGGTTGTTGGTTGAATTCCCTACGATCATCACAATGGTGCTTCATGTGGGAACTAATTTAATGGAAAGTTCAGATTATGTCTTAACGATTGTTGAGCCAAAAAAATATTCTATCTTTCTTTCTCTGAAAGTCTCATTGTGCGTTCATTTGCATTAGTAGGAAAATTCCATTGCACAGGTCAATTCCTAGATTGTTGCTGCTACTGCACAAGTAGAGAGCTTCCTGTTATGCACCTTTGGATGAGCGCCCAGAGTTGAAAGCTTCTTGCAATAATCCCAGTGGTGCGCCTTAATCTCCGTCCCAGTTAAACCCTCGTAGCACTAAAGAAGCCCTCCTGCTGAAACCCTCCTATGGTGCACCTTTAGATGAGCGTGGCAGTTTTCATCCCTGATGCGCGCCCCTCCTCTTGAGCACAGGTTAAGCGCCCCTCCTCTTGAAGATAGGATGTGTGCCCCTCCTTTTAATTTTGAGTTGGGTATTGCCTTGTATGAAGGAAGAAGTGGCTAAACGCCGCTATTAAAGGAGGAGGGTTGGGCATTGTCTTGTATGAAGGAAGAAGTGGTTGAATGACACTATTTAAGAAGGAGGGTTGGGCGTTGTCTTGTATGAAAGGAGTGGTTGAATGTCACTATTTAAGGGGAAGGGTTGTGCGCTCACGCCTTGTCTGAAGAGAAGCCTTGTGCACTACTTTGAGTGGTCTCCTGTCTGAAGATAAGGTTTGTGCACTACTTTTGAAGGGAGAAGGTTGTGTGTAGCATGCCTTGTCTGAAGGGAAGTCTTGTGAGCCACTTTTGAAGGAGACTTGTGGGCCCCTTGTCTGAAGAAGGCTTGTGCGCCACTTTTGAAGGGAGGTGTTGTGCGTCACTTGTCTAAAGGGAAGTGATATGCGCCACTTTTCAAGGGAGAAGGTTGTGCACTACTTTGTCTTAAGGAGCTTGTGTTGTGCGCAAATGACCTCCAAACGTGTGAGAGGTCTATAAATACCTCTCCCCTCTCCTCATTTAGGGGGGACAAAAATAGGGAAGGATGTTGTCCACCCCTCCTCTTAAAATGTGGTTGTGCGCCACATTTGAAGGAGAGTGGTGTGGCTCTTGTCCTGAGAGAAGGTTGTGTGCCACTTTGGAAGGAGTGTGGTGTGGCGCTTGTCCTGAGAGAAGGCTTTGTGCACCATTTTGCATGGGCTCTTGTCTTGAGAGAAGGCTTTGTGCGCCATTTTGCATGAGCTCTTATCTTGAGAGAAGGCTTTGGTGCCATTTTGCATGGTCTCTTGTCCTGAGAGAAGGCTTTGTGCAGCATTTTGCATGGTCTCTTGTATTGAGAGAAAGCTTGTGTGCCATTTTGTATGAAGGGAAATTTTGCGCGCCATCTTTTGAAGGAGTGTTGTGTGCTCTACTGGATGCACTCTGTTGTGCGCTCCACATGGTGCCCTACCTAATGAACTCCCCACATGTGTGAGAGGTCTATAAATACCCCTCTCCCATCCTCATTTGGAGAGGACAGAAGTTGGAGAGTCTCAAGGAACTCCTAGAGCAAGAGAAAAGTGCATTATGATGGAAGATCCGCACGACGAGAAAAGTGGCACAATGGAATTATGGCACAATGAGAAAAGTGGCAGTACATAAATATGGCACAACGGAAAAGGCCGTACAACCCAAGTCTGAGAAGCTCCAACCTTTCCTCAGTTGTGCCCCCGCACAACTCAAGTTTGTAAAGTTTCCAGCTTCTCCCAGATTGTGCACTAATATTCTTGCCCAAAATGCCCCTTCCTTGATTAAGTGTGCTAGTTGCTGGATTTATAAAGGGAAAGCAAAGGAAATGTGAAGCATAGAGAGAACCCCAGGAGAAAGAAAAGTCTATCCGTATGACTAAAAGGATGAGTGGAAGGATGCTCAATGCCTATCATATAACCAAAGCAAGGGCTTCAAGTCTGCACAACTCATCTACCTTTGTGATGAACATCAAATGCTTGTCGAAATGCTACCGAAATTGCCATTAGACTGCTCTTTCTCTCATTCATTGTACTATGTTTTCAAAATCAAGGGAAATATGAGGATGCAAATGAACTCAGAACGAATAAAATACCTTGTGATCATTGTTCTTTCATTCTTTCTTTATTTTTATTGAATAATCCTCCCAAATTGAATGCTTTTGTTTCTTGTTGAAACAAAATGGCGACTCTACCAGGGACTCTCTTATTATTCAATGATAACTTAGAAAATATTCAAAGAACGTTTATCACTATTTGGCGTTGTATAAATGCTAAAATGGTGACTCTCAACGGGAACATCCTCCCCTTCATCTCTAAAACAAAGTACAATTTTATTTAATTGAAATAATTGATACTCTGTTTTGAATAACAGGTATTTTGTCGACATACAACCGTAGTGACTTTTCTCCCCACCAACGTGGTTGCCTACTTCATACCTAACGGATTTCCACTAGAAAGTACCAAAGAAGGTTAAATCAGTTGCGATCAAGGATAAACAATGTCAGGTCATGTCCAAAATAGTTTCTGTTTCACCGGTAGTACAGCAAGACGATGAAGGACAGATGATAGTAATATCCAAAAGATGAAAGGTTCGATCTTCTCTCACAAGGAGTACCATCCTGCCAAGTATGGTTAACGGGTCAATCATGTGAAATACTACACAACTCAGTTTTACCTCAGTCACTTAGTATCACAACGGTTCATCCTTCTCAACGGCATTAGCAATGCAGTTTTCACTTTCTCCTTCAATATCAAGACATTTGAAGTATAAAGAAATAAAAAATTTACCAACAGATATTAGTCAGCCTTCACCAGATGAGCATGTTGCTGAAGAAGTCCTTAATTTTCCAACAGTTATTGCCGTGAACAACATTGAACCCTAAGGAAAGCCTTCAGATGAGAAGTTAGTTTGACTGAATTAGTCGCTACTCGCCAACGAGAAGAAGAATCAATTAACGAATTCATCAGTCAATGGAGAACCCTAGGGCCATTGTGTTCACAACTTGCTAGAGTAGAAGAGCAAGTCAAGTTACGTATAGAATGCATAAAGCTAGACATTGCATTAGGACTCATTGATCCAAATATATAGATCTTTCAAGATTTGATTATAAAAGTTTGTAATTTGAAAAGAGTCAAAGTGAAGTTGCTCAACTCTCATATGAATCGGTTAGTTCAAAATCTTGAGAGAGCAGTAACAGATATTGTCAAAGAAGAAAAGAAAAAATAAAGTATTGTCAAAATGAATGAAGAAACTCTGATAAAGAGAACATGAGTTATTCTACAATTAAGAAAAAGAAAGAGTTCGGACAATTCAAGGACTACGGGAAACATATAGTTGAAGAAGACGATATACTTCTTATGATAAATCAATTGCTAGCTGCAGAGAAAATCAAATTACCACGGCTAAAGTGTTCAAAGGAAATGAAGCAAAGAAGAAAAGAGTATTCTACAGAAGATGATTGACGATAGTAAAATTATCATAAAGAAGACATATGAAATAAGAGAGGAAGTAATGACATATGATCCCGATTGAAAATATTCACTTTATAGAAGAGCAATCGAGAAGAAGTAAGACAAATATATTCACCATGGGGGCAAATTTTCATCAATACACCTGTTAGTGCTAGTTCATCAAAATATGTCATCCTTGAAGATAATCTCAGTTTTGATTTCAAAGATTATCAACATAATACTTCCAAATCAAAGGGGGCAAGAAAAACAGAATAATGTCAAATTTTCAGAATGCCAAAGTCCCAGAATGTCGATGCCTTATTCTTCTCTCCATACATGAATAAAAGGTAGACTTTCAAGCAATCAAGTTCAAGCATATTATAGTTAAGCATCGACGATTATTGCTAAATCCTTAGTAGCCATCATCACCATTGCCATCGCCATATTGTTGACGCAAGAGATTATTCCATTATCAAAATTTATCGAAATTGCTATCGTCGCCAAGCTGATACACCATTATAATCATAAAATTTATATCATTAGCAATGGCGATATATCAATCATCGATTTGTTATCTTCAGCAAAGCCTGTACGATCAACCATCACTTCAACGATATCGATTTATCATTTAAGGCAGTCTAGCCAAGCCTATACGGCCAACTATGCATAAGACCTATTATCATTGGCAATATATATATATATATATATATTATGGCAGTAGTGAGAAGCCAGTGGCCCTAAAAAGCTCGTATAGGCTATCACATGCATACCCATGCGGGCAGTGGACGGAGCCAGCGATTAAAAGCCTTAAAAGGCCAAAAAGTCCACAATGGCCAGTCACGCGTGAGACCAATGCCATCTGTATAACTTCTGACAACATCATGGGGAAGTATGAAAATACCCACCCATGAATGGGTCTGACCTTGTAGATGAAGAAAAAGTGGGAAGCAGCATAAGACCCCCCAGATTCCTAGCTTGATTTCACTAATAACTCATGAGGATATGGTCTCTAAAATAAAAATTTTCCCTCATTGATGGACTGAAGGCCTTGGATTTGGTACCTAAGGTAGCCTTGCACGCTCCGTGAACTCTAAAGAGTTACTGCGGCCAACCCTGTGCGTAAATTCCATCAACTTCACTGCCCCGATAGCTTCACTGGGCCCCTCTGATAGATCGCGGTTTGCGAACTCCCCAGCCGCCATAAGTCCAGTGAACTCATGAGAGTTACAAAGACCATTCGCGTAAGACCCGACTCCAACTACTTATGAGTCTAAAAAACTGTGTGATTGCTCCACTACTCAAGAGCTTAAACTGTGTGATTGTCGCACTACTCAAGAGCCTAAACTGTGTGAAAATGTCGAGTCCAGTAAAGTTAAGTCCAGTTAGTAAAGTCAAGTCCAGTCAAGTTCAGTTCAGTCAAGTCTTGTTCAGTCAAAGTATGGTCAGTCAAAAGTATGTTAGTTCCAATACTTAAGAGCATAAACTATGTGTGCATCAAAATGCTGCAGATATATATTTCACTTAAGATATGCTCAAATATGCATTTCTTGATGAAAATCTCAAACATTAGTTAAACAATATACAAATATGCCTTCCCCTTGAATCAGGTTCAATTTATAGCAACAACAAATGCCTTCAAAATACTGGCAGTTCTCTATTCAAAAGTTCAAATCTTTAGGTGTAAGGGTTATGGTCTCATACTCCTTTGGTTGTCAAATTTTGATGTGTCAAAACATCTATCTGTGTCTTATGCTGTATGATGATTTTATACTTCAAGATGCTACAAGTTGAAGCACAAGATGTTAAAGTTCAAAAAGCTACAAGATGAAGCTCAAGATGTCAAAGCTCAAGATGTTGATGTTCAAGACTTCAACCTGATATTGTTCAAGACTTCAAACCTGATATTGTTCAAGATTTCAAGCACGATATTGGTTCAAACAATCTACATTCGTTGAATGGTTGAAGTTCAATGTCCATACGACATGTTTAGGGTTTGAATGACCTTAGGTTGACCCTTTAAGTAGGTCATTTTGGATACATAAATCAAATGTTTATTTAACATAAGTTTGGTCTATTCAAGACCAGTCCTAGCTCTTGTTCGACCAGTCCTAGCATTGATTCGACTAGTCCAAGAAATTCCACGATCAGTCCTAAGTTGTTGAAGATTTTTCGAATTTTTTGGAACGCCCACGACCAGTCCTGGAAGTCCTTCGACCGGTCGTAGGTTGGCTTCGACTCGTCCACGATCAGTCGTGGAGCTACGACTGAAAATCCAGCAACCTATTTCATGGTCCTACGACCAGTCGTAGGTATCTACGACCAGTCGTAGGTGACCCACGACGGTCGTAGGGTACTCCACGACCAGTCGTGGAACGGTTTTCAAAGATCGCGCTCAATTTTTCAAAAATGCTGTTAGAGCTACGACAGATCCTGAGTTTCTAAGACCAGTCGTAGGAACGATTTTTTCTTCTATAAATTGAACACGAAATTCAGAGTTTTTATATCCGGAACTCCATTCCATTTCAAGAATTTTCAAGTAATCACTCTGAGATAAGTCTGTGTTTATTTTAAGCTAAATTGTGCTTATTTAATATTCCTTTTTGCTAGCTTATTTAATTTGATTTTGTTTCTCTATTCCAATCTTATTTGAAAAGAGGAATTATATTATTCCTTCTTCTTGGAATCAAAATCAAATATTGCTACGCCCAACAAGTTAAATCTAAAATCTATTAGAATTTAGAACCTCTTGAATGTGAGTATTGGAAATTGAACTTTGACATTCAATCATCTACTCCAATTGGTTCTACCGGGCTGCTAAAGGAGAAATTCAGGTATTTTACATTTCTGTAAAATTCATTTATTTTTGGTTTTGTTTGAGGTTAAGCCAGAAAAATCTCATTGTATTGGTTTTGTTTGAGATTGAGCCAGAAAAATCTCATTGTATTGGTTGTCTGAGGAAAATCGAAAACTTCGAGAAAAAGGGGTTTTTGAATTGTGTAAGCCCAAGTGAAAAAGACACAATTGTAAAGGTTTTTGGTGAACACGAGAAAACCTATTTGATAGTGAACGCTAATATCCCCTGTGTGAGGATATTAGGAGTGGAGTAGCATTCACGTGTGTTGTTGTAAAAGCGGTTGGTGTACACACAAAGCGAACCACTATAATTCTTTGTCTTGTGGATTGAATGCTTGCTTAATTTTCATATCTTTTATCATTCAATTGTGTGGAATGTACAAGTGGATGTGAATGTTGTAACTATTTACATTTTCCAGCAAGTGTGGGGATTGTTGTAATAATTTAGATCTTTACTTCTGTATTTATTTTCAATTCCTTGCTATTTCATTTACTTATATTAACATTGAGTTCTTGATTCAAAAGAGGTTCTAGAAATAAGGTTGTCCTACCATAAGCCCTTGTTTATTATGGTGTAAGGTTGTCCTTAGAACTGAATTTGTATCAATCTCTCAATAATTATTTATCAAGGTGATTTATATTTAGCATTGTGAATTGATTCATAATTGTAAGGGTATTGATTTACGTTTGTTCCGCTGATTTATTTATAAATTTGGCATAGTCCTATTCACCCCCCCTCTAGGACATATAGCTTGGCCTTTTCAAGTGGTATCAGAGCCTAATAGCTCATTTTTTGTTACTTTTTATTTGGATTTATTTCCTGAGCTAACGATCTAAGCTATATAAAAAGATGTCAAATTTTGATAGCCTTTCAGTTACTAGGCCTCCTCCTTTTGATGGCTCCAACTATGCCTATTGGAAAGCCAGAATGAGAATCTTCCTCAGATCAATGGATGAAAGTGTGTGGCTAGCCACAGTGACTGAATGGAATCCTCCTACCATGGAAGTAACTGGTGTTGATGGTTCAAAATCTATGAAAATTACACCATATTTCCAATGGACCACACTTCAGAAAAATGAGAGTAGTGCTAATCTTTAAAGCACTAAATGCAATCACTTAGCACTGCACTATCAGGATGAGTTCAAAAGAATCATATCTGTGATCTATGCAAAGCAAGCCTAGGATATTTTAGAAATGACACACGAAGGTACATCAATTGTCAAGAAATCTAAAGTCCAACTCCTCACAACTAAATTTGAAGAAATTCATATGGAGGAAAATGAAATGTTTATGGACTTTTACACTAGATTGAATGACATTGTAAACTCTATGTGGGGTCTTGGCGTAAAAGATCTCGAGAAAGTAAAGTGTGTGCAAAAATACTACGCTCTCTTCTGAACGGTTCAATTCAAAGGTAACCGCAATCCGGGAACTTCGTGATACGGACAATATGAAGGTAGAAGAATTAGTTGGTTCTTTGCAAACCTATGAATTAAGTTTTAAAGCTCTAAAGGTAAGTCTATTGCTTTGAAGTCATCTAAAAGTATTACTCAAGAAAATTCAGATTCAGAAAAGTCTGAAGATGATATGGCCCTTTTGGCGAAAAAGTTTTATAAGATTTTCAAAAGTAAGAAAAGAGTCGACTTTCAAAAGGCAAATGAAAAGAAACGTTCTAAACCTAAGTCTAAAACTTGGAAATCATTGAAAGATAGTCAATGTTACAACTGTCAAGAATATGGGCATTTAGCAAACAAATGTCCTAAGAAGGACAAATCCAAAAGGAAGGGTATGTTGGCTACTTGGGATGAATCGTCTGATTCTGAAGCCTCTTCTGAATCAGAAAATTCAGAAACCGAGTCGGGCAGTGAACTTAAGGCCCTTATGACTCTAGCCAAGTTTACCTTTTCAGATCACGATGATTCAACAAGTGAAGAAAATTTGGATAGTGATCATGAAAATGATGAAGATCTACAAGATGCTTACAATGCCTTATATAAAGAAAGTTGTAAAATTGCTGTCAAACTTAAACTTCAAAAAGAAAAGTTTTTTAAACTTAAAGAATGTTTTGAAACCCTTGTTTTAGAAAAATCTCAAATTTCAGATTGTTTTGAAAAATCAAAGTGTGATTTAGAATTCAAAACCTCCCTAATTGAAAATTTGAAATCTGAAAATGAGAAACTTAAAAATGAAGTATCTTCTCTTCTGAGTTTGAAGGACACATGGAGATATGCCCAAGGTGATCCTAAATTAGAAAAATTATTATCCGGATCAAGAAAATGTGGTGATCGATCCGGGTTGGGCTGATAAAAATACATCTCCTAAACGAGAAGAATGCTCCTTCCATTTTTGTGAAAGGAGAGACTTCTAACTCAAAAGGAAAAGGTACTAATCAAGCTGTTTCTAAAAATACAAAAACCTTTCAAAAACACAAAAGCAGCTATATAAATTTCAAAAATCAGATTCGAAACCCGCTAGCTGAAAAAATTATTGATTTACTTAAGGAGCTGTTAAAATCTAACTCAGTAGGTCACTCTTATAACTATAAACAAAAGAAGACCAATTATTCTCCTAAACCCAAAACAAGATCTTGAAATGGGTTCCCAAGGTTACTTGTTTGGTTGCTCACACTGCTTTCAAAGCTACAAGCCATTCAAAATGGTACCTTGACAGTGGATGCTCCAGACATATGACAGGTGACAAAGCTCTATTCACCGATCTTAAAGATATGACTGATGGGTCAGTCACATTTGGTGATGGTAGCAAGCTGAAGATAATTGGCAAAGGTACGGTCCAACTCTATAACCTTCCCTTATTTAAAAATGTGTTATATGTTGAGGTTTAAAACACAACCTATTGAGCATATCTCAAATATGCGATAACAACCATAATGTTAAATTTTCTAATCAAGGTTGTGAGATTACAAATGAAAAGGGTTACGTAATATTAAGCTGTGAGAACTTCAGAAAGCGCTATATAGTAAGCAACGGTAGCTCATCTAATCAAACGTGCTACATGGTCCATACCGATGAGAAGATTTATGGCATAAACGCCTTGGACATGTACACTACCGAAATTTATACAGATTGAGCAAAAGTGAACTAATAAAGGTCTACCTAAAATGCAAAAAGTAGACAAGATTTGTGGTGAATGCCAGTATGGTAAACAAACTAGGAGCTCTCACAAAAAGGTGAACTCCAATATCACCACAAGACCACTCGAACTTCTCCATATGGATCTTATAGGACCAACAAGAACAGAAAGTCGAGGTGGCAAAAAGTACATCTTAGTTATTGTAGATGATTATACAAGATACACTTGGGTTTCATTCTTGAAAGATAAATCAGAAACCCTTGATGAAGTGAAAAAGATTATAAAACGGATTCAAACTGAAAAATGTTCTCAAGTCAGCAAGATCCGTAGTGATCATGGATCCGAATTCGAAAATAGCGGTTTTGAGAAATTTTGTAGCGATCAGGGAATATCACATGAATTCTCTGCACCTAAAACTCCTCAACAAAATGGAATTGTCGAGAGGAAGAATAGAGTGCTTCAAGAAATGGGAAGTGTTATGTTAAATAGCATGAAGCTTCCTAAGAATCTCTGGGCTGAAGCTGTGAATACAGCCTGCTACATTATTAACCGTGTTTATATTTGTAAATCTAATAATAAAACGGCTTATGAAATGTGGTTTGAGAAAAAGCCTTCTGTCAAATATTTTCGTGTTTTTGGCAGCAAGTGCTATATTTTGCGTGACCGTGAAAATTTGGGAAAATTCGACACTAAAAGTGATGAAGGGATCTTTTTAGGTTATTCCTTAAACAGTCGTGCTTATCGTGTTCTGAACAACAGGACCGGTGTGATTCAAGAGTCAATAAATGTTGTGATTGACGATCTTTTGAAGACACCTGTCCCTAGTTTAGATAATGATGAAGTTCTTATACTTGAAAAACAAGAAACTTCATCAAGTGAAACTAATCCTGAATTAAGGACTGTTAAAGATCATCCAACCTCTCAAAAGACTCTACAGGTAATGATGTGGATCCTAAATTGTATCGTAGTTTGATTGGTAGTTTACTTTATCTAACTGCTAGTAGACCAGATATTGCTTTGAGTGTTGGTATTTGTGCTCGTTATCAATCAAATCCTAAAGAATCTCACTTAGCTATTGTTAAGCGGATTATGCGTTATGTATGCAAGTTCTACTAAATTGGGTCTCTGGTATCCACATGAGACTAATGTTCAATTAATAGATCTGCAGATCTTGTCGAATTTGGAAACATAGATGATAGGAAATCAACCAGTGGTGGTTGTTTCTACATTGGAAATTGTCTTGTTTCTTGGTTTAGAAGAAGCAAAGTTCTATATCGCTATCAATCATTAGCGAAGGTGAATACATTCTTCTTTGAAATGCATGTACTCAACTTGTTTGGATGAAACGAATGTTAAGCGATTATGGAATTACTCAAGATTCTATGATTTTATTTTGTGATAATTCGGTGCAATAAATATCTCTAAAAATCCGATTCAAAAGCATTCACGTATTTAAGCATATTGACATTAGATTTCATTACATTCGTGAATTAGTGGAAGAAAAATTAATAAATTTGGATTACATTCCAACCGAGATTCAACTTGAGACATTTTCACTAAACCGCCGACAAAAGCAGTTTAATAAATTAAAGTTTGATCTTGGTATGTGCAACTTAAATTGAGTTTGCATGATTTTGTGTATCATAATGTACATAAGTTTGATGTTTTACTTGCTTAAATTTGAAATTATTTAAAAATAAGAAAAAAAAAATTGCAAATTTTTGTCGTACTCGACCTGTCGTGAGAATACACGACTGGGTCGTGTACAATGCACGGTCACAACACGCATACACGACTGTCGTAAAAGCACGGATTTCACTTAAAATTGGGGATTTTTGTCTTCTTCTTCATTTCTTCATTTCTCTCCAACGTCTCTAGCTACGGCTGCCCCAACCCATCTTCATTGTTCTTCAAGGTTAGTGATTCTTTCACATTTTTTTTGTAGATTCTTGTTCTTAGTGATTCAAAACTCATGTTTGTGGAATCTATTTGATCATTCATTGCAGGATTTGGGGTTTTTTATCTTGAAAAATGTGTTCTATCTAAATCTCATCTCTTCTATCTTGCATCTTGTTGTTTCCTTGAAATCCTTCTTTGAAAATGGATCCTAGAGGTAAAAAGAAAACTACTCGAGGTCCATCTTCTTCTAAATCAACTTCTATTGTTCAACGTCATCTTCGCTCTCCTGAAAATGATCCTTCTGATGCTCGAGATTTGCGTATGCGTAATGTAATTGTTGAACGTCATGTTAATGTCAATCACATTGCTTCTTTTGGTATTCCTTCTTTGTTGGAATCTGTGGGATGGGATAACATCTTACATTGGGGTGGAGCTGCATACCAGTCCATTGCCCAATCCATGTTTGCATGTATCTGTGATTTTTCTCTTGAGAATTTAACTTTTAAAGTTGATACTCAAGAAGGTTTGTTTGTTGTAGATCGACATTTGATTGCAGATATTATGGAAATACCTATCAATGATGAAAGCATTCCAATTAATATTTTACATGATAGTCTCTCAGAATCTGAACGACGAATGCTTACTAGAGATTTATGTAATATGGATGTTCATTGGACTCATAAAGGTCATGTACTTCCCTCAAGGTATTTGTTACCTGCATTACGAGAGTACTTCATAAGATATTCATTTCAAATCTTTATCCACGTTCTGGTAACAAAACCGAACTCACTGCTTTTATGGTTCGTGTTTTGCATTCTGTTGTCTCTGGTGCTAAAATATGCCTCCCTTCTTTAATCTGTCATTCCATTATTCTGTCACGTCACCATCCTGGACATAGTGATATACCCTTTGGTTATTTACTGACTATGTTAGCAAATCATATGCTCATAGCTATGCCTACTAGAGAAAAACCCATCCACCATCTCCTTTTAATAATTCCAATCTTAATAAGATGACTTTAGATTTGGCAAGAGGCCAAGTGGATGCTGGTAGCAGTGGTGGTGAAGCAGGTAATGCTGAAGCTAGTGATCTTCCTGAGGACGTGAATATGGATGACTTATTTGAAGAACTTGAGTCGGACTCGGCTGATGATCCTGATTTTCAGCCTTCTGATTTTGATGAAAGATTGAATTCTCTTCAAGAGCAGGTGGCTCAAATTCGTGTGACTCAAGACACACAATTTTCTTATATGCGTAAATATATGAGGCGAATTGCTAAGGGATTACACAAAATTGATCCATCTAATCCTGCACCCTCTTAAGTTCATTTGAATTTTTTTGATGCGTAATATTTACTGATATTAGCTTGCATCTCAAAACTTTTTTGTTGGTTATGGACAATTTTCTCTTGCTACATCTACTAATTTCATTACTGTTCTTCTTCCTTTGTCATTTTGTGACAAAAAGGGGGAGAAGTTTGGTGAATCTATGTCATTTTGATGTTAAACTTATCTATGTGCTTCTATTACTCAGGGGGAGTTAAACTTATCAAGAGTTATGGGAAAATGATTATTGCTTATCATGTCTATACATTGCTTATCATCTGTGCATCTGTGCTTGCTTTGTACTTCTCTTATGTCTATTGGAAGTATTATTACTTGGTGTGGTGTTTTGTCACAAATTTGACAAAGGGGGAGATTGTAAGGGTTATGGTCTCATACTCCTTTGGTTGTCAAATTTTGATGTGTCAAAACATCTATCTGTGTAAAGCTACAAGATGAAGCTCAAGATGTTGATGTTCAAGACTTCAAGCCTGATATTGTTCAAGACTTCAAGCCTGATATTGTTCAAGATTTCAAGCCTGATATTGGTTCAAACAATCTACATTCGTTGAATGGTTGAAGTTCAATGTCCATACGACATGTTTCAGGTTTGAATGACCTTAGGTTGACCCTTTAAGTAGGTCATTTTGGATACATAAATCAAATGTTTATTTAACATAAGTTTGGTCTATTCCAAGACCCGGTCCCCTAGCTCTTGTTCGATCGGTCCCTAGCATTGGTTCGACTAGTCCAAGAAATTCCACGATCAGTCCTAAGTTGTTGAAGATTTTGATTTTTTGGAACGCCCACGACCGCCTGGAAGTCCTTCGACCGGTCGTAGGTTGGCTTCGACTTCGTCCACGATCGATCGTGGAGCTACGGACCGAAAATTCAGCAACCTATTTCATGGTCCCTACGACCGGTCGTAGGTATCTACGACCGATCGTAGGTGACCCACGACCGGTCGTAGGGTACTCACGACGGTCGTGGAACGGTTTTTCAAAGATCAGGCTCAATTTTTCAAAAATGCATTGTTAGAGCTACGACCCGCCCTAGGTTTCTAAGACCGGTCGTAGGAACGATTTTTCTTCTATAAATTGAACACGAAATTGAGTTTTTATATCCTAACTCCATTCCATTTCAAGAATTTTCAAGTAATCACTCTGAGATAAGTCTGTGTTTATTTTAAGCTAAATTGTGCTTATTTAATATTCCTTTTTGCTAGCTTATTTAATTTGATTTTGTTTCTCTCTATTCCAATCTTATTTGAAAAGAGGAATTATATTATTCCTTCTTCTTGGAATCAAAATCAAATATTGCTACGCCCAACAAGTTAAATCTAAAATCTATTAGAATTTAGAACCTCTTGAATGTGAGTATTGGAAATTGAACTTTGACATTCAATCATCTACTCCAATTGGTTCTAGGTCTGCTAAAGGAGAAATTCAGGTATTTTACATTTCTGTAAAATTCATTTATTTTGGTTTTGTTTGAGGTTAAGCGAGAAAAATCTCATTGTATTGGTTTTGTTTGAGATTGAGCGGAAAAATCTCATTGTATTGGTTGTCCGAGGAAAACCAGGAAAACTCGTAAGAAAAAGGGGTTTTGAATTGTGTAAGCCCAAGTGAAAAAGACACAATTGTAAAGGTTTTGGTGAACTGAGAAAACCTATTTGATAGTGAACGCTAATATCCCCTGTGTGAGGATATTAGGAGTGGAGTAGCATTGTGTGTGTCTGTTGTAAAACAGTTGGTGTACACACAGTGCGAACCACTATAATTCTTTGTCTTGTGGATTGAATGCTTGCTTAATTTTCATATCTTTTATCATTCGATTGTGTGGAATGTACAAGTGGATGTGAATGTTGTAACTATTTACATTTTCCAAAGCAAGTGTGGGGATTGTTGTAATAATTTAGATCTTTATACGTATTTATTTTCAATTCCTTGCTATTTCATTTACTTATATTAACATTGAGTTCTTGATTCAAAAGAGGTTCTAGAAATAAGGTTGTCCTACCATAAGCCCTTGTTTATTATGGTGTAAGGTTGTCCTTAGAATGAATTTGTATCAATCTCTCAATAATTATTTATCAAGGTGATTTATATTTAGCATTGTGAATTGATTCATAATTGTAAGGGTATTGATTTACGTTTGTTCCGCTGATTTATTTATAAATTTGGCATAGTCCTATTCACCCCCCCCCCCCTCCTCTAGGACATATAGCTTGGCCTTTTCATTAGGATCAACTACTAGTTTTCAATTGCAATATATTTTTTCTCCTGACAAGAGCCGCAAGGTCTTTTTGTCTTTTGCCTTATTGATGATAAAGAAATATTATATCACAAAATTCTCAAAGGTGGTAGAGAATAAACTAGCAAAGAATTATCATTCTCTTCTGGACCATCTAAAAATTCAAATATATTCATTGGATTCTTTAACGGAGCAGCGAAGGTTATCCATCCTTCAAGAGTATCAGTAGATTTTATTTCATGAATAAATTCTTATACAAAGTTGGCCTGAAAAGGGTCATGATCTATTTCTTTAAAGTAATCTATGCTTTAGTCTTTCTGATAATTTCTTTTGCGTGGCGGAGGAATCCATATGGTATAATCTACTAAGCAATAATCACGCACTAAGTAATATTGATGAGCTCACCAACGCATCCAACTATGAGAAGCATGAGCTGGATAATTATAGATAGTCGGGAATTATGAAGCATGATCCAGTGTGAACGTTCAAAAGTTGTTTCTATATCAAGGCCCAGTTATATGATCCGATGCCATAACTTCTCACTATTCTAGTAATGATATCGCAAGTCTCCGAGTACTGGACCTGATGGAGACAAGGAACAAATGTTTATCAAAAGAGAGAATCATTATTGATAACTTCTATGTCCTCTAGAAAGCTATTAAATAGGAATTGAAAGAAGTCTTATCTATTTTTCTAATTAGCAAAGGTACAAGGACAATACACTCCTAGTCAGCATATGAAGAAATGTCAAGGAGCACAAACTAGAAAAGACTCAACAGTTAAACCTCTAGAGCCAGAAATGACTTCTCCAAAAGCACGATATAATGCGAAGCATGATGACAAGCACAAAGAAGGGATTATCATATTGCAAATATTACAATCATTCTAAAAATTTTCAATATATACTTCATGAAACTAAATTGTAAAATTATGATATCTTGGGATACTAATTCCGATTAATTTGGCAGGAAAGATTACCATTCGAAAGCTTAGGTTATGCAAACCATGAATAAATGAGACAATCGAAAGGTTGTTGCAATAGGAGCAGCATTAAAGAACAACTCCCTAGACACAGAGTTTAAAGAAAGAGTTGTAGTAGCAGCAGCATTGAAAGATAGTTCTCTGGCCAAGCTACTCAAAGATGAAGTCGTCATAGTCGTTACAGTAATCAGTTTAAATGAAAAGGGAATTTATCCTCCCTATTAAAGCATCTGCTCAACAGTGTTGGCTAGGGGCATTCAATCTTTTGGTCGAGTGTGATCAGTCAGTCTTCCATGCAAACATGATCATCCTGTCATCCTTCAGTCACAATTCATTAAAGCTCGATTTGACAAGCAATCTATTAGAACATGATCTCTTCGAGATTGATTCTTTGGGTTCAATTCTTCAGTTCTTCGGTTAGGCTATTCTTTTCTATTATGCGACTATATTTCATGAAGAATCCATCTCTGAAGTGAAAAGATTTTTTGTGCAGAAGAAGATCGATCCTCCAATTAATTTCATAAATCAATCAAAGAAGGATCGAGGGGGCATCTGTTGAGGCACAAAAATATTCTATCTTTCTTTCTCTGGAAGTCTCATTGTGCTTCCATTTTCATCAATAGGAAAATTCTATTGCACAGGTCAACTCCCCAAATTTCTCCCACTATTGTACTAGTTGAGAGTTTCTTATTGTGCACCTTTGGATAAGCACCTAGAGTTGAAAGCTTTCGGTAAGAATCCCAGTGGTGCACCTTAAGCTCTATCCCAGTTATACCCTCATAGCACTGAAGAAGCCCTCCTGCTAAAACCCTCCTGTGGTGCACCTTTAGATGAGCGTGCCAGTTTCCATCCCTGATGTGCGTCCCTCCTCTTGAAGACAGGTTAAGCACCTCTCCTCTTCAAGATAGGATGTGCGCCCCTCCTTCTGATTTGGAGTTAGGCATTGCCTTGTATGAAGGAAGAAGTGGTTAAACACCACTATTTAAGGAGGGTTGGGCATTGTCTTGTATGAAGGAAGAAGTGGTTGAACGCCACTATTTAAGGAGGGTTGGGCATTGTCTTGTATGAAGGAAGGAGTGGTTGAATGCCACTACTTAAGGAGAAGGGTTGTGTGCTCATGCCTTTTCTAAAGGGAAGCCTTGTGCGCCACTTTGAGTGGTCTCCTGTCTGAAGATAAGGTTTGTGCACTACTTTTGAAGGGAGAAGGTTGTGCGTTGCATGCCTTGTCTAAAGGGAAGTCTTGTGCGCCACTTTTGAAGGAAACTTGTGTGCCCCTTGTCTGGAGAAGGCTTGCGTGCCACTTTTGAAGGGAGGTGTTGTGCGTCACTTGTCTGAAGGGAAGTGATGTGCGCCACTTTTGAAGGGAGGTGTTGTGCGTCACTTGTCTGAAGGGAAGTGATGTGTGCCACTTTTGAAGGGAGAAGGTTGTGCGCTACTTTGTCTTAAGGAGCTTGTGTTGTGCACAGAACACCTCCACACGTGTGAGAGGTCTATAAATACCTCTCTCCTCTCCTCATTTTGGGGGGGGGGGACAGAAGTTGGGAAGGATGTTGTTCGCCCCTCCTCTTGAAATGTGGTTGTGCGCCACTTTTGAAGGGGAGTGGTGTGGCTCTTGTCCTGAGAGAAGCTTTGTGCGCCATTTTGCATGGGCTCTTGTCCCGAGAGAAGGATTTGTGCACCATTTTTGCATGGTCTCTAGTCCTGAGAGAAATCTTGTGTGCCATTTTATATGAAGGGAAGTTTTGTGCACCATCTTCTGGAGTGTTGTGTGCTATACTGGATGCACTCTATTGTGCATTCCACATGATGCCCCACCTGATGAACTCTCCACACGTGTGAGAGGTCTATAAATACCCCTCTCTCGTCCTCATTTGGAGAGGGTAAAAGTTGGAGAGTCTCAAGGAACTCCTAGAGTAAGAGAAAAGTGGAGTATGATGGAAGGTCCACACAATGAGAAAAGTGGCACAACGGAATTATGGCACACTGAGAAAAGTGGCACAACAAAAATATGGCACAACGGAAAAGGCCGCACAACCCAAGTCTGAGAAGCTTCCAGCCTTTCCTTAGTCGTTTACTCGCACAACTCAAGTTTGTAAAGTTTCCAGCTTCTCTCAAATTGTGCACTAGTATTCTTGCCCAAAATGACCCTTCCTTGATCAAGTGCGCCAGTTGCTGAATTCATAAAGGGAAAGCAAAGAAAATACGAAGCACCGAGAGAGAACCCCAGGAGAAAGAAAAGTCTGTCCGTATGACTGAAAAGATGAGTGAAAAGGTGATCAATGCCTATCATACAACCAAATCAATGGCTTCAAGTCTAAACAACTCATCCACATTTGTGATGAACATCAAATGCTCGTTGAAATGTTACTGAAATTGCCATTAGATTGTACTTTCTCTCATTCATTGCGTTGATTCATTGTATTCTATTTTCAGAATGAAGGGAAATACAAGGATGCAAATGAACTCAAAACGAATAAAATACCTTGTGATCATTACTGTCATTCTTTCTTTGTTATTATTGAATAATCCCTCCAAATCGAATGCTTTTGTTTCTTGTTGAAACAACGACTCTATTATTCAACTGAATAAGATAGGATTTCGATTCCATTTATGTTTATTGAATCAAGTGAGGTAGCATCTTAATAGCTACAAGTGGATCCTTGGCGCTCTAGTGTCCCTTTTCTTATTAATAGTTTATTCACAATTGATCTCTCTTATTCCTGTTTTTACTTTAGATCTTATTCTAATTTATTTTAAAATACGTATAAGTTAACTCCCTGTGCATTCGACGTCGGTCTCACCAAGTTTTTACTACATCGCAGCCCTGTACTTGGGATTGTAAACAAGACCCACACATACACCACATGGGAACTCGATCTCATGAACTCATGTTGAGTCTATACCATTGAGCCATGGAGTCCATTCCTCCAACATTTTACATAATGAATGTGTCAGATCTTTACCATATGTACCATAAACACATATTTTAGGATGAGAATTGCCCATGCCTTGACAACATGAAGTTTTTGTAAGTAGAAGTTATGTGGGGCCCACTTTAATATCATGAGAATCTACTCTTTCCATCACTTCACAAGCACACAGTGGGACAATAGCATAAATATGAGGTAGATCCAAAAATCAAGCAAGCCACACAAGAAACAAGGAGAACACGCAGCGACAGACTGAGTGATCAAAGATACCTGGTTTCAACCCGGAGGTTTTGGTATCGATTCCCTGGTGGGGGCGGCTAACAGTGAAGTGACAATGGGTGTACTAACACGCTGACCAATAATATAAAAGAAAAAAAAAAAAACCATGAGAACAAGCAATCCCAGAATTGAAACCTTCTTCCACCTCGTCATGATATTTATTTCATCCAAACCATACATAAGGTCATTTCTACATGGGTGAACTGAAAACACGAATATCAGGATATGTTGATTCTGTCAAGATTTTGAGAACAATCTAATAATTATCTAAAGATAATTTCAGGGCTAGAATAGGAATATGATTCCAAAAATTAAGCGCCCATCGAGATAGTAATGAAATCCTCAATTTCGTTTCACAGCTGTCACCTGTTTTCACGTGCTGAAGAGTTCGCCATGGATGAGGATATAATGATTAGTGTCACGATTCCAAGTATCTAGACACCTTAATTTTCCTTTCAAATCAATGATTTCTCCCTCGCCATTCTCTCCCGTGAACACAGACCATTGATCATCTGAAACTTTAATTATATGTATCAAGGACAGCAGTGACAATGATAACACATCTCAATCCACATTGATTCGTACTGTGGGCCATATCAAAAGTCAACCTCACCGTATGAATAGTAGCAGCCACTCTTACCGTGGTAGTGAGTAACGTACCCATCTCAACCATCATAGGCGTAAATCTGGACCGCTCATGGGGATGACCCCTTGTGGAAGTAACAGTGCAACTTGGAAATCTTAGTCAACATTCGAGGCATCCAATTCGCATTTTTATAGGTACCTGTGTATCATTTAATCACACTCTGTCGGACTATCAAAGTTCTCTGGTTAGTTTGTCCAAGGATTAAAATATTCACAATTATAGCATGCGTGTTGGAGATCTGGGCCATCTATTAGGTAGGGTATGCTATAAACATAGCATGTGCCAAAAATCAGCGTGGTATATTCATACAATTAGTCAAATGGTTACAAGGAATTTGTACGGTTGTTGAATTCATTACATCGCATGTGGGAAAATAGTGGGAATTCAGTCTTTTCCTTAACGAGGGCATGTTGATCATTTTCCCTAATAAATTAAAGGGCAATCAATGGACAGCTACTTAAGATTGCAGCAAACATTAGACGGGTATTTAAGATTGGAACAAATCAAAAGCAAAATGTATAAAATTCCCAGCAACAACCAAAGCCATGCATTTCCCGCGTGGACATGTGCTCTAGCTAGAATATACTTCTCACAAACTTTAGGTCCAGCTCAAAATCGCGTGCTCTGTTTAAAATTGTAACAAATCAAAGGAAAAATATATAAAATTCCCAACAACAACAAAAGCCATGTGCAGGTCGTGCATAAACATGTGCTCTATCTAGAATATCCCGTAAATTTATGAATTGTAGAACTGAAAGACCGTATGCTGTATTGGAAATGGGAATTGAGAAAATTAAATTGAAATTTGTATCTGATTGAGACGCCATCAATGTAATCCTAATGTCATGGTCTTTTGCACCTTATACTCTTTAGAGAAGCTCAGACGTGCGTAGGATTGGGGGCTCAGACGTGTGTAGGATTGGGGCCCAAACTTGTTTTTATACTTCAAAGGTTCGAGGAATTTGAAATCCATCAAAACTCCTCACCCTTAAGCTCCATACAAATTTGACAATTCTAATCCAACTAGAATGTTGTGCGTACAACCACTACACCAAAATCCTTAAACTGGAATGGTTAGGATTTTGGTTCAGAAATGGCTCTAAGCCGTTTTTTTATTTGAAACGGCATTGAACTGTACTCAAACTATACCAAAATCGCAAATTTAAAACGGCCATTTTTATTTTTATTTTTATTTTTTCTGGAACGGCCCGTGGCGTTTCAAATTTGAAAGAGTTTAAAACATTAATTTCAAAACGAAAAACAAAAATCTGATATCTCTCCTTCTCACCCACTTCCTCACTTTTGAGACTCTCCCTCTCGATCTCTCTCCCACTCCGTCACTTTTGATCTCTCTCCCTTTCTCTCACTTGCTTACCCCCGATTCCCTCCCTCTCGATCTCTCTCCCTTTCTCTCGCTTGCTCACCCCCGATTCCCTCCCTCTCGATCTCTCTCCCTCTCTCTCCCGCTCCGTAAACAAAAGGAAACAGAAACCCTTTTTCCTTTTGACCCTAAAGCTCCCATTCAAAAGCATCTTCAATGCCAATTCATTCCTGGATCAGTGGAATTTTTGTTGGAGAATCTCAACAGGATGACGAAAAGCTCACTGAAACCCTTGAAATTCATTACCACAATCAACAACTTTTGGGGTTATTGTAAGACCTGTATCCTAGACCGTACCGCTCCGTAGGCTTCCGCGGTCCTCCCGGTAGAATTTTGCAACTCTCGACCTGTATCCGACATTTGCGCGCGATCCTAAACCGAGTCCTGTACCAAAGCCTGCTCAACCAGAAACTTGTACCCTAGTGACCACGCTGTCGCCGCGGTTCCAACACCGTGACTTGTGCATCGATCCGATATCCGGGCCAGGAGATGTGGGCCGCGTTCATTCCGAAGAAATGCCGCGCATTGTGAATCTCGAAAGAATCTCTACAACCCGTCACATCAATCAAGTACACATCATTTCACAAGTCAAGTACCTCACCCATACCCCATGCCACCTCACCCCCCTCACAAGTCAACTCTCTCTCTCCTCACCCATACCTCCTTTACACAAAATTCAACCTAACCCATCCCTTTTTCTTACACACTTATTACTCTCTCCCGACATTATTCATCTCTCTCTCATTCCAAGTAATTTCTAAGAGAGATCCAACGTCCCCACCTCCATGAGGAGAGTCATGTGTGGCCCACTCCCTACCACCCTATTTCTTATCTCCACCCTTGGATCATCATCTCCACCGTTGAAGGAACACTTTTGGAGCATTGGAAGGTTAGGGAGGAAGAAGAAAGATATGTGGGTGCTTCTCTCTCTCTCTCTCTCTCTCTCTCTCTCTCTCTCTCTTCTCTTGTTGATTAGCCCATGATGTATGCAATTCATCCAGGTTGTCCATCCTTGTGGGACCCACTTGATGGATGTGTTAAATCTATGTCATCCAAGCCATGTGGGCCTTACCTTGGGTGTTGGGAAGGCACAAATATCAAGTTGATCCGATTAAGTGGGTCACGTCCACGTGGGACCCACAGCCATGGTCCCCACACGTGGGACCCACCTTGATGAAATGTATAACTAAGCCGTCCGTGATGTGATCCTGGAGTGTGAACAGAGAGTGATGTGTACTCGCTGCAAACAAAAAAAAGAAGAGGTAAAAAAAAAAAAAAACAGAGTCACTTTGATTTCATGCTTTTTGGGTGAGCCATTTATACAGGCCTCACCTTGATGTATGGAGCTAATCCACGCTGTCCATTTCTTTCCCCAGCTCATTTTAGGCGTTGAACCGAAAAATGAGAAGGATCCAATTTTTCTGGCGGGTGACGACATAGAAAACAATGGTTTTCATCATTAAAATGCACCTTGATATTTTTATATACCTAAATATGTCCAATATTGGGCTTGTTTGGCTTGTCTCGGGCCATAGGAACTTGTGGACGAGGTGGATTTTTCTGAAGTAGGCCCCACATAGGAAAAACCTTTAGAAAACAAAAATAAATAAAAATAAAAAAAATAAATCAAAGCAGCATATGCTGCTGCTGACGCAGTACTGCGCTGGGACGTGAAGGACGGGCAGGGACATGGGTCCCTGCCGTGGGCCCTACCGTGATGCGTGTTTACATCAACATCTTGCATTTTAAGGGCCCGCTTGTGGCTGTGGGCCACCCCAAAAATCATCCACGTGTGGGACTCACGTGGCTCACACGACAAGAAACAGTGTAAGGGAACACTTGCCATTGAAACCCTTTTTGGGCAACAGAAGTTTTGGATTTACATGAAATTTGTTTTTCCCCTTGATTTCAGTCTCTGTGACTTTATGAATGGATCGGATGGTGAATAAACGTTATAGTGGGCCCCACGTGGGACCACTTTTTTTTTGGAAGTGGATTGGCTGACGTACCTGCACAGCTAGATAGCTGTTGTATTGATGTACGTGTATCTCCACCGTTTGTGTGGCGCCACCTTGATGTTTGTGGTCTACCTAGACCGTCCGTACAGGGGACCCACCTATGATGTATATATCCCAGCTGTCCATACGTGGGACCCACCTAAAGTATGTGTTGTATCCACCGTCCAGCTGCTGGACGGTGGTACACACCATTAATGCATGTGGTTATATCCACGCCACCATTTGTTTTGACGTGAGGGCTCACCCCACATGTGTGGGAAGGTGGGACCCACCTTGATTAATGTGTTTTATATCAGTGCCACGTGTGTAGGGACCACCATGATATATGTTTTTTTTTCCTTTTTTTTTTTAAATCTTGCTGCATCAGCAGCCTTGGAACCCACATGTGTGTGGACCATGTGATGCATGCGTTTTACCAACGCTGCCATTTGTTTCAAACCATGCAGTCCACCTGTTTTGCAATCCCCACCGTCCAGATAGCTAGACGGTGGGTCAACCTGTGATGTATGTGGCGATCCTCACTGTCCAGTACTCTGGATGGTGGGACCTCCTGCCACGTGTGTGGGGGACCACCATGATATATGTGAATATCCACACCGTCCAATATTGCTAGACGGTGGATGTACTTTGGCTGGTATACCTCACACCAGTTATATAGCTGTTGCATGTCGATAGTAGCCTATGTGGGCCCATACATGATTTTGTGTTAGATCCAAACAGTCCATCCATTTGGCAAAATCATTTTAAGGTTTGAGACTAAAACTGAGGCAGATTCAAACCTCTGGTGGGCCACCACACCACCATGATGTATATTTTCAGCGGGCCCACCATGTTGAGTTTCATTTCACCAAGCCCACCGTGTTGCATGTGCTCTATATTCCTGATAACCATCCATTTTCTGCGCCATGGGCCACCTCGTGGGGCCCATTTTGTGTTATATGTGAGGCCCACAGGGTGAGGCCTTTTTCCATTGTATGCGTTATTTCCATGTTGTCCATACGTTTATGGGCCCAATAGTAATATGCGTGAGGCCCACCATGTGCACGTATTTTATCTAGATCGTCCATCTGTTTGGATGACCAATCATGGCCTATAGCAGTAAGTGTATGTGTTGTATTTCCACGCTACCCATCCACTTTCCCAAGTAGTGTAGGGGTCGTGGGCCCCGTTGAGAGGCAGGCCCAAATCCCAAGTGGACCACACTAGGGGATAGTGGTGATTGAGCGCCCATTGAAGGTTTGCCCTATGAGGCCCACCATGATGTATGTGTAACACACACACTGTCCATTTATTTTAGGTCATAGGCCTCATTGCCTTGAGAGGCCCACTTATTACACACATGAGGCCCATTGGTGCAGCACATCCATGTGGCCCATCCTGATGTATATTTGAGGCCCATGTTCAGGGCTCACCTGTGATGTATAAGACCCATGTGTAGGGTCCACCTATTGTGTATTTGAAGCCCACGGGTTGTGGCCCATTATGATGTGTTCGAGGCTTATGGGCAAGCCCTGATGCGATGTATTTATGGCCCATGAGCAAGGCTCATTGCGATGTATATTAGGCCTTTGAGTGGGGCTATGGGCCCACTTTATATTTGGCTCTATGTGAGCCACTGCTTGGGGGCGATATTGATTAAATGACCTCATTGATGGGCAATGATGGTTGAATGCTCACATTGTGACCCTCCCTTAGGCCTTGATAGTTCCATTCTCATCATTCACTTATGGGTTAACCTTAATCAGTGGGCCCCACTCACCATAGCCGAATGGCTCCATTTTATTGGATTTGATATAACCATGGTCGAGGGCCGATCCTTATATTATGGTTGATCGTCTGTCCATCTGTGGATCCAGCCTTGTTTATGTGTTGGTTGTCAGTACCGATTAGTGATGTTGATTGTCTGTGCCAATTATCGAGGCAGAATGTCGATTTCGATTATCAGGGTTGAGGCCGATTCCAAATAAAGTGACCGGTTTGCCGATTATCATGACCGATCGAGGCCATTTATCGTGACTGATTGTTAATTCTGATAGATGTAGCCGATTATCGATCCTGATTGGTCGTGGCGATCGAGGCCGATTATCGTGACAGATTGTCGATTCTGATTGTTGAGGTCCTACATGATGCATATGCGACCCATAGTTGGGGCTCATTGTGATGTATTCGTGGCTATGGACAAGGCCCATTGTGATATATATTAGTCCCATGGGGCCTGACCCATCTGATGTATTCAAGACCCATGTGTAGGGCCCACATGTCATGTAATTGAGGCCCATGGGGCAAGGCCCATTGTGATGTATTCATGGCCCATGGATAAGGCCCATTATGATGTATTCGTGGCCCATGGGTAAGGCCCATTATGATGTATTCGTGGCCCATGGGTAAGGCCCATTATGATGTATTCATGGCCTATGAGCAAGGCCCATTGTGAGGCCCATGAGCAGGATCCACATGTTGTGTATATGTGGCCCTTGAGTAAGGCCCATTGTGTTGTATATTAGGCCGTTGTGTGAGGCCATGGGTCCTTTATATGTTAAGATCTATGAGGGCTGTTCCTTGGGGGCAATGTTGGTTAAATGTCCACATTGTCAGGTTGATTGTCAATGCCCGTTATTTATACTGATTATGAGTATTTGACAGCATAGCATCATGATACATGCTCATACGCATCATCTGCATGTTTGTTATGAGATGTGGTTGATCATTGCATATATCAGTGAGCATGTTTTTATGAGACTCTCTGATAGGCGGATGTTATTTCACATGAGCGCACAGGATTGATGCATGTCTGGATTGTATGACTCATGCATCTTGCATTGTGATTTCTATACACCCTAGCGACATCAGGGTCATAGCCTCCACAGGCATATCGTGGATGGCCAGAGGGGAAACCGAAAATGTTTGGTTCTAGCATACGGGTGCCATAGATGTCCCTGGGTGAAAATTTCTAAACCTCCGTGGCCAGGAGACCCCCCAACGTCGAGACCGAGTGGATATATGAGCGCCCGAGTGCCGAATACCAGGAGGCCGCGTCTCCCACTGTGTCGTGGTCGGTTGGGAGGGGGTGTGGCCTTACCCACCCGAGCGTAGGGGGCATTGTTAGGCTGAGTCTGACCAGCTCGAGGAATGGATCCACTATCGATGTGCCGGATAGGTATTGGCAAACTATTGGTCAGGCGGATAGTGAGGTTTCTTACGCTCACTTGGACTGTGCTGCTGGGAGAGAGACAGTGCCATTTGAAGTGTACTAAACCCCGGTGATGATCCCAGAGATGAACTGTACTGATATGTGGACTTATTGAGTAGGAGTTGCATGCTCATTCATTCATTCATTCACTATCCACTCAGGCTGGTAGTGCGCAACTAATTGTTGTGTGCCTTCGTTATGGTAAGGATTTCGGTTGGGGCGCGCGATTAACCTGAGATCAGGAGTTTACCACATTGAGTCTGACTATCCAAATTTAGGTATGGGACTAGTTTGGATAGAAGGTCCTTGTGATGGACCCCATAGCCTGTGATACTACGTACTATCATCCCGACTTCACACTCCAGCATGGTCGTTCCATTCGCACCGCATAGCGCATTATATCTACTGCATATGACATTTCGGGTTACTATGTTTATGCGTTTATACGGTCTAGATACAATTGACGGTATTCGTGCACTCATCAGGAATTGTGTACTGCAGCGCATCCTTGGCATCTGATGTTTGGCTCTTTATGACTCCTCATTTGCATAAATGTTCTATAATGCGTATTCTGATATTGATTAACTCATGGACTTGTCTGTATTTTTGCTTACTCTATTATCGTATGATTTATGACCTTGTTAATAATGTTGTTTACTCAGATAATTCATCCTATTGTCAGTATTTCTGCTTATTTCTGATATTGTATGATTTATGGGCTTGTTAGTTTTCCTGCTTACTCTGATTACTCTGATATTGCTTACTTGGCACTTACCTTGTGCACACACTTACACCACCCTCTAAGCTTTCTATAAGCTTATGCACGATAGATGCGTGCAGGTGATGTTAGGTTGCAACATGGTTGAGCTTGGAGCGTACAACGGTCTTCTGAAGCTTGATTTTTATTTATGTATTTCTTTCCAGCACTGTACTCAACTGATTATATTAGTGGATATGTGATGATGATGTTGCCTTTATGAAATGGGTAATCTTGTGGTTATGCTTATTGCGAGTTAAATGTACAAAAAAAATCCTCCTTGTAGGATCCCAAGATTGGAATCTGGCGTATGGACGCTAGGAGCCGAGAATGGGGTACTATGGAGGCTGTTGGCATCGGATTCAGCGATCTGGATTACTGTGAATCCGATTTCTGGGTTTGGGGCGTGACAGTTATTTCGGACCTTTTAAAGACCGGAATTGTCGATCCGCAATCCAACTATTGAGGATCTTCTGAAACTCCTTAGAAGGTGCTGAAATTTACTCTTTCAAACATATCTGAAAGAAAAAAGCTATTCTCAATTTATTTTTATTTTTTTTGGATTTTTCAGTATTTATGTTGGATATCTACTCGATTTTGTCCTCGATAATCACCGAAAATGTTGACAATTTCGCCATTTTATCGGAAAAAAAAATCAGCGAAATCTTTCCATTATTCGATAGAGATTTGAAAATTTGGGGGGTTTTGGTTTCACAGAGCCAGCGATAGTGATATTACTGGAGATCTACCTTATCGACTGATAGTGCTCATGCCAAATGAATTCAACACCAGAATGCAGGAAAATGGTGGAGAGGATTGGCATACGATTCAACATATATCTATTGGGGATTTGTGTTGCAGAATCACACAGATCCAGATCTAGGATAGCAATACAATAGTAACAAGCAATCACAAAAGAACACTAAGATTTAACATGGAAAACCCTCGCGGGAAAAAACCACGGCACAAAGCGACAGAAATCCACTATGAAACAGAAATTACAAGAGAGAGGACTTACGCGATTTGAACAACCTCGAACCTCACCCTCGCTACACCCTTTGTAAACCCTAGAACCCCTTTAGAAAACTTTAGAATTATTTCTCATACCCTAGAAAAGCCCTAGGAACACCTATTTATAGTTTAGGCAACTTCCCCTCCGAATCCCAGTTGCAAAAGTACACAGATTTCCGCAATCTACAAAATCACAGAACAAATCTGCGTAAATTATGACTAGTCGAAGGGGAGCTACGACTAGTCGAGCTATGACTGGTCGAACAATCCTTACAACTGGTCAAAGGGCCCAGACATGAAAAACTGAGCTCGCTGGACTTTGAGTTGTGCAAGCCACGACCAGTCGAGCAGCTCCTATGACCGGTCGAGCAATCCCACAACTGATCGAAGGCGGTGAAGACTTTTCTCACAACAATCTCCACTAAGTCTTCAACCTTTAATCGAAATAAAATAGTGAGCTATCAAAGGCTTGTGAATTTGGTTGCTTGTTTCTTCCACAAATGGAAATGCATGGAAGGGCAAATTCAGCATCTCTATAGAGCCCAACCATGATATATTTGTTATATGTACATCATCCATTTATTTTGAGAGAGCATTTTAGACCATGAACCCAAAAATTGGATAAGTATTCAACGTCGAAATTTAAAAACTTCTTGAGGCCACGAAAGTTTTGGATTAAACTAATATTTGTGTTTTACCTTTATTCATCTTATAAACAGGTTGGATAGTAAATAAACACCATGATGGCTCTAAGAGGTGATTGTCATTGTTCCACTGGTTTTTGTGGTGTGCTCTTCTTGATTTTTGGACCAACCTAAAATGATATGGTAGAATAGATGGACAATATGGATATAACACATACATCATGGTGGGGTCCATGGAACTTTGCCATGTTAACACACCAAGCAATCTGGTATCCGCGTATACTCAAGCATGACATATACGCTTTTTTTTATTATAGCTTGTTAGTACAAGCCACTGTCAGTCACACTTCATTGTTAGCCACCCCCACTAGGGATCAATGTGTTGAAATGAGGCATCTTTCACTCAGTCTACCACTTGAGCTATGGATCAACGGGGCTCAGAAATTCTACACATGGCTTGGATAAAACAGACCAAATTGCACATGCCTGTGTCTCAAAGGCATAATTCCAATATCATATTGTTTTATCTATACCAATCGATAATGTGGACAGAGGACTTCATGCCAATGAGATCTTCTCTGTCTATTAGTTGCGCCACCTTCTGTCTACTATGGGGCCAAAAACTTACAAAGATTTAAAACTCAAGTGTGCCAGAAGCTTTAGGGGGCCTACCATTGTGTTAAGTATCACATAGTACACCAATTTAGGATGTTAAAGTTGATCTGGAACATCACATATGTTCCTCTTAATATATTTTGAAAAATTCAAATTCATTCTAATTCCTCTCATTTACTCCCATCCAAATAGAATATTTTGATTTCAATCCAAGCACAACTAAGTAAGCCATTTACTCTCAATTCAAGCCATTTACTCTCAATTCATATATAATAGATTCCATCAAATTCATGCATCTTGTTGGTCCAACCACATTAAGTGCTCTTATTTATCTCAAAACACTACAAGATAAGTGAGAGTTACCGGTGCTTTTCTACTCGCGGCTAACATAAAACTGCCCCATTAGATATGAATCACCGATGACTTCATGAGGTCAGCCCTAATGTGGGAAATGACTACTGGTTAAAGTCCAAGGAAAACACAAATTCGTTAGCTTTTATCTCATTTCCCTTTTCTCCAACATTTCCCTTTTCTCCAAAAAAAACCCCCAAAATTTCTCTCTCTCTCTCCTTCTACTTCTCTCTCTCTCTCTCTCTCTCTCTCTCTCTCTCTCTCTCTCACACCAAAGACTGGGTATATTCGACCACTCAATTCGCACCCATGAGCATGACTTATGTTTTGTATGTTTACATTTAATAATCCACACATATATTGACAAAATGATCTCATTCACAAAATATAACAATCCAAAAATTGAATAATTAAACATTTATTTAAAGAAGAAAAATGTCCATGTTCCGACTATTCAAGATTATCATCAAACACATATCATCGTAATGTTGTCATACTAAATGTTCATTACACTTATTTTGAAAATGATAAAGAAACAAAAATAAATAAAAGAAATCTCTTCAAGCTCCTCCATGTGATCCCGATCCTGAAATTTTAAAATCCCAACAGGGTAAGCTGCGAAGCCTAGTGAGTAATCTCAACATAGGTTTCAAAATAACCTCATATAACATGAATAAAAATGTATTAAAAGATACAATATCTATTTAGGTAAAGCAACAGATGAGGAGATTAATAAACAAGAGTTTTTCAGTGTAAAGAAAAATGAATGAATCAATCAACATATGTTATACTCTATAATAACAAGTGCGGTTTTATTCCTTTTAACACCAGGGCCAGTTTACACCGGTCGGCCAACACCTGCGCCAATACAACACATAGCCTGGCAATGGGAACCTCTCGCATAACATGCTCACCCATCCAAAGGGCACTTGGTGAGGAACTCATTCGTACGTTAGCTGGTCAGACTACTACCCTACCGAACCTGATAGTGGCAACCTTTTGCAATCCTGACATGCTCACCCACTCAAAGGGTACGGTAGAGGTTCCAAAAGTTACCAGTTGGGTTTCTGGGACTTTCAACCCAAGGGTCTTGATCGCCCCACCTATTTACGCTTTAGGGATTTTCAACCCAGAGGACTTGATCGCCCCACTTATTTTCTGGCGTTTCATAACAATTTCAATGATGCATGACTTTAATATTGGATGAATCAAATATTTTTTAAAATATTTAACGACTGCTAGTGATCAATTTATAATACGTGATGTACATAATTTATTAAATTTAAAACAAAATTGTTAATCAATGTAAATTGCATATACATGATTTAAGTTCTACGAAAAATAAAATAAAAACATGTAATATAATTTATTTGATTTAAGAATCTAAAATTTATAAACTCCAGATCATGTTAATTAAAATAAAGATAACCAAACGACAAAAATTAAAATGACATGTTTAAAACTATAGTAAGCAATTAAAACAAATAATAAAAATTTAAACAAACAATATAACATAAAAGATGGGCAAGTAAGATCTAATTAATTGAATAAATGAATAATTAAATAATTAAAGAAAACACATATAAATATTTTTCTCCTAAATATCAAGTGAGAGAAAAACTCACTTTTTTTTCTTAAAAGGTATTTTCTTTTCTTTCCCTTTTTCTTTTCTTTTCTTCCTCTCTCTTCCTTTTTCTCTCTCCTCTTCTCTTTCTTCCTTTTTCTCTCTCTTCTCTCTCTCCCTCTCTTTCTAATGTGAATGTCCAACAATATATTTTTTTTTTTTTTTCTCTCTCTCTCTCTCTCTCTCTCTCTCTCTCTCTCTCTCTCTCTCTCTCTCTCACTCTTCTAACATCGCAAAGACACCTCACCTCACCTCACCTCACGTTTCACCTCCTACCACCCCACTCCTGTTTATAGTGATTCATTTCACTAGTTATTACACATGTGGGCAGAAGGCAACGGTTGTTGCTTCGGTTTTCATCTCATTTGGTAACATTTTTTTTTTTCTTTTCTTTTCTTTAGATTTAAACAACGTGCACCATTAATGTAGTGTAAGGTGCCATGCATTGCATGCATGTCACGTGTGTGGCACATGCATGTGTCACATGTATTTGGTCCATATATGTGAGGTGTGGTTATGATGAGTGTGCCTAGTGTATAGTTTATGATGCATGCATGGGCCACTTGTGTGTGCATGAGAATTATGTATGTGATGTGTTTGGTGCATGTGTATGCTTATGATGTACTCCATGGTGCATAAATGGTTGATATATATGGACGGATCAATGTATAATAGATGGATAGATGTATGTATGGATAGATGGATGGATGTGCATGATGTATGGTTGGATGAGTTCATGTGTGATCGGGGAAATGGACTATGTGATGTACTCATGGATTAGTGGTGAGATGGATGGTCAATTTAGATGGATGGACAAGTATTTTGATGATTTTAGCATGTGGACGGTTAGATGATTGTATCGTTGGATGGATGGTTAAGTGTATGGTTGGATTTATTAGTTAACGAACAGTCGGATCAGATATGTCCAAATCAATGGTTGAGATTGAACCAGTTGATCTAGTAGATCGATGGTCACATCGGACTAATTGGGTACATCAATTAATGATTAAAATTCGACGGTCAAGATTTATTTGGGTTATTACACACACACACACACACACACTCTCTCTCTCTCTCTCTCTCTCTCTCTCTCTCTAAAGATGATAACATCTCTTCCTTTTCCTTCATCTTTATCATCATTTCTTCTAGAAACTTCTAAAATCTCTCGATTAAGAGTTGCTTCTATGATCTGCAATGCTCAAAGAAGCAACACCTACATTCCAAAGCTCGAGCCTTTTAGCAGGAGGAGGAGCGATCAAGGAGTCAAAGAGCCTTCCTTCCTCCAAAAATTAGAGTAGGAGCTTGACGACATGATTTCCTTTTCCAAATTTCTTTTGTAATTTTTGATAATTTTTGAACTTGAATCAAGAAAGATCTGTCATTCGAACAGGTTTGATCTTTTGAAATCGAAGGACTCTAAGCTCCTATCTGCAAGTTTGATCTCTTCCTCTTTATGTTGCTCTTTCTTTGTTCTTTGCTTACATTAGGTTTTTCTCTCCAAGCTCGTTCTCTCTCTCTCTCTCTCTCTCTCTCTCTCTCTCTCTCTCTCTCTCTCAGATTTTGTGAAAGCTAAAAATCCCCTTGTGTAATTCCTCTTGTATTTCATGCATGCTAATTGTTCGATGAAATGGCTCAAAAAGCAATGTTTTGCGTGCATGTAACTAAGTAGAGGGATTTTTTTAGCCCCCTTTCAAAATTTTGGTGCATGGACCATAATATCATCGTTTTAGGTCACTACAATGGCCCCATTTATAAAAACTAAAAAGCCCCTTGTGTATACCTCCTGTATTTCATGCATGCTGACTGTTTGATGAAATGGCCCGACAAAGAATGTTTTGTGTGGATGTGGCTAAGTAAATGAATATGGTGTAAGTTTTAGAGGTCAGCTACATATTTGAACTCATGCATATTTCTTCAACTTGTGTGTATCTCTTCTTCAAATGAGAATGAATGTTAATGTGTGAACCCGGGACTGAACAGAGGTCGAACAAAATAGAATTAATGTGTGAACTTTATGTTATCTGCAATTAGTTTTTATTACGAATGCATTTCTTGTAAAGAAGATAAATTCTAGAAATTTAATTGTATACAACCACACCATCCAATTGTCCACATAAAGGACTAGCTATGCAACAATGCACATGTCCCGCCAGTAGGCCTACTTTTACCAGTTACAGATTCCTTTTGTGTGGCATTTCGCTTGGATAGGGACCAGCTATGCAACAATGCACATGTCCCGCTAGTGTGTTGTGTCATATTGTAATTCTAAATAGGCCTACTTTTACCAGTTTAAACTCAACTCAAAACCTAGGTCTAAAGACCACATAGGTAACCTGATTGGATTCGAGTTTAGGTCTTCATGAACCAGTCTTGGGCCAAAGGGAACCTGACAAGATCAAGACCTAGTTAGCTGCCACGACACTAAAATATCAATTCTGGAACGAAACGTGATTTTGGTTCTGGAACGGCTTAACGTTTTAAGCCATTCCAGATTTGGAACCGTACCACAAAAAATAAAAAATAAAATAATATTCCATCTCTCTCTCCCGTTCCCTCACCTCTCTCTCTCTCTCTCTCTCTCTCTCTCTCTCCATCACTCCCGATCTCTCTCCCGCTCCCTCACTCCCTCCCTCTCAATCTCTATCCCTCTCTCTCTCCCGCTCCCTCATGCCTGATTTTCCTCTCTCTCCCTCTCTATCTCATGCTCCATCACACCTAATTTCCCTCTCTCTCTCTCTCTCTTTCTCAAATTTCCATATTTTCCCTTCATCAATCTCCACCATCGATTCTCCGACCTGATCCTGCTCCATGGCCTCATAACCCCCCAATTCGACTCATCTTAAACCCCATTTCTGATTACCTGCCATGGCCTTGTTGACCCCAAATTCGGCTCATACAAAAAAACATTTCCACTCTTGCCCCCATCGGATGGTCCGAATCGTAGCAAAAATCAAGGGTTCTCTTGATCGAGAGATCGAATCCTCTGATAGGATTTCAGGGCCTTGGATTTTTGTCCAGAAACCCAATGGAGAATCATCGGACGACATAACAATTTTACTCGGTGATCAAATGGAAAGGTAAGCATTCCTGAAAGAATTAGGGTTTGCATTCTCTTTTGAAAAATCTTTTCCTCTACATAGGTGTATGTAATGGTACAGAACGAATTAGTCAAGATTCTAGGTTAATCTTCCTCATCTTATGTTGGGATCTAGTTTAGGGTTTCAGAAGTGTTAGAGGAGATTCAGTGAGGAGAGATTGGACAAGTTGTTATATCCAGGCCACTGATCAAGTGGGTCCACCTTGTTCATGTTTTGGTATAAAAATCTGGTCATTTCTCTATTCAAGTGGGCCACACATGTATGAGAAAAGGGATGCTTGTAAAGGGACCAACAACTATATTCAATGTATTTGTGTGGCCTACCTGACAAGTGTTAGGTTCTAGTTTAGGGCTTGAGAACTGGCAAAGGAAATTCACATGAGGAGAGTTTGGACACAGTCTGACATTTGGGCCATTAATCAGGTGCAGTACACCATTTGAATGCCTTACTCCAAAAAATCTGGCCATCTACTGATCAAGTGAGCCCCATGTAACGCCCTGGAAATTAGGGGTCATGCATACACCCGACTCCCGAGTTCCCGGGTATCACTTATAACTGATTTTCTTATTAAAGTACATTTAATTAGGTTTAAATACGCAGCCTGGAATTTCTTGGAACATGAAGCACAACCACACAAGTTTACTGAAATAAAAGGGGTCAAGTATATACAGGTCCAAAAGAATATGAATAGGCCGCACATGGCGTCGCCTAACAAAATCACAAAGGAGTGATATGTCCAAAAAGAATAAAGCTGAGTCCATTACTCAGTGATCCAAATTTCACCTGTCAAATCGATGGAGAACCGCACATCAGCTGAAAGTAGGACAGCTCGTCCTCCTCGACTAAGCTCATACCATTAGGCTCCTCGTATTCCTCATCACCTGCAACTACGGGAGAGTCTAATTGGTGTTTTAAAACACCATCCCAGAGTAGGAGTGAGTGATCAACTCAATGGGTATTATTAGTCTTAAGTTGTAACAAACATCAGTTATATTATGAATTTAATGAAAGCAATAATTCATAAATACCTAACTAATCTTATTAATGCGCATGTATGACGGATGATATGATGCATGCCCTCGCCAAAACACTCCCTCAAGCGACTCCATCTAATGATCATGTATGACCAACACTCCCTCAGAGCGACCTTGACTGCCGAGTCGCCACCTTAACTAGTGCGATACAATGTGATCGTGTTAGCCAATTTCTTTCTTAAGTCCATTCATCTAGCAGGTTGGAGAATCTGATACACCCCAAGTATCAATGTAAACCCCTAACGTGTGATGCCAAGACCCCACGATCCTTGATCCCTTCGGGTTCCCTATCTCCGACTTCAAGCACATGGGGAGTGCCAAGAAGAAGGGATCGCTCGCAGTCACTACGGGGAGGCACGTCACTCTAGCGTAGGCCGACAGCTCAGACATAGTATTCCATTCCACCATGCCCGGCTCACGAGGCGGTGGATCAGTTTCAAATGGTTAGCAATGGGCTACAATAGTTGTAGGGTGTTCCAAGTTCCATACGTATATGAGCGAACAGGGTTAACAACAAGATTGGTCAGTAAATAGGCCAGACTGCATGAGTTCAGGCAAACACGTGACAGACGACATCGGGTATAAGTAACCCATGTAATCTAACTACTGTCGCCCATATGCACCCACCCAAATTCATAGATTTAGCCTTAGGATAGTCTTACCAACGGGACCACCTTCACTCTCCTCATATTCCTGACCACCCAAGGATTTGATGGTAATCTATAGCATGCCAACTAGCAGGGTTATCATCTAGCATAAAACAATATCATGTTTCATATTTTCTCAACATACAATTTAGATTTTCCTATCAAGCAAAATTATCAATATCATGAAACAAGAGTGCATGTGTTTTGTGTGGGTTAGTGAGAAAGCTAAGCACTTCCTATACCTCATAGAACCAAATCACACAAGAGTTAATGGATCATACATGCTATGAGGCAACATCATATGAGAACCAAACAAGACAAGTACATGAAATCATTTATTTAAACCAAATCATACGAAAGGCAACAACATTTCATAACCATTCCATGTGAATCGATAAGATTAAGGGTAGGGTCTTCCCTTGGTTTATCTAGATTCTCTAAATGCATCATCCAAGCAAAAAAAATCATTAAACTCATACTAAAATTGGTGCTAGGCTACCTAAGAACAATAGTCCGCACCTATGGATCATTGAGATCTTGGAAATGACGTAGAAATGCCGAACTCGGAGTTAATTAGCCGGAATCCTAAGGAAGCACATTTGCATGTTAGAATCTCATGCAAAACCTCCCTCAACATGAGGGGTTTCCAAAAAGATGAGAAATTTACCTACCCAATCGGCGGAGAGGGGTTCTCCTGATTGTGGATGATGGATTTTCTTGAGGGAGAGGTAGGGTTTTGCAAGATGGGACTCCCTTGGGCCCTACTTTGATTTATGACCCACCTTCACTCTCTTTTCCTCTCTTCTTCCTTTCTTCTTTCTCCCTTTTCTCTCTTTTCTCTTTCCTTCCCTAGGGTAAATTCGTATGGGGAGAGGGGTGCCTAAAAGAAGCCCCTTTATAATGCCAGATTTGGTACAAATAGCCCTAAGTGTTGGGTTTTTACTACACTAGCCCTATGGGAGGGTCTTTCTAGCCTTTAGGCCCCATTATGGGGTGTACAAATCGACATACATCGTAGGATAGTTAGCCCTAATGATGATCTATGTATGGACACGATCGGCCTGCCATTTGGATGTGTCAATCAACGGATATGATTGAATGTCTGTTTAACGGTCACCGATGGTCGATCGGGGCTGCGGCTATATGGATATAAGCAGGGAAATATCATTACTCCACGTGTGAAGTTTGGTTACAAACCAATGATCCAATACTCTTAACTTTACATAAGAGTGAACGACCTAATTCACTTAAGTTTTAGCTTCTTCCTTTAGGGTATTTGCACTTCTCATGCACTCGTCCTTTGACTCAATTTGAGCGGTTCTGGATAGCACCCAGGTCTGACTCTCACGATGAACATCAAGCCCAGTAAGATGGATATTATTCTTTAGTTTTGTAACTAGTGGCCCACCAACGAGCAATCTAGAGCTTGTTTGGGAAATCATGGCATTTCTGGAATGAACTAGGTATTGAGACTTCTTGTAGGCAATGATTAGGGTTTGGATTAACTATATTCATAGTGTGGCCTATTTATAGCTAGTGAAAGTGGAGATTTAGTCATGATTACTCTAAACCATCGGTTTTAGGCTAAAAGAGTGATGGGGTTGATTTGGTCTATTAGTCGAGATCCGAGCCTTATCTGACTCAGCTTCGGTTAGATCTTCAATTTAGTCATGATTGTCTTGATTAGTTAGTGATGGGTCAATTAGATTTGTATTATATGTAAGTAATTCATGGGATACATCAGATGTTCAAGTGATCGGGCAGATTCGTTGGCTTCCTACAGTTGATTAATCGAACTTGTGCAGTTCTTTACTGGTACCACCCCTATATAAACTAACATTGAGTGCTAATAGTCATTAAGTAGTATTACAAGTTAATTAAAAAAAATTCTAGGATTTTTAGGAAACCAAAAATAGTGAAAATCCAGGATGTTACAATCTACCCTCCTTAAAAACAATTTTGTCCCTGAAATTACCTAAGGGTAATAAGTAAAGATACTATCATTTCATTTTCTTAAGTTTTGTTGGTTTTAGGTTTATATACATTTTAGGGTATATAATAAATACACTAGCCTAGCTCATTGTGATCTACCCCCTTAAAAATTTTCACCTTTAATGTTTGAAAACAAATGTCAAAATCATCATTATCGTACTAAGTGTTTGATGATAAAGTTTACCTAAGGGCAGTATATTCTACTCTTTATAATTGGACTAATACGGAAAGACGGTCGTGGTAGGCTTTGATCTCATACGTCGATTCCTCTGCTTGACGACGACAGAAAAATCATTGTATCCCTTCCTAATTCTGGTAGATCCTGGTCTTCTGCTCGGTCAAAGTAGTGAGTCCATTGGTAGTCACCTAAGATTGAGAATTGGGTCAAGCTGCAAATGTTTCGCAGGTGTATACTTCTGTAATTCTATAGTCTGATCAATCTAAACATTTAACCGTCATTGAAAAGTTCAAATGTCCTATTTATAAGGTTGTCCTTTAGGCCTTTGTCTACGGGAGTCCTCGTTTTAATTTTATATGCAAATTGGGGGTTAATAAATATCTCGATATGCCTATGGTCAAAGATCATCCTAAAAAAATTTCTAAAGGCACAAAATTTTATATGAATTACCATTTCAATCTTAGGGCTAGTGGGTTATGAGAAGACTATACTTCGGTTTCATAAATTTTAAGAATGAAGTAATAATTAAAAGGTTTAAGGTATTTTGGAGGTGTAGAGTGCTAATAACGCTAATAAGGACACAATAAGGCAATCATACATACAAGCATTCACAAGGTGACAAGAAAATTTTAAGGCAATCCATACATTCATATTGGACTCAAAGTGCCATTAGTATGGCCAGTTATATCCTACAGTATGGATTTACATGTATTACTAGATACTCTAATCATAAAGAGAAAAAAATAACTAATCAACCAAAGTTCTAACTATCTTCAATACATGGAAGTAGTCCTAACTGACTTAAAACAACTACTAATTTTCGTAAAGTTAAGCTATTATTCTTCTAGGTCGGATGAGGATGGAGGTGCCTCCTCCCTTGCTGCAGCAAATCAAGGCTCGGGAAGTGATGAGGGTGATTTGGAGAGAGCTAATGGAGTCAATCAAGACTCAACTTCTGCTACAGCTCCAACAAGAGAATAAGGGCAACTTATCAAATGGAATACCTAGCCCAAGCTATTGAAGGGTCAGATCACACCATCTAGGTCAATGTTTTGGATCCTAGAGGCAACTTAAATTCCATTGATTTTGTGGACTACATAACATCCTTAACAACTTTATTTATCTGGAAAGCTTAGGAGAATGGAAAGAAATTAAGGTCTGTGGTAACAAACCTCAAAGGGTGCGCTCGTGTGGTGACAATAACACCAATTGGCCTATAAGAGGAAGGGAATGGAAAAGATTACTAATTGGGCTAAAATGAAGTTGAAAATGGACAGTAAGTTGTTGCCTCTTGATTGTCATCAAACCTTATATAAAAATTTTCAATTGCAACAATTTAATGATCGATCTATGCCAAAGTATATAAAAATCAATTTTTACAAATCGTTGGGTTTTGTGAATAAGCTTATAGGAGTGAATGAGTGGATGGTTTTGAATGGGTTTTATTGAAGGGGAAGGTGATGATAATGAATTTGGTGAATGGGTTCGAGATGGTGTTGAGAATGGATTTGGTGATGGGTTTGTGAAGGAGGAGAAGATAAGTTTTGAGATGTTGAGTGAGATGAATTCGGAGATGATTTTAAGAAAATGAATTTGACAGATGGAAGTTGAGAAGTGATTAGGAATGAGTTGAAGAAATGAGATTGAGAAAAGTTTGGGAAGGGCTTGAGAGAATGAGGATTGAGATGGGATAAAGTGAAGAAGAAGATGGTGGGTTTGGGGATTGGGAGAGGGAGAGTTTTCTCTGGGGTTTAGAATGAATGGTGGAGGGTAATGAGAGTAGTAGAAATAGGTTTTATGGACTCTAGATAATCCTAAATAGTAAGGGAAATGGGCCCCACTCATGTGTACATTGAAAGGGAGGAGGGGACCCATCTTGTAACATTTTTTATACTTTTATTAACCGGATTATTTTTAAAATTTTTAGAATAATTTATCATTAAGTTTTAAGTCATCCCACAAAATTTCATATCATTTAAAGTTATAGATAAATTATTAAAATTCTAGAGCAATAGCTGTCCAAAATTAATAATTTTTGGACAGTTGGTAAAATATATTAATTTTAACTATATTATAATTTTTATTATTTTTATATAAAATTAGACTCATCAAGCTTCAATCTGGCTTTTGAATCACCTAAATCGGAGTTGTAACGAAGGAGATATGAATTTTTGAAGTGGAATTAAATTCGCAAGAAATTCCGGCGGGGGCGACACGGGCCAGTGGGGGCCACGCGAGTGGCGGGGGCAACACGGGCTGGCAGGGGCCACGTGGGCCTCTGGCTTCTAGGGCAGGGGCCACGCAGGCCTTTGGCTTCCCGGTGGTCGAGGTCTTTTGACGCCCATATCTCGTAAACTAGAATGAGTTATTCAATGTGCCATATATGAATTTGGAGTAGGAGAAGCCGATCTACGCAATGAGCCTAGTGGTTTCACAAGATTCTCCTCGGTTAGTAGTTAGAATCTAATTTTTCTATAGTTTCACTAATTTCAGTAAATTTTCATTCACCTCTATGTCTTTATCCTCGAATGGGTCGAAATTATCAAATTTAGTCCGGTGTTAGCTCGTTTGGACTTAGACGGTGGCCTCGACCATTTAATCATTCAGTTCCGGTTCATTCCTATCATTGGGCTAAGGTATTGTAAGTCTCTTGGACCTGTTTCCTAGCGTCGCTACTATCTCTCGCCACTCAACCCTAACTCTTTACAAGTCTTACCTTCAATCTAGGATTCGTCGATTCAGGCATCTAGGTTGGTTCCTATCATTTCAGTGTCGCTATTATACCTCCTCCAAAATCAACGGATGCGTTAGTGAGTTCATGACCCACGACACAATTAATTCCAAACCGTTGCTCTGATACCATCTTGTAACACCCTAATAATTGGGGGTCGTGCATACACTCAACTCCCGAGTTCTGGGGTATCACTTATAACTGATTTTCTTATTAAAGTGCGTTTAATTAGGTTTAAATACGCAGCGTGAAATTTCTTGAAACATGAAACACAACCACATAAGTCTACTGAAATAAAAGGGGTCAAGTATATATAGGTCCAAAAGAATATGAATGGGCCGCACATGGCGTCGCCCAACAAAATCACAAAGGAATGATATGTCCGAAAAGAATAAAGTTGAGTCCATTACTCAGTGATCCAAATCCTGCCTATCAAACAATGGAGAGCCGCCCACCAGCTGAAAGTAGGATAGCTCGTCCTCCTCGACTAAGCTCGTACCGCTAGGCTCCTCATATTCCTTGTCACCTGTAAATACGGGAGAGTCTAGTTGGTGCTTTAAAACACCATCCTGGAGTGGGAGTGAGTGATCTACTTAGTGGGTGCTATTAGTCTTAAGTTCTAACAGGCATCAGTTATATTATGAATTTAATAAAAATAATTATTCATAAACACCTAACTAATCTTATTAATGCGCATGCATGACAGATGATATAATGCATGCCCTCGCCACAACATTCTCTCAAGCGACTCCATCTAACGATCTTGTATGACCAACACTCCCTCAGAGCGACCTTGACTGCTGAGTTGCCACCCTAACTAGTGTGATGCAATGTGATCGTGTTGGCCGAGTTCTTTGTTAAGTCCATTCATCGAGCAAGTTGGAGAATTTGATACACCTCAAGTATCAATGCCCTCAACTAGCTGCGAGGCCAAGACCCCCCAACGTGTGAGGCCAAGACCCCGCGATCCTTGATCACGTCGGGTTCCCCATCCTTGACTTCAAGTACATGGGGAGTGCCGAGAAGAAGGGATCGTTCGCGGTCACTACGGGGAGGCACGTCACCCCAGCGTAGGCCGACAGCTCAGACACAGTGTTCTATTTCACCATGCTTGGCTCACGAGGCAGTGGATCAGTTTCAAATGGTTAGCAATGGGCTACAATAGTTGTAGGGTGTTCCAAGTTCCATACATATGTGAGCAAATAGGGTTAACAAATAAGGTTGGTTAGTAAATAGGCTAGACCGCACGAGTTCAGGCAATCACGTGACAAACGACATTGGGTACAAGCGACCCATTTAGTCTAACTACTGTTGCCCATATGCATCTGCACAAATTCATGGGTTTAGCCTCAGGATAGTCCTACCAACGGGACCACCTTCACTCTCCTCATATTCCTGACCAACGCTAGGATTTGATGGTAATCTATAGCATGCTAACTAGTAGGGTTATCATCTAGCATAAAACAATATCATGTTTCATATTTTCTCAACATATAATTTAGATTTTCCTATCAAGCAAAGTTACCAATATCATGAAATAAGAGTGCATGTGTTTTGTGTGGGTTAGTGAGAAAGCTAAGCACTTCCTATACTTAATAGAACCAAATCACACAAGAGTTAATGGATCATACATGTTATGAGGCAATATCATATGAGAACTAAACAAGACAAGTACATGCAATTATTCATTTAAACTAATTCATACGAAAGGCAGCAACATTCCATAACGATTCCATGTGAATCGATAAGATCAAGGGTAGGGTCTTCCCTAGATTTGTCTAGATTCTCTAAATGCATCATCCAAGCAAGAAAAATCATTAAACTCATGCTAAAATTAGTACTAGGCCACCTAAAAACAATAGTCCGCACCTATGGATTGTTGAGATCTTGGAAATGACCTAGAAATGCTGAACTCGGAGTCGATTAGCCAGAATCTTGAGGAAGCGCATTTGCATGTTAGAATCTCATGCAAAACTTCCCTCAACATGAGGGGTTTCTAATAAGATGAGAGATTTATCTACCCAATCGGCGGAGAGGGGTTCTCCCGGTTGTGGATAATGGATTTCCTTGAAGGAGAGGTAGGGTTTTGCAAGATGGGACTCCCTTGGGCCCTACTTTGATTTATGGCCCACCTTCACTCTCCTTCACTCTCCCTTCCTCTCTTCTTCCTTCCTTCTTTCTCCCTTTTCTCTCTTCTCTCTTTCCTTCCCTAGGGCAAATTCGTATGGGGAGAGGGGTGTCCAAAAGAAACCCTTTTTATAATGTCAGATTTGGTGCAAATAGCCCCAAGTGTTGGGTTTTTACTATACTAGCCTTATGGGAGAGTTTTTCTAGCCTCTAGGGCCCACTATGGGGTGTATAAGTCGATATACACCATAGGATAGTTAGCCCTAATGATGATTTACGTATGGATACGATCGGCCTGCCATTTGGATGGTCAATCAACAGATATGATTGAAAGTCTGTTTAATGGTCACCGATGGTCGATCGGGGCCGCGGCTATATGGATATGAGAAGAGAAATATCATTACTCCACGTGTGAAGTTTGGTTACAAACCGATGGTCCGAAACTCTAAACTTTGCATAAGAGTGGGTGACCCAATTCACTTAAGTTTCACTTCTTCCTTTAGGGGATTTGCACTTCTCATGAACTCATCCTTTGACTCAAGTTGAGCGGTTCTGGAAAGCACCCAGGTCTGACTCCCGTGATGGACGTCAAGCCTAGTAAGACGGATATTATTCTATAGTTTTGGAACTAGTGGCCCACCAACGAGCGGTCTAGAGCTTGTTCGGGAAATCGGGCGATTTCTGGAATGAACTAGGCATTGAGACTTCTCGTGGGCGATGATTAGGGTTTGGATTAACTATACTCATAGTGTGGCCTATTTATAACTAGTGAAAGTGGATATTTAGTCATGATTACTCTAAACCATCGATTTTAGGGTAAAAGTGTAATGGGGTTGATTTGGTCTATTAGTCGAGATCCGGGCCTTATCTGACTCAGCTTCGGTTAGATCTTCAATTTATTCATGATTGTCTTGATTACTTAGCGATGGGTCAGTTAGATTTGGGTCTTATGTAAGTAAATCATGTGGGTACACCTAATATTCAACTGATTGGGTGGATTCGTTGGCTTCCTACGGTTGATTAATCGAACTTGTGCAGTTCTTTATTGGTACCGCCCTTGTATAAACTAACATTGAGTGCTAATAGTCATTAAGTAGTATTATAAGTTAATTAAAACAAAATTCAAGGATTTTTAGAAAACCCAAAACAGTGAAAATCTAGGATGTTACACCCCACTAGTATGAAAAAATGGGTGGTTGAAAAGTAGGACCGACGGTTATACTCAATGTACATGCACGGCCCACCTTACAAGTGGACTCCCTTGATTTAAAGACTGGGAATGCTTGCAGTTGAGCACATCTTAGTTATGATTGGCTCCTGTCTTGCACATGTGCATTATTGGCATTTATTCCATGAATGGCCTGCTCAATATCCCTTCGTTCAAGTTGCTTCAGCATTTTTCTTTGGGTTTTGGATTTGATGTTGAGAAGAACTCTTTTCACCTCCATAGTTGTTTAGAATCTACAGACTACATTACTGCTAGGAAAAAAAAATCTATGTATTCTTTTCTTTGATGGTTTCATTGTGAAGAGCTTTGAGTTTTAGGTGAAGACAAACCTTTTTGTGTGTGTGTGTGTGTCTTGAAGTCTTGTATAGAATCTTACAAGCTACAACAAGGTTCGAAACTTAAGTAATAGTGGATTAATGAAACATCTCATAAAACAATAAGATTACGCGTCAGTAATTTGTGCACATAACAATGATCTATGCAATGGGACTCATCTTATGCATGGGTCAGCTGTCCCACATACATGCAATGTTGAAGGTGAGCAAAACTGAGCAAGTTGGCCTATTATTTTTAAGCAAACACATTTTAGTAAATATTTCATCCTTGTCATGTCTTATATGATTTTAGATTTAATTTTTTTTTCATCAGGTTATGAAGACAGAAATTGGAGGATGAGTAAGCCCTCATCCTACTGAAAGTGCTAGGATTAATAAGTCTTTATACTCCTTCCAGAAAGTTGTTTACTCTTTGAATGCCAATGATAGTCACATCCCATATCGAGAGACCAAACTCACTCACAAGTTGCAAGATTCCATAGGCGGAACAAGCCAAGCTTTGATGATTGCTTGTTTGGTGAGAACTTTTGTTATTGTCTTATTAGGATTTTCTGATTTTTCCTAACTTCTTTCTGTACCTTATTGTTTTCAATTCAAATTGGGGAGTGGATATGACAGTTGAACACTTATATCTTGGTTATGAAGCACTCCATCTCTTTGCACATGTGGCACACATGCACAAATCCAAGTCGTTCATTTATTGGACTACCATGAATTACAACAACTGGATGATTTTAGTTACTAATAAAGATGTTCTTTCTTACCTGTCGGATGCTGACTGTTGGTTAAATTTCCTTTAAAACATCCATTTTTAATAATTGGAATTCCTCCAACCAGTGTGGCTAAGATCCAACTAATTTATTTAAAAATATATATAAAAAAATTTTGATACAATCCATCACTGCAACTACAAGCATGTGTGGACTTAGCGAACCTCAGCCAAAGCTTATTCTCTGGTCCAAGAATAAGGCCAGTCACATATCAGGTTTTTGTATGCACAATATAAGAGCAAGTGCCAGCTGAAGGAAGAACCGAGCAAGGATTTCACAAGACCTTCGCATGCCCCAAAAAAAATCAGCCATAGAATACATTGCTTTTGAGGACCATTCCTGGCTTGAATGAACCTATTAAGGCTTTATTAGGTAGATAATCTAAAATTTCCACAACAGGGTTCTTCATGTATAAGCATTATGATTTTTATTTTATTTTATTTTACAATACTCTATAGTTCTATTGTGTTTTTATATAGCTGCTAGCCTGCTACTAAAACTTTAGATTTAAGAGAAGCAGTTCATTCATTATTAGATTTTTTTCTTTTATTTTATAAAAAATTTGGGTTTGCTTTTTTCAGGAAGTGGAGAATGGCTTAATGGATGGCGGTCTAGGAAAAATAGAGGTTTTTCCAGATCGCTTCATAGCTTCAACACCAGAAAAGGATTGTCTTTAGAAAGAGAGTTCAACAAATTCACAACCAAGGACAGACTACTCTTCTAGGTATTACACTGTGTCTTAGTATGCATTTGGGTTAAATTACAAAATATTGTGGAATGACTTTATAGATTTCTTTACTTTTATATTTCAGGTCTCGTAGTCGTTTGTGGGCTAGAAGGAGATTAGTGAGTGCCTCAGCTATGCTGAACTTGTTTAGTCCATGGAGATCTGGCAGCAACAGTGACAAGGTTTGGTCTATCGGGCTTTCCACTTCAATTGTCATTACTGAAGTCATGCCTTTGATTTGCAGGTTGAACTAACTATTGCAGAACTAGAATCTCTTCATTTAGAAATTGTTGCTGCAGAAGAGAGAGAGAGAGAGAGAGAGAGAGAGAGAGAGAGAGAGAAGTTCATCTGAAAGCCCAGTAAGATCAACTGGATGGGTTGTTTTCGGTTTCTTCCATTTGTCCATCTTTTCTGTTGGTTTTATGCTTTCTGTCGTGCATATATGGTTCTAATGAGGAATCGGTATGTATGTTTAGTCATGCTATACTAATATGTTAAAGAAGGTTTCAAAATGTAATGAAAAGGAAGCTGGGAGAATACTTTTCTAGCTTGTGCTGTTTTCTGACTTCTGCTATTAGGCTGTCGTAATTGGTGGTTGCCATGCGTGAGCCAGTTTACTGCTGGTTGGTATTAGCCTTCCACATTTAAGTAATTGTGACTAGGATGAACTATATATTGTATGTGTTGCGTCTTCACGCGGTATACATGGGTTTCTAATTCTTGCAAGTGGGGCCCATGGTTCGGTAATCCAGGCCATCAGTTGCCAATTCCCACCTTGGATGGACCACACCCCAAAATCTCCAAGATCAAAAGATCCCAATGATTAATCTTGGGACTTGTTGAGGAGATTTGTGAGGAATAATGCATCCATGGTGGGATCCAACATATTAATGGTCTAGATTAGCGGACAATATGCCCTGCTCTGAAGAACTGAATACCCAAAATTTTGTGGTTTAATTGATATGGAAAATAAAAGTAAAAGCCTTATTTTTGAGATTATTTCAATCAATTTTAATGTATGGTTTTACTTCTTAAAAGTTTTGCAGATTAGAAAAACAACAATGATGAGGTTTGATTCTTTTACAAGTCTTTTACCAGTAATCGTATTTTATTATTGATTTATCTACATGTTGTAGTCAGAATTTCAATTCTCAGATTTCTATCAACCTTTTTTTTTTTTGGTGGACCAATGGGGAGGCCTGATTTTGCTGCCTGTAAAACAGATCCTGCATGATTGCATGTATACAGATCAACTTCAATTTTATTTTTTTTTTGGGTACTTCGATTGCATTTTATGGAAATAGAGTTGAATTCTATAGAAAAAATCAATCATGGAAATGGAGTTGAATTCTGCTACTTTAGAATCATCAATTCTCGTACAGATTATCAAAATCAATCATGTGAATATTTACATATTGAAAGGTTTCAAAGCTTGTTTGTAATCTACGACTTTTCATCATTCCTCATCACCATCATTGTTTCTGATTTTTCTTTCCTGCTAACTGCTTAATCAATTAATAGTTTGTTGGTTTTTTATTTATATTTATATTTATTTATTTTTATTTTGCATAAGAAATTTCTTGGTATTTGATAGATTTGTAGGTATCTCTCATACATGAAACAATTATTCAACTTGGATAGCCTTGTTTATCACATGGGTGGTTCAGTTAGAAGGAATTAGAGGGTCTACAAATGTGAAGTTTGCTAAGGCTTTCGGGCTTTGTATGTGACAAGTGACTATACTTTGCCGATCTGGTGGCAACCCTCCATTGATAGTGTGAGAGATGCAGATCGTTACGATTTCACGAATTCTGAAAAAGCAGTAGTTACCAAGGAAGTTGTTGTGAAGATGACTGAAATAACCAAGCAGCTCACGGCAAGGGATTTTATTATTAAATCTTAGATGATATTACATTTATCTGGAATTGTTACTGAAATCACTCCAAGCCTTTTGGTTGTTGATCTTTCCTTATCTCTTAAGAATCCGAATTGTAGAAATTCTCAATTCCAGGAGCTATAAATCTCCATCTTTGATTGACAGGAATCCAAGAAGCCCATTTGTCATTACCGGCACACTAAAAAAAAATGGATTACTTGTTGGAAGAAGTTTTGGGTAATTCTACCTTACCAAGTTAATTCCCTGTTGTTTATGAAGTTTTAGCCGCTTGAGTCCAATCAGAACTCATGTCACAGTAACATCTTACTTGGAGTTCTGTCACTCTCTGTTTCTTCTCCTGCTTCTTCTTTTTATTTATTTATTATATATTATTTTTAATTGAAAACTGAAGCCTCATTGTTGGAAACAGAGTATTAAATATAGAAGAAAATCAGGAGTCTTAGAAACTCAATAAACAAAATAGGAAGGAGACCGTTCTGCAGGTTTATTATGTCGCAGTTCATATATTCCTTTGTTCTCTCTAATTTTGGTTTTTCTTTATTCATTTAATCAAACCAAATGGTAATCTTCTTTGTAACCTTACAGTATATAAGTTAAATGCAGGATATGTAGCTGTGTTAGGGAAGCTGAATGTTGGGAAGAGTACACTATCAAACCAGATGATAGGCCAGAAGCTTTCAATTGTTACAGATAAATCTCAAACAACGTGCCATCGAATACTTGGTATTTGTTCTGACCCTTAGTATCAGGTACAATGCTTTCCATAGCTGAATGCTCTCACTTTATAATTTTCCTTCTCAGCCAATCTCAAATGTTGTTGTTTAAGATAACAAATGGGTAATAATCACTGAAAACTGGGCAGAAGTTTAAAGAGCTTGTCCATATATTTATCTGAGTAATCAGTTAGTTTGCAGATGATACTCTATGATACAGCTAGTGTTATTGAGAAGAAAATGCACAAGTTGGATTCTATGAAGATGATGCTATTAATGCTGACTATGTTCTGGTAGTTGTTGATACATGCAAGGTACCCCATCAGGTACGAATTTATTTATTTATTGCGAGAAGGAATCTGTGGAATAATCTAGCTAATTACAAAAAAAAAAAAAAACTGTGGAACAATCTAAATTGCTTTGTGGACTCATTGGGCACTGCATCCGCTACGCATCAACTGCTTGCAAGTTCTCCCTGTAGGTAGTGGGCTAGTTGTGCTAAGGTGCAGTGTGGCGTCTAACTGTGTTGGCATGTGGTTAGTTATGGTAATCATTTTGAATGGGTTCCTTGTTATATGGAGTTGCCTACGCTCGAGTAAGACCTTTCATGTGTGTCGCTGCTTCTTATGTAGAGGTTTGCCTAACAACTGCCTCTTCATGACCCTACATAATTTGCTCACTCTTTTAAGTGTGCATGTCATAGTTGGGTTGTGGGTCAACGATGCAGACTTTCTTGGCCAAATCAAGAGTAAAGCCCAGACCATGAATCAGGCCCAAGCCAGAAAATCTACCTCATTATTTCTACCTTAAGTGTATTCATGTTGCATGCATAGGAAAGAGAAGAATTTAAAATTGAAGTATATCTTGGAAAGGTATTTTGCATGATTTTGAAACTTTTTGTCTTAGAAAGATGTTATATACATTAAGAATCCATGGTTTTTATTAATGTACTTGTAATTTTTCTATATAAGGACCCATTTTTCTGTTTACTAAGTAAGCTGGTAGTGGATCGCTACATTTCAACTGTGACAACTTTCTTGTCTGATCAATCTACTTCTCATACCTTCCAATTGAACAAGTTTGTGGATGTTCCGGAACTAGTTTAGACCATCCCATTGTCATCATTTCTTCTTTCACTTCATTTGTTTAATTGATTGGGTTTTTCTGGAGGATTATTCAAGTTAAGTTTTTTTTTTTTTTTTTTCCTTTTTCATCTTTGCTGTTTTCTTATAAATCCAGTGGTGTGTATTGAGGGTATTTTTGTGTTTTTGTGCTACTGTAGAGCTGAAAGTGTATTTGGGTTTGTCGCTAGAAGCAACCTTTTTCTTTGGAACCCCACTCTATCATGAGAAATGTAGCAACAGCTCTCACTGTTATAACCCAAAGAGTGGCAGTTTCAGGCATTAATTTTTGTTTCTCCATTGCTTTGAGTATAACCCTCAGTATTAGAATTATTCAATCCAAAAACATGCAACTGTTGAGTTTCATGTCTTTTTTGTGGTTCAAATAAATATTTGCCTATATGTCTAGTTGCTTGGATTAGCACTGCTCTGTTTTTTTTTTTTCTAAGCAGTATGAGACATTTCTCAGCTTGTCATTGTTTTACTTACATGTCCTTTTTTTTTTCTTCAGATAATCAACTATTGGATTGGCTTTTTGTGCTGCATTGATGGGGCCACTAGAAGCTAAGCTAACAGTCAGGAATGAGAATCTCCATATTGCATTTTAACTCAAGGACAAAGGCAATAATGAGGCTTCCCGTATCAAAAAGATCTTTAAATATTTTAAATGTTTAAAACCAATAGAAGGTTTAATCTTTGTGCTTGTTTTTAAATACATGAATTGTACAAGTCAAGAGTGTTGGAGCTATATGCAAGCGATGATCAGGGGATCAATGTAGTCCGCAATAAGATCTAGGATTTTGTAGCAGTAACTGTAGGCACTACGCCAAAACAGCGAAAAAAGGTCGGTCCAAAACCGTCTCAAATGACCAAAAAGGACGGTCATGGACCGTCGCATAGGCCGTCAAATTTTGACGTGTCTTATTTTTTAAAGGACGGTTGAAAACCGTCATTCTTATTGACGAAAAAAAGACGGCCATGGACCGTCCTTAAAATGGACTGTCATGGACCGTCTCTTATGATCCTAAAAAGGACGGCCATAGACCGTCCTTTAAAGGGACTGTTATGGACCGTCCTTAAAAAGGACTGCCATCGACCGTCTCTTATGAGCCTTCAAAGGACGGCCATGGACCGTCCTTTAAACGGACGGTCATAGACCGTCCTTAAAAAGGACTGTCATGGACCGTCTCTTATGAGAATTTAAAGGACGGTTATGGACCGTCCTTTAAAAGGACGGTCATGGACAATCCTTTAAAAGGACTGCTATGGGCCGTCTCTTATAACCCTTACAGGACATTTTCAAATTTGACCTGTTACAGTATTCTTCCTGATATACACCTGTTATACAAACTACGTAAATCCAAACTATTTCATCACATTCACATTCACCTATTTTATCCAAACATGACTAATATACACCTGTTTCATTCACGTTCACCTGTTTCATCCAAACAGGACTGATATACACTTGTTTCATTCACGTTCACCTGTTTCATCCAAAAAGGACTGATATACACCTGTTTCATTCACAAACATAAATCCAAACTGTTTCATCACATTCACATTCACCTGTTTCATCCAAACAGGACTGATATACACCTGTTTCATTCACATTCACCTGTTTCATCCAAACAGGACTGACATACACCTATTTCATCCAAACAGGACTGATATACACCTGTTTCATCCAAACAGGACTGATATACACCTGTTTCATCACATTCACATTCACCTGTTTCATCCAAACAAGACTGATATACACCTGTTTTATTCACATTCACCTGTTTCATCCAAACAGGACTGATATACACATGTTTCATCCAAACAAGACTGACATACACCTGTTTCATCCAAACAGGACTGATATACACCTGTTTCATCACATTCACATTCACATTCACATTCATCTAAACCCAAACTACGTAAATCCATCCAACATAAACTACATCCATCCAAACACAATCTTATCCACAATAAATTATTCATCCACGCATAATACATATAAAGTTTAACTTCATAAGTAAAAAAAAAAAAAAGAAAAAAATAAGCAACAATTTTCTTTTTGTGTCTTTCATCTAATAAAAAAATATTCAACCAACAAAACATTATAATTCAGAATCATGAAAAATTGCAGAAACTTCATCCAAAAAAGTGGGCACTTTCTTAAAATAAAACTGATCATTAAAATAAACTAATATGAGCAAATAATGCAAAAAAGTGTTTCAATTAATAGAAATAACAACAAAAATTAAAGCTTTGTAAAAAGGGGCATGTGTTAAAAGGGATACATTCTTGTTTGTTGCCTTATGATTGGGCTACATTATTACAACAATCGGGTTCGGGTTCGGTATCAGGTTTAGGTTTGGGTTTTCAAGTTTAGGTTTAGGATTAAGTGTAGGTCTAAGTTTAAGGATTTGAGAATACATTCAGGTTTTAGGTTTAGGTTATAGGTTATAGGTTTAGGTTTTAAGTTTAGGTTAAGGTTTAGGTTTAGGTTAAGGTTTAGGTTTAGGGAATTGAGAATAGGTTGAGGTTTAGGTTTAGGAAATCGGGTTCGGGTTCGGGATCGGTTTAGGTTTGGGTTTTCAAGTTTAGGTTAGGGAGTTGAGATTACGATTAGGTGTAGGTTTAGGTTTAGGGATTTGAGAATACACATTTAGGTTTTAGGTTTATTTTTAGGTTTTAGGTATTGGTTAAGGTTTAGGTTTTAGGTTTAGGTTAAGGTTAGGTTATAGGTTATAAGTTTAGGTTTTAGGACATAGGTTTTGGTTTTAAGGTTATAGGTTTAGGTTAAGGTTAAGGTTTTAAAGTCTTATAAGCTATAGGTTTAGGGAATTGAGAATATGTTAAGGTTTAGGTTTAGGAAATCGGGTTCGGGTTCGGGTTTAGGTTTGGGTTTTCAAGTTTAGGTTCAGGTTTAGGTTAGGGAGTCGAGATTAGGATTAGGTGTAGGTTTAGGTTTAGGGATTTGAAAATAGGTTAAGGTTTAGGTTTAGGTTTAGGAATTCGGGTTTGGGCTCGGGATTGGGTTTAGGTTTGGGTTTTCAAGTTTAGGTTTAGGTTAGGGAGTTTAGATTAGAATTAGGTGTAGGTTTAAGTTTAGGGATTTGAGAATAGGTTAAGGTTTAGGTTTAGGAAATCGGGTTCGGGTTCGAGGATCGGGTTTTAGGTTTGGGTTTTCAAGTTTAGGTTTAGGTTTAGGTTTAGGTTAAGGAGTTGAGATTAGGATTAGGTGTAGGTTTAGGTTTAGAGATTTGAGAATACATATAGGTTTTAGGTCATAAGTTTTGATTTAGGTTAAAGTTATAGGTTTAGGTTTAGGTTTAGGTTATAAGCTATAGGTTTAGGGAACTAAGAATAGGTTAAGGTTTGGATCAGGTTTAGGTTTGGGTTTTCAAGTTTAGGTTTAGGTTTAGGTTTAGGTTTAGGTTTAGGTTTAGGTTAGGGAGTTGAGATTAGGATTAGGTGTAGGTTTCGGTTTAGGGATTTAAGAATACATTTAGGTTTTAGGTTTAGGTTTTAGGCTTAGGTTTAGGTTTAGGTTTAGGAAATTGAGAATAGGTTAAGGTTTAGGTTTAGGAAATCGGGTTTGGGTTGAGAATCGGGTTTAGGCATGGGTTTTCAAGTTTAGGTTTAGGTTTACGTTAGGGGTGAGATTAGGATTAGGTGTAGGTTTAGGTTTAGAGATTTAAGAATACATTTAGGTTTTAGGTCATAGGTTTTAGTTTAGGTTAAGGTTATAGGTTTAGGTTTAGGTTAAGGTTTAGGTTTAGGTTATAAGCTATAGGTTTAAGGATTTGAGAATAGGTTAAGGTATAGGTTTAGGAAATCGGGTTCAGGTTCGGGATCGCGTTTAGGTTTGGGTTTTCAAGTTTAGGTTTAGGTTTAGGTTAGGGAGTTGAGATTAGGATTAGGTGTAGGTTTAGGTTTAGGAATTTGAGAATACATTTAGGTATTAGGTCATAGGATTTGGTTTAGGTTTAGGTTTAGGTTATAAGCTATGGGTTTAGGGAATTGAGAACAAGTTAAGGTATAGGTTTAGGAAATCGGGTTCGGTTTCGGGATCGGGTTTAGGTTTAGGTTTAGGTTAGGGAGTTGAGATTAGGATTAGGTGTAGGTTTAGGTTTAGAGATTTGATAATACATTTAGGTTTTAGGTTATAGGATTTGGTTTAGGTTAAGGTTATAGATTTAGGTTTAGATTTAGGTTAAGGTTTAGGTTATAAGCTATAGGTTTAGGAAATCGGGTTAGGGTTTGGGATCGGGTTTAGGTTTGGGTTTTCAAGTTTAGGTTTAGGTTTAGGTTAGGGAGTTGAGATTAGGATTAGGTGTAGGTTTAGGTTTAGGGATTTGAGAATACATTTAGGTTTTAGGTCATAGGTTTAGGTTTTAGGCTTAGGTTTAGGTTATAGGTCTAGGTTTAGGTTATAAGTGTAGGTTATAGGTTTAGGTTTAGGTTTACGTTAGGTTATAGGTTAAGGTTTAGGAAATTGAGAATTGGTCAGGGTTTAGATTTAGGAAATTGGGTTCGGGTTCGGGATCGGGTTTGGGTTTAGGTTTTCAAGTTTGGGCTTAGGTTTAGGTTAGGGAATTGATATTAGGATTAGGTGTAGGTTTAAGTTTAGGGATTTGAGAATACATTTAGGTTTTAGGTTTAGGTTTAGGTTATAAGTTATGGGTTATAGGTTATAGGTTTAGGTTTAGGTTTAGGTTAAGGTTATAAGCTATAGGTTTAGGGAATTGAGAATAGGTTAAGGTCTAGGTTTAGGAAATCGGGTTCGGGTTCGGGATCGGGTTTAAGTTTGGGTTTTCATGTTTAGGTTTAGGTTTAGGTTAGGGAGTTGAGATTATTATTAGGTGTAGGTTTAGGTTTAGGTTTAGGGATATGAGAATACATTTAGGTTTTAGGTCATAGGTTTAGGTTTTACGCTTAGGTTTAGGTTTAGGTTATAAGTGTAGGTTATAGGTTTAGGTTTAGGTTTAGGTTAGGTTATAGGTTAAGGTTTAGAAATTGAGAATAGGTTAAGGTTTAGGTTTAGGAAATTGGGTTCGGGTTCGGGATCGAGTTTAGGTTTAGGTTTTCAAGTTTAGGTTTAGGTTTAGGTTAGGGAATTGAGATTAGGATTAGGTGTAGGTTTAGGTTTAGGGATTTGAAAATACATTTAGGTTTTAGGTTTAGGTTTAGGTTATAAGTTATAGGTTATAGGTTTAGGTTTAGGTTTAGGTTTAGGTTATAAGCTATAGGTTTAGGGAATTGAGAATAGGTTAAGGTTTAGGTTTGGGTTTTCAAGTTTAGGTTTAGGTTAGGGAGTTGAGATTATTATTAGGTGTAGGTTTAGGTTTAGGGATTTGAGAATACATTTAGGTTTTAGGTTTTAGGCTTAGGTTTAGGTTATAGGTTTAGGTTTAGGTTATAAGTATAGGTTATAGGTTTAGGTTTAGGTTTAGGTTTAGGAAATCGAGAATAGGTTAAGGTATAGGTTTAGGAAATCGGGTTCGGGATCGAGTTTAGGTTTGGGTTTTCAAGTTTAGGTTTAGGTTTAGGTTAGGGAGTTGAGATTAGGATTAGGTGTAGGTTTAGGTTTAGAGATTTGAGAATACATATAGGTTTTAGGTCATAAGTTTTGATTTAGGTTAAGGTTATAGGTTTAGGTTTAGGTTTAGGTTATAAGCTATAGGTTTAGGGAACTGAGAATAGGTTAAGGTTTGGATCAGGTTTAGGTTTGGGTTTTCAAGTTTAGGTTTAGGTTTAGGTTAGGGAGTTGAGATTAGGATTAGGTGTAGGTTTCGGTTTAGGGATTTAAGAATACATTTAGGTTTTAGGTTTAGGTTTTAGCTTAGGTTTAGGTTAAGGTTTAGAAATTGAGAATAGGTTAAGGTTTAGGTTTAGAAATCGGGTTCGGGTTGGAATCGGGTTTAGGTATGGGTTTTCAAGTTTAGGTTTAGGTTTACGTTAGGGAATTGAGATTAGATTAGGTGTAGGTTTAGGTTTAGAGATTTAAGAATAAAGATTTTAGAATACATTTAGGTTTTAGTTTAGGTTAAGGTTATAGGTTTAGGTTTAGGTTAAGGTTTAGGTTTAGGTTATAAGCTATAGGTTTAAGGATTTGAGAATAGGTTAAGGTATAGGTTTAGAAAATCGGGTTCGGGTTCGGGATCGCGTTTAGGTTTGGGTTTTCAAGTTTAGGTTTAGGTTTAGGTTAGGGAGTTGAGATTAGGATTAGGTGTAGGTTTAGGTTTAGGGATTTGAGAATACATTTAGGTATTAGGTCATAGGATTTGGTTTAGGTTTAGGTTATAAGCTATGGGTTTAGGGTTAAGGTATAGGTTTAGGAAATCGGGTTCGGTTTCGGGATCGGGTTTAGGTTTAGGTTTAGGTTAGGGAGTTGAGATTAGGATTAGGTGTAGGTTTAGGTTTAGAGATTTGATAATACATTTAGGTTTTAGGTTATAGGATTTGGTTTAGGTTAAGGTTATAGGTTTAGGTTTAGATTTAGGTTTAAGGTTATAAGCTATAGGTTTAGGAAATCGAGTTAGGGTTTGGGATCGAGGTTTAGGTTTGGGTTTTCAACTTTAGGTTTAGGTTTAGGTTAGGGAGTTGAGATTAGGATTAGATGTAGGTTTAGGTTTAGGGATTTGAGAATACATTTAGGTTTTAGGTCATAGGTTTAGGTTTTAGGCTTAGGTTTAGGTTATAGGTCTAGGTTTAGGTTATAAGTGTAGGTCATAGGTTTACGTTAGGTTATAGGTTAAGGTTTAGAAGTGAGAATTGGTTTGGGTTTAGATTTAGGAAATTGGGTTCGGGTTCGGGATCGGGTTTGGGTTTAGGTTTTCAAGTTTAGGCTTAGGTTTAGGTTAGGGAATTGATATTAGAATTAGGTGTAGGTTTAAGTTTAGGGATTTGAGAATACATTTAGGTTTTAGGTTTAGGTTTAGGTTATAAGTTATGGGTTATAGGTTATAGGTTTAGGTTTAGGTTTAGGTTAAGGTTATAAGCTATAGGTTTAGGGAATTGAGAATAGGTTAAGGTTTAGGTTTAGGAAATCGGGTTCGGGGGTTCGGGATCGGGTTTAGGTTTGGGTTTTCATGTTTAGGTTTAGGTTTAGGTTTAGGTTAAGGTTAGGGAGTTGAGATTATTATTAGGTGTAGGTTTAGGTTTAGGTTTAGGGATTTGAGAATACATTTAGGTTTTAGGTCATAGGTTTAGGTTTTAGGCTTAGGTTTAGGTTTAGGTTATAAGTGTAGGTTATAGGTTTAGGTTTAGGTTTAGGTTAGGTTATAGGTTAAGGTTTAGGAAAGTGAGAATAGGTTAAGGTTTAGGTTTAGGAAATTGGGTTCGGGTTCGGGATCGAGTTTATGTTTAGGTTTTCAAGTTTAGGTTTATGTTTAGGTTAGGGAATTGAGATTAGGATTAGGTGTAGGTTTATGTTTAGGGATTTGAAAATACATTTAGGTTTTAGGTTTAGGTTTAGGTTTAGGTTTAGGGAATTGAGGATAGGTTAAGGTTTAGGTTTGGGTTTTCAAGTTTAGGTTTAGGTTAGGGAGTTGAGATTATTATTAGGTGTAGGTTTAGGTTTAGGGATTTGAGAATACATTTAGGTTTTAGGTTTTAGGCTTAGGTTTAGGTTATAGGTTTAGGTTTAGGTTATAAGTGTAGGTTATAGGTTTAGGTTTAGTTTAGTTTAGGTTAAGGTTTAGGAAATCGAGAATAGGTTAAGGTATAGGTTTAGGAAATCGTGTTCGGGTTCGGGTTCGGGATCGGGTTTAGGTTTTGGTTTTCAAGTTTAGGTTTAGGTTTGGGTTTTCAAGTTTAGGTTTAGGTTTAGGTTAGGGAGTTGAGATTATTATTAGGTGTAAGTTTAGGTTTAGGGATTTGAGAATACATTAAGGGCCCGTTTGGCCGGGCGGATTGGAAGGGATTGGATGGTATTGGAAGGGATTGGAAGTTAAATCCCGGGATTGGCCGGGAGTGCCAAACAGACTGGGTGATATGATCCCCGGATATAGCAATCCCATGGATCTTAAGACAATCCACTGACAACACCATCATTACCTTTAAATCTCATCCAATCCACCATAATCCGTTCAAATTTGTCTGGGACGTGTTTGGTTCAAGGGATTGGAAGGGATGGGAAGGTTTAATCCGGGATTGGCCGGGCGTGCCAAACAGGCTCGATATAGCAATCCCATGGATCTTAAGACAATCCACTGACAACACCATCATTGCCTTGGAATCCATGCCATCCACCCTAATACCATTCAATACCTTCCAATCCACCCGTCCAAACGGGCCCTTAGGTTTTAGGTCATAGGTTTAGGTTTTAGGCTTAGGTTTAGGTTATAGGTTTAGGTTTAGGTTATAAGTGTAGGTTATAGGTTTAGGTTTAGGTTTAGGTTAGGTTATAGGTCAAGGTTTGGAAATTGAGAATAGGTTAAGGTATAGGTTTAGGAAATCGGGTTCGGGTTCGGAGTTCGGGATCGGGTTTAGGTTTGGGTTTTCAAGTTTAGGTTTATGTTTAGGTTAGGGAGTTGAGATTAGGATTAGGTGTAGGTTTAGGTTTACGGATTTGAGAATACATTTAGGTTTTAGGTCATAGGTTTAGGGATTTGAGAATACATTTAGATTTTAGGTCATATAAGGTTTAGGTTTAGGTTTAGGTTTAGGTTTAGGTTATAAGTTAGGTTATAGTTCGAAGTTTAGGTTTAGGTTTAGGTTAGGTTATAGGTTAAGGTTTAGAAATTGAGAGTAGGTTAAGGTTTAGGTTTAGGAAATAGGGGTTCGAGTTTAGGATCGTTTAGGTTAGGTTTAGGTTTAGGTTTTTTTAGGTTTTCAAGTTTAGGTTTAGGTTTAGGTTTAGGTTAGGGAATTGAGTTTAGGATTAGGTGATTAAGGTTTAGGTTTAGGGGATTTGAGAATCGGGTTTTTAGGTTTTAAGTTTAAGTTTAGGTTATAGGTTATAGGTTTTAGGTTTAGGTTTAGGTTTAGGTTTAGGTTAAAAGCTATAGGTTTAGGGAATTGAGAATAGGTTAGGTTAGGTTATGGGTTTAGGTTTAAGGATTTGAGAATAGTTTTGGGTTTAGTTATAAGGTTTAGGTTTAGGTTATAGGCTTAAGTTATAGGTTATAGGTTTATATGATTTGGTGTTAAGGTTTAGGATTCGGGTTCGGGTTTGGGTTTGGGTTCGGGTTTAGGTTATAGGTCGGGTTTTTGGTTTAGGTTTTCAAGTTTAGGTCTAGGTTTAGGATAGGGAGTTGAGATTAGGATTAGGTGTGGGTTTAAGTATAGGGATTTGAGAATACGTTGAGGTTTAGGTATAGGAAATCAGGTCCGGGTTCGAGATCGGGTTTACGTTTGGGTTTTAGGTTTGGGCTAAGGGTTTAGGGATTCATATTTGGGTTCGGGATCGAGTTTGGGTTTAGGTTTAGGTTTTACGTTTAGGTTAAGGTTCTAGGTTGTTAAGGTTACTGAGTTGAGGTTATAGGTTTAGGTTTAGGTTATAAGTGTAGGTTATAGGTTACGGTTTTAGGGAATTGAGAATAAGTTAAGGTTTAGGTTTAGGAAATCGGGTTCGGGTTTGTGTACGGATTTAGGGTTGGGTTTTCAAGTTTAGGTTTAGGTTAAGGAGTAGATTAGGATTAGGTGTAGGTTTAGGTTTAGGGATTCTCTAGTATTATCTACTATTGATCCTAGTATTATCTACTACATACTAGTAACGTACAACCAATATTGGGGCACCATACCATAAGCTACAAGAATTTCATGTCCCCCTAAACAAGGTATCCTCCATTGATAACATATATATATATATATTATAAGTTTTTTATTTTCATTTACATTCCCAAATACATTCATCATCCATCCAAGAAAATTGAAACAAGTACTATCAATCTATCTTATCTTACCGACCGCCTTATGTTTCTTTTCACCTTTGTAGCTCTCATATTTGTTGCAACTGCTAGTTCACCATCAGTAGTCTTGAAGAAGGATTCAAGAATATCTTAAATCAAGGACGAGATGAGAGGAAAGATGAAATCAAATCAAATCAATAAACTTATATATATATATATATATATATATATATATATATCAAGATTTCTACACTTAACAAGGTGGTAGAGGTTTGGATGATGACCTTCATAAATGCATTGATTGCTAGAATTGGTCTTATGTTCTTATGGTTTTTTTTTTTTTTCACCGAGAGTGAAAAATCCGTATCGGAGAGAATCAATGTATGTTGATATATATTGTCTTTAAATCAATACCACATGTCACTTCACAAGTTGCCAAAAACTCAGGATCGTGGACACACAGTGTGCTCCCGAAATGATCTCCTCACCTTCAAGAAAAGCCAAAACAAGTTAACAGTAAACAACAAAGATAATACAACTTTAATTTCCTTTTCTCCTAATAAGAAAACATTACCAACATTTCCCTTACTAAAAAATGATTAGATGGTCTAACAATGTAAAATAAAAAAAAATAATAATAATAATAAAATTAGGATTTGTTGGGAAGCTCCCGGTTCCTAACATGATTCAATAGCGCCACAAAGTGTTGGTGGGGCATTTCTGTCAAGGTAGAGGACTGTGAAAGCATGCAAAAGCTGGTCTCTAAAGAAAGGGTGTTGTAATGGTTATGCATTTGTATTCAGTCATTGTAATTGATGGAGAACCCATGTTCATTTGGATCTCCATCAGGATTTTCGTTGAGGGAAGTAGCTCTTAGAATGGAGGAATGGAGATGGTAAAGTATGGAAAGAAGCTTTCATTTGTTACCAAGGAAACACAGATTCCAACTCCTACAATGTGGAAAAAAGTGGCATCTTCCATCGAAGATACTTGCAATTGGAACTAAATTTCCAAACAACATAAGCTCACATTTCCATAGTAATGGCCAACATTTCTATGTACCAAAAAACACCCTCAAGGAAGCTATCCTATATTGAAATGCCTTCAAGCTCTTGCATGCTGAAGCATCTTCATCCATCCAGTTTTGGGTGTATAAAATTCCAAAAGGTCAGGCCAACAAACATCATTATTACCAAGGAATGGTCTGATACACAAATGCATAAAATAATAATAATAATAATAATAAACTGAAAGATTCATGTTTTTCCCATTTTCCCTTTTCTTTTGGATATTTTCTTTTTTCTTTCTGATATTTTCCTGCATTTTTTTATGCAAGATATCAAGGTGATATGGTTTGATATGCTTGTATCATATTGTTATTCTCGCCTATTGATACAAATGTAACGAACAATGTGACTTACCAAAAAATGATAACGTAACAAGCAAACCCACAGAATACCTTCTTTTGCAATACGATGATACAAACCATTACGAGAAGCTGCGTCTCGCTTTCATCCAACTCCTCAAACCCGACATCTAGAACATCTTGTCATCTCCCAGACCCTTTGTAGGTGAGTTCTTGTATTTTGCAGGTATGGGCCCTGGAAAGGTTAATGAGCATGTTATTTAATGTGACAACAAATTACATAAGTGGGACTACAGTTGATAAGATATGATAAGATAGTAAACACAGTTTCCCTCTCTTACTTTTCTTTCCTTTTTTTGGCTATAATTTATAAGATAATGAGAATACAGATATATTGATGAGAAAAGAAATCCAAGTAATTTTATTTTCATTGTACATACTAAATAGTATTTGGAGTAGATGATGCTAGCTTAGTAATTATGTAAGAATCAACTTGATACACAACTTAATACATTGTGGCCCACTCGATCAGCAGAATGGCCAGATTTTTTGACCAAGGCATGTACAAGGTGGACCCCATCTGATCATGCTTACTAATTTTCCATCCCAAAAATACCGTGTTGAAATACCTCACTGCATAGTTGCCTCTGATGTGTTCAGGAAGAGTACATGTAAAGGTGACAAGGCGGTCATGCCAACATGAATACAAATTGGATGAAGAAGTCGGAATTGTATGTCGGCTATGCAATGTTGTAAAAACTGAAATAAGATACGTCTCACCACCTTTTGTGAGGCATGAAAGACTGTAAGCTGGGTCATCATAACATGGCATTGTGTAAAATGGCCTGACAGCCAATGGATAGCGGTGAAGTACTATATAGAACTCAGTATTGTACCTATGTTGATAAGTAAAAATCAGCTCTTCAGCTTACGCAAGTATGATTATCATTGCTTTATTTAAAATAAAAATAAAAATGGATATTACCAAACAGAGAGAGAGAGAGAGAGAGAGAGAGAGAGAGAGAGAGAGAGAGAGACAGAGAGAGAGTTTACTTCTCTAGAACAAGCTGCCCCAATTTTATTTTCGACTCTATATCTAGATCCCCCAACGGATCAACTTTGACACCAGCTTCCTATACATACAAGTAATATCTGCATTGTTAGCATAAAAGATGTGCAGACCACAAATGGAATGTCAATGAACTACTTGTATGCGTGTTTTTGGATGCAATATTGAATTGAACTGCATTTTCTAATCTAACAAAATGGAAATAAACAAATCAGTGTCCTTCGCATTCATATTGAGAGTCTCTACTCCAAATGCATTTACGTTACTTTCGAGTTGGACATGAGAGAAACATACATGCATTACAAGGCCTATTTTTGCATATATGGTAAATATGGAAAGCTTTTTTTTTTTTTTTTCTCTTGTTTAAATTGAAATTCTGCAGTTTAACTTATTTGTCCTTCCAAATACATGTAGCATTAGGCTATGGGACACCCATCTGTGAAAATTTTGGGCATGTTCTCTAGTTTAACATGGTTGCGATGTCCAACACCAACATGCATCAATCTCTAAGTAACATAGACCCAAGTTTCATACCATGTCATAAGGCATGCAACTATCAAATGATCGAGATATAGAAGGCAATTCAACTAAACACGGATGGATTCTCCAAGTCTTGAAGAAGGATTCAAGAATATCTTAAATAAATAACTGGAAAAAAACACTCAAACAGATTTTCTAGCAGAAACGAACTATATCATCATCACATAGACTTGTCCCATATAATGGAATTTTTTTTTTCCAGCAATAACAACAACAACAAAGACAAAAAATATATATAATAAAAAAAAATTAAATAAATAAAAATCAATTAGCCATATGTTAATACCCAATCATTCAAAAAAGGTATGTGATCTTGGCCCTTGATTAAACTTCTTCTAGCTCTTAAACCTAATTAAATCAGTCCCAAACAAGCTAACTACTAGGCTAGCTTATTTACAAAATAAACAGTCCGCAATGGTTCAAAACATTCAACAATAGAGCAACTAAAATAGTCTGAAAATACCCCCACGTTTCACCAATTTGGCTATCCAAATCCAACCCGCAGCTAACTATTATTATTCCAGTAAACCATCAAAACCATCTAATAAATTCCCTTTTTCTTTTCTTCTTTTTCTTGTGCAAAACTGATGTTTTGAGTCAGCACCCCCTAAAGCTATTTACTGCATTTCAGACATCAGTGGTATTCTTTCAATATGAAATACAAGTGTTGTTAAGGAAAGATTCCCACCATCCCTTGTTCACAAGGTCACTGGTCTGGGGTTTCTGATTATATGCCACTTCCAGCAAAACTGACCTATCTTCACCTTAAATCCCTAATTCCTGGTTCTAGTTTCAAGAAGTGAGAGTACACAGAATGATTTTTGTAGAGGAATATTTCTATTTCATGCCACATCATGGAGTTACATGACATACATACCAAGACATCTCTATTGTACCAGCATCATTCTGATTTCTACATCAATTTTATTTCAAAACATATAAACTAACGGCTAACATCCATACCTACCCTTCTTGTGTGGAGCCGGTGGGCTTTCTCCCTTGGTCTGAATACATTGTACGGATTGGTATCGTTAACAGGTGGAGGTGGCTGAATAAACACAAAAACGATGGAGATGCTTACATTGAAAGCTAGGCAAGGACAGGATATCACATGTTGTGAAAACAAACCATTGAATATGAATGATCAACTTGACATCCCAGTAACAAGTTGATCTACATCCTTAACTAGGACAAAAAAGAAAAAGGAAAAAGAAAAAAAAGAAGCCACAGATCTTACCTAATGACCAAATATCAGATTTGTAGCCATAAGGGATATCTGCAAGAAGCTCAGGACACATGTAGCTCGGAGTGCCTACAACCTATAGATGCAAGGCATTAGCTAACATTTACAATTTAGATAGCCATGAACATTACAAAAAAAAAAGAGATTAATTACGCAACGTAAATCAATGAGAACCAAGTTATGTTAGGCCTAACCATGATGTTATAAAAGCCAAGTTCATCTTTTAAACTTGGAATTCTCACCCATGATCACTTTAACATATCTTTGCCTACTATGGAAAAGCAAAATTGCAGGTGGCTTACATTGGAAAAACTGTCTGGCAGAGTCTGGTTGTCAAAATTTTAGTAATGGGTGACTATTGAAAGAACTGTTTCAATGAAGAGTCTGGTTGGTAAAATTTTTGGAGATGGGTGACAGTTGAAAGAATTGTTTAAATGAAGTATCAATATATATTCAGAAGATGCTCGTTGATTCTCTCATTCTGTTTTTAAGCACCAGATGGAACAGGTTCTTGCGATAGGGTTCAACCAACCATGAATAGGTCACAACGTGCAACCAGCCGGGTCAAGGTCTGTCCAAACCCAGCCTGCAAAGCAAAATACAGGCCTGGGCCAAATAGACAGGCCCAAGCACATCGCTTGATTATTATGGCTGTCCCCATCGAGTCCAAACCCAGAACCTGAGCTCGGCCACTATCTTTTGTGCAAGATCTAGGCTGTTTGTTTGGCAAACCAATCATGCATGATAATCACAAACAACTGCGAGTTATATCTCTGTAAATGGACACCCTACAAGCATTTGTATCAGACTGCACCAACTCATTCTAATATGATGCATTTTTATAGAGGCGTACTGTAAATACAAACAGTTAAAAATGATGCCTCACGGTACATATCCAAATTCAAATACAGACGTTGCATTGCATCAGAGGATGAAATTATCATAATAAATTCATGATATAAAAGGAGCATTCTGATATTTTGAACCTGATATAAAATAAAAAATAAAACCCAACAATCTATTGAGGACATGAGTCCATTTGTGATACCGGTTTGATGGTGGGATCATTCCATCATTGTGATTTCGAACCTAGGCTCCATGAATTTCTCCATGAAGCGTAGTACATGTATTCCACGAGCTTAACGGATAAATCACTGCCACTGAATACCACAGGCCCACAAGCAAATAATCACTTCATTTTAAAAACCCAATTCCGTAAATTGTAAAAATAAATAAATAAATGAAAGCAGAGACATCTTAGAAAATGCATCAGAATGAAAATTTCAAGCATCAAAATCCTACCTTGAGCGCCACCTCCTCCTGCTTATCAAGCTCATTCAAGACAACAAATAGATATAGAGAGAGAGAGACAGAGACAGAGAGAGAGAGAGAGAGAGAGAGAGATAGACGGACAGAGACGTAAACAGAGGGCGAGCGCGTGAGGGAGATCGAGAGAGGGCAAGGGATATGGAGAGGCTTAGTGCGAAAGAGAGATGGAGAGATGGGTCTGCCGCGGGCGGGAGAAAAGAGTCGAGAGAGGGAGAGCCGAGAGAGAAGGAGAGATAGAGGGATAGGGAGGGGGAGAGGCGTAGAGAGAGAGGGAGAGGCGCAGAGAGGAGGAGATCGAGAGAGGGAAAGGGAGAGGGAGAGGCGCAGAGAGAGAGGGAGCGGGCGAGAGAGAGAGCGGCGCAGAGAGAGGAGAAGATCGGGAGAGAGGGAAAGGGAGAGGGAGAGGCGTAGAGAGAGAGGGAGAGGCGCAGAGAGAGGAGGAGATCAGAGAGAGGGAAAGGGAGAGGGAGAGGCGTAGAGAGAAAGGGAGAGGCGCAGAGAGACGGGGCGAGAGACGAACTGGTTAGGGCCGGCGCCCTAACCAGCTCTTATTAGAAATTTTAACGGTGGTGTCACTCGCGCCACTGTTTTCTCTGGTGGGGTCCACTGGAGCTTTGGATGTGACTCATTCTTTTGGATCTTACCCTAAAATGATCTCTCCAGATGGATGGACGGCGTGGATACAAAATATACATCATGGTGGGGCCCATAGAACTTGGTGATGTCACTTTGTAGCAGTCTCCCTATGGAGACGAATTGGCTACCCCCTGACACCAGCCAATGGCTGGTGGTCGGTGCTTTGTGGGCCCCACCATGATGTATGTGTTTCATCCATGCCATTCATCTATTTTTATAGATCATTTTATATTATGAGAGAAAAAATGAGGTATATTGAAATCTCAAGTGAACCACATTACAGGAAACGGTGTTGAATGGATGGTGACCATTAAAAACGTTTTGGGGGCTATAAATGTTTTGGATTAAGCTAATATTTATTTTTTCTCTTCATCTGGGTCTTTATGACCCAATTAACAGATTGGATGCCAAATAAACAGTGTAGTGGGCCTTAGGAGGATTTTAATGGTGGATATCCAATCATTATTGTTTTATGTGGTATGGTCCACCTGAGATTTATATTCCTATCATTTTTTTCATCTATCCATAAAATGATCCGAAAAGTGTGAGTTTTCCATATTTTATAAAATAAACAGTATTCACAACCGTACAATATAGGGTCCATTTAGTGGATGGTTAAGAAAATATTAAAAAATATAATTATAATTATAAACCATCTACAACAAGACCCATTATTTGGATGGTCTGGATTGCCATATATTAAACTCAAATTTTCTATGAATGAGTCACCACTATTTAACAAAAAATGTAAAACTAACAGTTTTCATTGTTAAATAAAAACGGGATCCTAGCTTTGGATTTGGTAGGGCTCTATGGGCCCCACCATAATTTTTTTGTTTAATCCGGACCGTACATCCATTTTTAAAAAATATTTTCAGTTTGATATCAAAAAATCAGCTTGAAATATATCTCTGGTGAACAACACCATAGGAAAACAATAGTGATTGAACGTCCACCCTTAAAAAGAGAAATAGAGAGAGAGGGAAGTGGATTGCGTACTGAGTAACTTAGTATGCTAAGCGTACCGAGTAAAGTCTGTGGGGTCCACCGTGATTTATGTATTTTATCCAGTCTGTCCATCCATTTTACAAGATAATTTTACATCCTTTGATCAAAACCGAAGCATATACAAGGCTAAAATGGACCACACCATAGGAAACAGTGTGAATTGAATTTCTACCGTTGAAATATTCTTGGGGCCACAAAAGTTTTGGATGAATATTATATTTGTTTTTTTCCCTTCATCCATGTTTTTTTTTATCTTATGAACAGTTTAGATGACAAATAAACATCACCGTGGGGCCTAAAAAGACTTTAACGGTGGAAATCATTATTTCACTTGTTTCTATGAAATGGTCCACTTGAGACATGTATAAGCTTCAATTTTGGGCTCAACGCCTAAAATGAGATGGAAAAACGGATGAAAGGTGTGGATAAATCACATAAATTCATAGTGGCCTACTTGAGTTTACTCAACACGACAAGAGTTACGCAATCCGATTTGGAGAGAGGGACGAGGGAGGGAGAGCGGATTGCTTACTGGGTTACTCAGTACACTTTTATCATCTTGAGGAAACTCAGTTGGGCCCACTGTTAATGTATGTGGTTTATCCACACCGTCCATCCATTTTTACTGATAATTTTAGGGGTTGATACCAAAATTGAAGTGAATCCAAAGCTCGAGTGGACCATTACACAGGAAACAGTGTGAATAATGATTTCCACCATTGAAATCTTACTAGGGTTCAAATTAATTTTTATTTGTCATCCAACCTTGTTCATAAGATCACAAAGACATGGATGAAGAGATACCATAAACATCAGCTTGATCCAAAACTTCTTTGGCCTCCAAAAAATTTTCAATAGTAGAGGTTCAATCAAACTGTTTCCTGTAGTATAGTCCACCTGAGATTTTAATTTGCTTCATTTTTTGGGATCTAGTCTTAAAATTATCTATTAATATGTATTAATGGAGTGAATAAAATAAATAAATAACAGTGGACCCCACACAGTTTACTCGGTATGCTAAGGGCAGGTTTGGGCGATGGGATTAGAAGGGATTAGGTGGCATGTGATTCAAAAAACATAATTATTACCTATGGCAGGGATATAGTCCATGTTGCTATGAGATAAGATTAATTTCATGCTTTGTTGGTAATAAGGTAGTACATTGAATGAATATACTCACTGTCATTTGAAATTACTAAAAATAACACACGTGTTATATCTAAACCGTTCATTTATTTTGTAACCTCATTTTATGATATGGGCCTAGAAATGAGGTAGATCCAAAACTTATGTGGACCCAAAGAAGTTTTCAACAGTAATTATTCAATCCTCATTGCTTTCTATAGTGGGGCCCACTTGAGCTTTAGATTTACTTGATTTTTTGGCTCATGCTCTAAAATAATCTCAAAAAATGGGTGGACAGTGTGGATATAGCCCACACATCATGGTGGGACCTACACAACTTGCTAACATTGAATGAAATTGGCATGGACCCAATGCAATTCCATCTAAGCTAATTTCCACCTAATTCCATTCTTCCCTAACATGGAGTGGAATTGGCATGGGACCAAATGAATCCCATCCCACCTAATCCCTTCTAATCTCAATGCCCAAACATGCTCTGAAGGTACTGAGTTACTCAGTATGCAATCTGCTTCCAAGGATGAAACACATACATTATGGTGAGACCTATAGAGCACTGACCAACATCCACCAAGTTTTGTGAGGCCCACTATGATGTATTTGTTATATCCACACCATCCATCCATTTTGAGATATCATTTTACGTCATGAGCTAAAGAATAAGGCAGATAATACCTCATCACAGAAATCTCAGGTGCATCACACCACATGAAATCAATAGTAATTGGATATCCATCATTAAAATCCTCCTAAGGCTTACTGTACTGTTTATTTTTAGGTTATAAGTATAAACTGAACGTCTACCATTGAAAAATTTTGTGAGGCAGATTCAAAGTTCAAGTGGACCCCATCACAAAAAACAATGGAGATTGAATGCCTACCATTAAAACCTTACTTTGGGCCGTAGAAGTTTTCAACCAAGCTAATATATATGTTTTCCCTTATTCCATGTCAGTATTAACTTATAAACAGGTTGGATATCAAATAAACATCGCGGCAGGCCTTAAAAAGGTTTCAATAGTGGGTGTCACTATCCCACTCTTTTCTATGGTGGGTCCACTTGAACTTTGGATTTGCCCCGTCAGTTAGATGCACCATTCCATGGTAGGCCACGAGCTTAAAAATAAAGTCAATCCATAACTTGGGTGGGCCACACCACATACTATAGTTGAGAGGGTTACCCTCCCACTAAAACATTCATAATCATTTATTGACCCCACCTAGATGTGATTCATAGATCCAGTCCATTCATTATGTGTGTCCCACTTAAGCCTTCGACCCACCCCATTTTTTAGTTAATATCTTAAAATGATCCGAGAAAAGCATTGAACGATATGGAGAAAGTCAATCCATGACTTGGGTGGCCCAAGAGCTTAAAAATAAAGTCAATCCATGACTTGGGTGGGCCACACCACACAATATAGTGGAGAGGGGTTTCCTTAAAAAATTCATAATCATATATTGGGCCTACCTAAATATGATTCACATATCCAACCCACTCATTATGTGTGTCCCACTTGGATGAGGGGTCGGACCAATTTTCAGCCGCATCCAAAACTCATGTGGGCCCCACCAAGTGCTTTTATATTTTTAAGGACGTCTTCACATAGTATTAGATGGTATGGCCCACTTGAGTTTCGTATATAGATGATTTTTGAGATATCTCATAACTTAAAGGGGACACATCAAATCCACGGTGTTGATGTTCGACACACATCATGATGGGGCACACAAAACTTACTAACATCAATTCTTAGGTTCTCACAAGGTCACTAAGTTGGGTCGCAATTTTGACCAGAATATTTGGCCCATTTTACATGTCTGGTCCGTTCACTCTATTTTACTGATCAATACCCTCAATTTGAGTAGTTACTCGCCTCAATCAGTTTACATATGAGAAAGATATCAGGCATACAAGATTGATCACACAATTTCAGTGAAATTTGATTTAAACATCCGAAGTTTTTTATTCTTCAATCTGAACTGATTAGATTATCCAAAAATGATTAAAGGTTCAACTAATGGATGTGCCTAATAATTTAGTAATTTTATTTTTCATAGATAAATTTCAATTTCCATTTAAAAATAACATATTTTTTTTCAAAATGTATAAATTTTTTCTCTTTTAACAAAATATCATTTTTATTATAAAATATTTCACTTTTGTTATCTAACTTTTCAATTTTTCTTGTCAAAATACAAAATCTAATTTTCTTTTTTAAAAAATATATATTTTAATTTGTCAATTTTTTCACAATTTTGTTTAATTTCTCAAATTTTCTTTTTCAAAATATCATTTTTTTAATTTCACTTTTGTTATATAACTTTTCAATTTTTCTTGTCAAAATAAAAAATCTAGTTTTCTTTTTTTTTAAAAAAAATATTTTTTTTACAATTTGTCGATTTTTTCACAATTTTGTTTAATTTTTTAAATTTTCTTTTTCAAAATATCATTTTTTTATTGAAATCTTGTTATATAATTTTTAATTCTTTTGTCAAAATACAAAATCTAGTTTTCTTTTTAAAAAAATATATATATATATATATATATATATATATATTTTTACAATGTCATTTTTTTCACAATTTTGTTTAATTTTGTTTTTTTTATATTTTCTTTTTCAAAATATCATTTTTTTTATTGATTTTTTTTTTTTCAAAGTTATCAACATTATTCAAAGTTCTTAATTTTTTTTTTTTTTCAAAATGTAGAATTTTATAAAATCAGTTTTTTTTTTTTTTTTTTTTTTTTTTTTTTTTTTTTTAAAACATTGTTAATTATTTTTTCTAAGCTTTTTAACTATTTACCTGAGCATTAGAGACGGTTAAGGACCGTCTTTAATACAGACGGGCTTCCACAGTCCTAGAAGACGGTCGAGGACAATCTCTAATTGAGACGGTCAAGATATGATCTCTAATAGAGGCGGTCATTGTGATCTCTAATAGAGACGGTCTATGATGATCTCTAAATAGAGGCGGTCTTTTTGATCTCTAATAGAGACGGTTTTTGACAGGGCAATAAGACGGTTAAGGACCGTCTCTAATAGAGACGGTCTTTGACAGTCTCAGATTACAAGTAAAAGACGGCCACTGACCGTCTCTAATACGGACGGTCAGTGACCGTCTCAAATGACTGCATATAAGACGGTTGAAGACCGTCTCTAATACGGACTGTCTTTGACCGTCTCAGATGACGTATATAAGACGGTCAAAGACCGTCTTATATTGTTTAGGGACGTAGAACATTTAAAGACAATATTAGGGACGGTCAGGAGCCGTCCCTAATTTTAGAGACGGTTTACGGCCGTCTCTAAAGCGTCTTTAAACCAAGCAATTTTAGAGACGGTCCAGAACCGTCTCTAAATCTGTCATTTATTTCCATTTTTCACGTAGTGAGGTTCTGGTAACCGCCATGGGTATGTTGTAGATTACAATCCAATTGTGGTTTGTGTAGTAAATTTGCCTATTCTAGATTACATACAATTATTTGTTTTCATTTGCATGTTTGCTCTTGTCAACACCAAGGGTTACCCTTGTCCGCCGTTCAAGATCATTATCCTAAATGAGGCTGATTCAATGACTGAAGACGCTCAGGTACTTGTAGACTGTACCCATTCTCAGTCCTTGAATCTGGACCATTGAACTATCTCCTAGGTTGATAATTATAACCTTATAATCATTGAATTATCTCCCATTGAATCTAGACCATTGCTGTATTTTCTCATTAAGCATCTATTTGTAGGCCAATGAATAAAAAGGTTAGGAACTTCCATTTAAGGATTTGTATAGTGTTCTCAAGTTGTCAGTTTATACAGGTGGAGCCCTTGGTCCCATGATATGAGCCATTGGTTTGATGGCCTGCTATTATGGATCATGACCCATGAAATCTCCTCAATATGGCAATTCTGATGTTTCACTTTCTAGGCTGTAAAATATACGGTGAGGATTTTTTATTTATTTTTAATGTATTCGTGCAATTGTAAACTTATTGTTGTAAATATATATATATATATATATATATATATAATTTTTATTATATAGTTGTACTATATTTGTTCAATATTAAATTTTAATTATATATAATATTCTTTGGTTTTTAAATATAAAAACAAATGTACATCTTTTATTGGCCATTCGTAAATAATGAAAAATACCGTTTCATAAATTTAAAATTTGAACATTATCAACATTAAGAATGGTTTAAAACCGTTCCTAAAATTTAAAATTGACCGTTTGCAACCTTAGGAACGGTTTAAAACTATTCCTAAGAGTCTGTTCTTCAAATCTAAAATGGTACTTAATATGGTATTGAACCGTTCTAGATTTTTTCCGAGTCCTCTTTTAGGAACGGTTTAAAACCGTTCCTGAGGGATTTAGGAACAGTTTTAAACAGTTCATAAATGTCGGTTTTGGTGTAGTGAACACATCTGTAGTGCACTGCCCCTTACACGATTTTACACTAATCACAACTGGAGTGGGGTCCATCGGTATGCCCAATCACATTATCCAACCCTTAGAGAGATCTAGACTGTTTATCAATTAGACCCACATTTTAAAATTCTTACATTCTCCCACTTAAGCCACATTGATAAATGTCAAGGTTTAATTTTGAAAACATGTTTAAATTTTAAAGAAAACATCTAAATGATTTACTAATACATTTATTGGATGATACGGACAACGCTTTTATAATCTGGTCCATCAAGACCATTAATATCAGATCGTGGTAGCCATCATAACATTTAATTTCGATGAATTGAGACTAAGCACAATCACAAATACCACCAACCTTAATGATATAGATCACGGACGAGGAAGCGTGATATAAGGATTACATGCTTAATGTGAACATAGGTGTCTATCCTCAAGAGGTTCAGTAGCTTTCAAACGTCTTCAACGAGACAAGACTTTAGTTCTTCTTAAAAATAAATTGTGCATATATAAAGATAAGAAGAAATTAACTTTATATTAGAATTATCACAACATTATAAATGAGATCGCTTCAACGTTTATGAAAATAAAACATGCTCAACTCTCACTAACTGAAGACATCTCTTGGGTCAATGACTCTCATGGATGTTACGTTGTAAGACCCGACCCAAGTTCCCATGTGTGCATGTGTGTGTGTGAGTATGCATCTTGTTCATCATGGTTTCGCGGTCCTACCGGTCAAATTCCGGTGACCCGCGACCCTCGGATTGTGTTTATGGTCACTTTGAGTTCAGTCACGTAGACCTGACTCGGATCGACCCAAGACCTATGTCATCTCATTCGTATCGTCGTTGCGGTTCCAACGACGCGTCTTGTGCGTCAATCTGACCTATGGATCAAAAGTTATGAGCATTTCATCATGTGGCCCACTTTTGTACAAAAGCATGTGGACCACCTCCATGGCACAATTTCTCATGCACACCACACACACACACTACACTATTGCATGGGATAAACACTACCCACCCTAAACACTACCCAATACCTAACCTACCCTAGCAACATTGTTATTGTCACCATAGGCTATGATTACTTCTCTTAAATAGTTTTTTTTTCTCTCTCTTCCCCTCTCATTTCCCTTCATTGCTGAAATTTTTAGCAACTTCTCTTCCTCCTCCCTCTCTTCTCCAGCCCCCTTACCCCCATCATACTCTCAATCCCTCCATTTGAACTAGATCTCCACCATTGAAATCCATTCTTTGCTCCAAGAGCTTCATGGAGTAGAAGTTTGGGAGTGAGATCACAAGTGGGTAACTATGATCTTGCTGATCTAATTTTATATCTTTAAATCTTCTTATTTCTTTTGTATGGATCATATGGGGCCCACCAATCCATGGTGGAGACCCCATTTGACCCCATGGATGTGGCCTTTGGCCCATCCTACATGCATGTCATGATCCATGATGGGGCCATTCTCTATGGACCCCATCATGATGTATGTAATGATCCACTCCATCTCAAGGTCATCTAGACCTAAGGATCATGTTGGGATGACATTTCAACCATCCATAGCAATTATAGATCATGCATGTAGTGATTTCATGTTGCATGTACAATCAATGTAGTTATATGGGTATGATTCTTTCTTGGGAGGGCCCATTAGTGGCGGGGCCCTACCCTATGGCCGGATTATGTTTCTTCTCCATATTTTCTTTCCTATCTTTATAGTAAATCTGATGTATGTGGGGCCCACTTGATGTGCCATGCAACTAGGCCCAAGTGGTTAGACATCCAGGCCCACCTTCTTGTCCCATATTGTTGGCATGTTTTGGACAGCCTTTGGGCTTGGTTTTATGGATGATCTTGGAAGGGGCTTGGGTCTGAGAGTTGTGTGACCCATCTAGGTGGACCCCACCCTGAGAAAATACTGATTTATTTTCCTTTTAATTATCTTTTGGGGTGGTTTGGACAGTAACATGTTGCTGTCCAAATCTGCCTGAACAGATTTTTGGGCCACCTTGGGGCCTGATTTATGGGTCTTTGGTGAAAATACTAAAACAAAATAATATATGATTCTTGTAGCCTTATGACCCACCTACAACCATACCAAATTTCAGCTCCATCTGACTTTCATTGGAGTCCCAAAGGTGTGGTCCAAGTGAGGTGGACAGTCTGGATTTTCTGCACTGTTCCAGCAACATTCCACCCTGGACAGGTTGGAATTCTGAAATTTATTAAAATATTTTTGGGTATCTAAAAATTATGAAAATTTACAGAGAGGTGGTCCACCTATGGTGGGACCAACCTACAAAATTTTGGAGCCAATGGAAACCTGTACACACCATGGTGGTGGCTGGACTGGCCCATTACAATATGGTGTCCAGATCAGTCCGATTTTCAGGACAGATTGATTTCTTTAAATAAAATAAAATATTTTTAGGTGTCCATAAATTCTGAAATTTTGTGAAGTTGTGGTCCACCCATGGTGGGACCTACCTACCAACTTTCAGGGCCATTGGACCCCTGTGCACATCGTGGCGAGGGCCGGACTGGCCCACCACATTGGGATGTCCAGGTCTGTCCGATTTTCTGGACAGACTGTCTTGTTTAAATTAATTAAAATACTTAGGGATATCCAAAAATTCTAAAATTTTGTGAGGATATGTCCTACCTATTGAAGTATCACTCTGAAAAATTTCAGCCCCAACTGACCCTGTTTGGGCATCCAAAAGAATGGGCCAAAATAGTTGGACTGCCAGATTTTTCTGCTGTGCAGTCCAGCAATGTGCCTTGATAAAAACCATAATTCAAAAATATTTCCTCTGATGGTGGGCCACCTTTTTGGGTTTTCTCTCATGGTATGCATAATGGGGGGCCTTGGCCCTCAATTTCCAGAGTTTTAATGGCCCTGGGCCCACTCCAATGGAGTGCCCAAATTTAGGACAGCAACATGTTATAATTATGTTTGGCCTTTGGGCTGAAATTTTGAGGAGTGGGGCCCAACACATTGTGAAGAATCTTAGAGGTAATAATTTATACATTTAGTTCCTTAAATGTTGGGCCTAATAAACACACTTTTGAGGCCCACCACAGTTGAATTTAATTGGGTCCATGAATGTGGCTAGTTGTTGAACTCTTTGAGCCCAATTGGGTGGAACTTTCTAGATAGGCCCATTGAACTCTTGGGCCATTTTTACCATACTATTGTGTTGGATTAGTGGGCAGATTACACAAGTATATGGGCCCTTGATTGCCCACCAAATCAACTTTATACTTAGGCGGGTTGTAGGCCCAACTTACTTGACTTAGAACATGACAATTGCCCATGTGATTTGAGTAATGGGCTGCCCACTAGCCCACAACAATATATGGGATTAGTAGCCTTTATGTTGGGCTCTAACCTTTCCCCTGTGGGCCCATAGTGGTATATATGGGTTGGGCTATGTGTGTTCCCCATAGACCCATGTTTTGGATAGGCCTTGGGCCGCCTTTCTGAAGCCCAACATGAATGTATGTGGTATGTAATGGCTGTCCATTTCTTATTTCTAATGTTGTGTGGGCCTTGGGCCTTGATCCGTAATCAATTAGAGATGGGCTACCTCTTGGGGATCAATTGTGGTTAGATGTCCACATTGGTGGCCCTAAGGTAGGCCCATGGGCTTCTATGGGTGGTTAAAGGCCCACCATAGACCCTTGCTAGGCTCGTTTCATCTATTTAGGCCCATATCATTGTTCTCCTTAGTCTCATGGGCTACCCAGTATATGGGCCCCACTAGAGGTTGTATTCCTTATGAGGAATTGGTTAAGTACCTAGACCCTTCATGGTTAGGTAGAGAATTCATCTTCACCTCATTGGCACCCCTATTCATCTTCATGGCCCACTCCCATACGCATCATATGCATGCTTGGTTGAAGTATGATTGGCCATGGTTATGTCATTGTGTAGGACATGTTGGTATCTCCCCGAGAGATGGATGCTTGGGATTGATGCATGGGTGATTGTGTGATTCATGCATTTGGCATTGCATAGCTTATGGATATACGCCCTTACTTCATCGGGGCCTTGCCCCTGGGGGTATTCGTGGATGGTCGTATGTGTGGACACCGGAAATATTAGTTGAGCATACCAGGGTGCATAGGATGCCCATGGGTGAAATTCCCAAAACTTCCATGGTACCGAGGATCTGCTCCAACGCCGTGGAGGGTGGAATATATGAGCGCACGAGGGCCTTATACCATTAGGCCGCGTCTCCCCTTATAGCCGTCGTGTAGTCGGTTGGATAGGGGTGTGGCCTTACCGCACACGATGTGAGGAGGCATTGCTAGGTGAGTCGACCGGCTCGTAAATGGGTCCGCTACCTTGAGGGCCTTGTTGGTGATTGGTGTCCACCGAGCAAAGGGGGTAGTGAGGTCTCTTACGCTCGTTTGACCGTGCGGGTCTGTAGAGCGGCAGATCATTCAGCATGTGTAATGGACCCGGTGATTTCCTTATGATTGGAAATGTACATGACTTGTGGTTTGGATATGAGCACTGACATTACTTGCATTGCATTAGCATTGGTTGTACAAGCCCCTTCATGCATTGCCTTGACATGGCACCCAGTACTCATTGCATCTTATTCATAAGCCTGGGCAAGGCTAGTGATATCCTCATTGATCATGCTTCTCTCCTTGTATCTCCTACTACTCTTACGTGCACCATTATCACACACCTACACCACCCTCTAAGCTTCTATAAGCTTATGCCACGATTGATGCGTGCGGGATACTCTAGCAAAGCGACAAAGCAGTAGAGCACGGAGTAGAGTTGAGCATTTGAGGACTCAGTGTTCCTGACCTTTCTCTCTTTTCCTTTTATCTCATGTATGTCCTTTGGACCTTATGGATGATTGTAAAAGTTCAAATTTATAGTGGATTTTGCGATGTGTGCCTTTGTTATTCTCAGATGTTCTTGCTGTGATCTTGGTTATGCTCATATTGGAATGATTATACTGTTATGAAAATCCTCCTTGTAGGATCCCAGGATCGGAACCTGCCTCAGGAGCCGAGAATGGGGTACTTATGGAGGTCGTTGCGTTCGAGCCGGTCCATCGGAATCCTTGTGAGTCCAGTTCACGAGTCCGGGCGTGACGAGAGTTGGTATCGAGCATAGCAAGTACTCTGCAGGAATAACTCGGGATAACATCACATGTCTACCAAGAACATAGGACAAGTAGTGTCCGAGATTCTTCTCTTCGTTCCGTATTGAGCCTATAATTGTCTTGATTCCTTGCGACGTAATTATTTTGTAGACGATGACGCGTGGACGTGGCGCCCGTGGTCGTGGCACCCGTGGTCGTGGCGCCCGTGGTCGTGGTGCCCGTGGTCAAGGCGCTCGAGGTACCCATCCTACTCGAGCACATCCTGCTCCGTTGTTGGGGACCCGATTCACGAGGTCCCTATCCCGCCCTGCTCCCGGTTGAGCACCCAGCAAGCACCCGTACCTCCGGTTGCTCCGGCCCCGACCTATCCCATCTCCTCACCTTTATTGCCGATTCTGAGAGGCTCCAATTGCTCAGTTCCCCACCTATTCCCCTCCTCGGTCTGTTCGTTCGGTTTCGGAGGCTCTGCTCGACGGCCGTACCCGTGCCTCCACCCGAGGCGAGTGCCACACCTTTTCAAGCCCGGTACCTATAGGAGGCGAGCATTTCCAGCCGAACTGATGCGGTGGTTGCACTTGCTAGTGGCCGCATGACCGTCAAACCGGCCTACCACCGAGGTTTCCTGGGCCTAACTTACCGCATGCTAGTGCGATAGCCCGAGAGTTCCATGACATGATCCCCGAGGTTTAGTGGTGATCCCGACCCTTCGCACCGGTGAGGCTTGGCGCACCGAGGTTGCGAGGATTTTGACACTATTCGGTGTCCTGCGGGCCGCAGAGTATCCCTTGCCACCTACCTTCTTCGGGGTGAGGCCCGACACCGGTGGTCATCCATGTCCGGGATGGTCGGGGCTCGATTCGTTTGGACATGGGAGGAGTTTGTGACCCGCTTCGACCGTAAGTTCTTCCCGAGCATGTTCGGATCCGGCGGGCGATCGAGTTTGAGACCCTGAGTGCGGGGCGATATGATGTATCTCGGTATGAGGCCCGTTTCTTGGCCTTGTCTAGATTTGCTCCTCATCTCACGGCGATGAGAAGATGAGGGCCCGTCGTTTTGTGGCCGGTTTGCGTCACGCCGCCTTCGCGGTCGTGTGGTGGGGCATTGCTTGGAGACGTTTGACCGGGTTGTGCATCGGGCACTAGTTTATGAGGAGGACCGGGCTATGACCCCAGAGATCGAGAGAGCGAGGAGTTCGGTGGAGACAGGAAGAGGAGTGCACCGGCCAGCGGTTCTAGGCAAAGCATCGTCGGCCAGAGGCGGAGGGCGAGATCGGGGTATCGACGACTGCGCGCTCGCCGGTAGCCTCTTCATCGTCATCGGCACCGCCACCGCTTCATCTTCGACCCCTTTTCGGCGTATGCTTCGGTTGTGGGATGGCCGAGGACATCGGAGGCGTGAGTGTCCTCTCCCCATTCGAGCTGCCGGCCGGCCACCGCGATTGCCCCCTCCTCGTCCTCCTCCTCTCGCTCAGCCAGAGAGCACAGCTTCCACCGGCTGCTCCTAGGGCTCCTCCACGGCGAGGCGGCACGTGTAGACCACCTCGGCGAGAGACAAAGAAGAAATAGCAACAAACGGCGACACAAAGCACCACGAGAGGGGATATCCATATGTTGTTCGATCCCACGGGTCCGGTGTGTATAGCAGCCCGGCCAGGCTCGATTCGGAGACCCTCAGTCTTCGGTTTGCTTCCCCTACCGGCTCGGGGCCGTTTTTATTCTACGCGGCAGCGCTGTGCCGAGACCGCAGTCATCGGACCAGGTGGAGTCGTTGAGGGTATTCTTCTTGTTTCGCTTGTGTTGCTCATGTTTTGTTTGATTGTCAGTGCTTCCCATTCTTTTGTGGTCGGCGCTTTGCCGAGACTCGGCCGCGGTCACGATACTATCCGGGTTATCGTCGATCGTCCGACGAAGTCGGCTCATTTCATTCTGTGCGTGCTTCCCGGTCTATGGACCGGTTAGCGAGGATATTCATTGAGAGATCGTGAGACCGCACGGCGTCCCGGTTTCGATCGTTTGACCGAGACTCGCATTTACGTCTCGATTTTGGAGGAGTTTCCGGCATGGCGTTGGGGGTCACTTTGCGCCTCGGCCACCGCTTATCATCCGCATGACGGATGGGCGGACCGAAAGGGTCAACCAGATCCTTGAGGATATGCTCGAGCTTGTGTGATCGACTTCTGCGGGTAGTTGGGATGAGCATATGCGCCTCGCAGAGTTCGCGTACAACAATAGTTATCGGCGACTATCGGCATGGCTCCTTTGAGGCACTTTATGGTAGACCGTGCGGATCTCCTAGTTGTTGGACCTGAGGTTGGAGAGCGTCGTTTCTTAGGTCCCGAGCTTGTTTGCCGCGACGTCGAGGCTATTGATGTTATCAGGCAAAGGATGCGCACCGCAGAGCCGGCAGAAGAGCTTTGCTGATCGTCGGCGTCGACCCCTCGAGTTCGCAGTCGGGGACATGGTATATCTCAAGGTCTCGCCTATGAAGGGTGTGGTACGCTTTGGTGTGAAGGGCAAGCTCGCCCCTAGATTTATTGGACCTTTTGAGATTACCAAGCGCATAGGCGCTGTGGCCTATAGGCTTGCCTTACCTCCTGAGTTGTCCGTGATCCACGATGTATTCCATGTTTCTATGTTGCGGAAATGTGGGTTGAACACTATTCCCGTGATTGATTGGCAACCACTTGAGGTCCGTGAGGATGCTTCCTACATTGAGCGACCTATTCAGTATTCTCGATCGGAAGGAGCAAGTCCTCAGGACCAAGGTCATTCCCTTGGTGAAGGTGCTAATGGGGTCATCATTCGGAGACCGAGGCGTCTTGGGAACGCAAGGCCGAGATTAGAGAGCGTTATCCCCATTTGTTTGATGATTGATAGATATATGATTGTTTGTATTGCCTTCCTTGTATGATGATTGTTATATGATGGTGGCGTTTTATTTTTTTCTTTTGTCCTGGATTGGTCAATTTCGAGGACGAAATTTCTTTGTTGGTGGGGAGGATTGTAAGACCCGACCCAAGTTCCCATGTGTGCATGTGTGTGTGTGAGTATGCATCTTGTTCATCATGGTTTCGCGGTCCTACGGTCAAATTCCAGGCGACCCGCGACCCTCGGATTGTGTTTATGGTCACTTTGAGTTCAGTCACATAGACCGACTCGGATCGACCCAAGACCTATGTCATCTCGTTCGTATCGTCGTTGCGGTTCCAACGACGCGTCTTGTGCGTCAATCCGACCTATGGATCAAAAGTTATGAGCATTTCATCATGTGGCCCACTTTTGTACAAAAGCATGTGGACCACCTCCATGGCACAATTTCCCATGCACACCACACACACACTACACTATTGCATGGGATAAACACTACCCACCCTAAACACTACCCAATACCTAACCTACCCTAGCAACATTGTTATTGTCACCATAGGCTATGATTACTTCTCTTAAATAGTTTTTTTCTCTCTCTTCCCTCTCATTTCCTTCATTGCTGAAATTTTTAGCAACTTCTCTTCCTCCTCCCTCTCTTCTCCAGCCCCCTTACCCCCATCATACTCTCAATCCCTCCATTTGAACTAGATCTCCACCATTGAAATCCATTCTTTGCTCCAAGAGCTTCATGGAGTAGAAGTTTGGGAGTGAGATCACAAGTGGGTAACTATGATCTTGCTGATCTAATTTTATATCTTTAAATCTTCTTATTTCTTTTGTATGGATCATATGGGGCCCACCAATCCATGGTGGAGACCCCATTTGACCCCATGGATGTGGCCTTTTGGCCCATCCTACATGCATGTCATGATCCATGATGGGGCCATTCTCTATGGACCCCATCATGATGTATGTAATGATCCACTCCATCTCAAGGTCATCTAGACCTAAGGATCATGTTGGGATGACATTTCAACCATCCATAGCAATTATAGATCATGCATGTAGTGATTTCATGTTGCATGTACAATCAATGTAGTTATATGGGTATGATTCTTTCTTGGGAGGAGGGCCCATTAGTGGCGGGGCCCTACCCTATGGCCGGATTATGTTTCTTCTCCATATTTTCTTTCCTATCTTTATAGTAAATCTGATGTATGTGGGGCCCACTTGATGTGCCATGCAACTAGGCCCAAGTGGTTAGACATCCAGGCCCACCTTCTTGTCCCATATTGTTGGCATGTTTTGGACAGCCTTTGGGCTTGGTTTTATGGATGATCTTGGAAGGGGCTTGGGTCTGAGAGTTGTGTGACCCATCTAGGTGGACCCCACCCTGAGAAAATACTGATTTATTTTCCTTTTAATTATCTTTTGGGGTGGTTTGGACAGTAACATGTTGCTGTCCAAATCTGCCTGAACAGATTTTTGGGCCACCTTGGGGCCTGATTTATGGGTCTTTGGTGAAAATACTAAAACAAAATAATATATGATTCTTGTAGCCTTATGACCCACCTACAACCATACCAAATTTCAGCTCCATCTGACTTTCATTGGAGTCCCAAAGGTGTGGTCCAAGTGAGGTGGACAGTCTGGATTTTCTGCACTGTTCCAGCAACATTCCACCCTGGACAGGTTGGAATTCTGAAATTTATTAAAATATTTTTGGGTATCTAAAAATTATGAAAATTTACAGAGAGGTGGTCCACCTATGGTGGGACCAACCTACAAAATTTTGGAGCCAATGGAAACCTGTACACACCATGGTGGTGGCTGGACTGGCCCATTACAATATGGTGTCCAGATCAGTCCGATTTTCAGGACAGATTGATTTCTTTAAATAAAATAAAATATTTTTAGGTGTCCATAAATTCTGAAATTTTGTGAAGTTGTGGTCCACCCATGGTGGGACCTACCTACCAACTTTCAGGGCCATTGGACCCCTGTGCACATCGTGGCGAGGGCCGGACTGGCCCACCACATTGGGATGTCCAGGTCTGTCCGATTTTCTGGACAGACTGTCTTGTTTAAATTAATTAAAATACTTAGGATATCCAAAAATTCTAAAATTTTGTGAGGATATGTCCTACCTATTGAAGTATCACTCTGAAAAATTTCAGCCCCAACTGACCCTGTTTGGGCATCCAAAAGAATGGGCCAAAATAGTTGGACTGCCAGATTTTCTGCTGTGCAGTCCAGCAATGTGCCTTGATAAAAACCATAATTCAAAAATATTTCCTCTGATGGTGGGCCACCTTTTTGGGTTTTCTCTCATGGTATGCATAATGGGGGGCCTTGGCCCTCAATTTCTAGAGTTTTAATGGCCCTGGGCCCACTCCAATGGAGTGCCCAAATTTAGGACAGCAACATGTTATAATTATGTTTGGCCTTTGGGCTGAAATTTTGAGGAGTGGGGCCCAACACATTGTGAAGAATCTTAGAGGTAATAATTTATACATTTAGTTCCTTAAATGTTGGGCCTAATAAACACACTTTTGAGGCCCACCACAGTTGAATTTAATTGGGTCCATGAATGTGGCTAGTTGTTGAACTCTTTGAGCCCAATTGGGCTGGAACTTTCTAGATAGGCCCATTGAACTCTTGGGCCATTTTTACCATACTATTGTGTTGGATTAGTGGGCCAGATTACACAAGTATATGGGCCCTTGATTGCCCACCAAATCAACTTTATACTTAGGCCGGGTTGTAGGCCCAACTTACTTGACTTAGAACATGACAATTGCCCATGTGATTTGAGTAATGGGCTGCCCACTAGCCCACAACAATATATGGGATTAGTAGCCTTTATGTTGGGCTCTAACCTTTCCCCTGTGGGCCCATAGTGGTATATATGGGTTGGGCTATGTGTGTTCCCCATAGACCCATGTTTTGGATAGGCCTTGGGCCGCCTTTCTGAAGCCCAACATGAATGTATGTGGTATGTAATGGCTGTCCATTTCTTATTTCTAATGTTGTGTGGGCCTTGGGCCTTGATCCGTAATCAATTAGAGATGGGCTACCTCTTGGGGATCAATTGTGGTTAGATGTCCACATTGGTGGCCCTAAGGTAGGCCCATGGGCTTCTATGGGTGGTTAAAGGCCCACCATAGACCCTTGCTAGGCTCGTTTCATCTATTTAGGCCCATATCATTGTTCTCCTTAGTCTCATGGGCTACCCTGTATATGGGCCCCCACTAGAGGTTGTATTCCTTATGAGGAATTGGTTAAGTACCTAGACCCTTCATGGTTAGGTAGAGAATTCATCTTCACCTCATTGGCACCCCTATTCATCTTCATGGCCCACTCCCATACGCATCATATGCATGCTTGGTTGAAGTATGATTGGCCATGGTTATGTCATTGTGTAGGACATGTTGGTATCTCCCCGAGAGATGGATGCTTGGGATTGATGCATGGGTGATTGTGTGATTCATGCATTTGGCATTGCATAGCTTATGGATATCCGCCCTTACTTCATCGTGGCCTTGCCTCCACTGGGGGTATTCGTGGATGGTCGTATGTGTGGACACCGAAAATATTAGTTGAGCATACCGGGTGCATAGGATGCCCATGGGTGAAATTCCCAAAACTTCCATGGTACCAAGGATCTGCTCCAACGCCGTGACCGGGTGGAATATATGAGCGCACGAGGGCCTTATACCATTAGGCCGCGTCTCCCACTCGCCGTCGTGTAGTCGGTTGGATAGGGGTGTGGCCTTACCGCCTGATGTGAGGAGGCATTGCTAGGCTGAGTCTGACCAGCTCGTAAATGGGTCCGCTACCTTCAGGCCTTGTTGGTGATTGGCTGTCCACAGGCGGGTAGTGAGGTCTCTTACGCTCGTTTGACTGTGCGGGGTCTGTAGAGCGGCAGTCATTCAGCAGTGTAATGGACCCCGGTGATTTCCTTATGATTGGAAATGTACATGACTTGTGGTTTGGATATGAGCACTGACATTACTTGCATTGCATTAGCATTGGTTGTACAAGCCCCTTCATGCATTGCTTGACATGGCACCCAAGTACTCATTGCATCTTATTCATAAGCCTGGGCAAGGCTAGTGATATCCTCATTGATCATGCTTCTCTCTCTTGTATCTCCTACTACTCTTCGTGCACCATTATCACACACCTACACCACCCTCTAAGCTTCTATAAACATGCACGATTGATGCGTGCAGATACTCTAGAGCAAAGCGACACAAAGAGAGCACGGAGTAGAGTTGAGCATTTGAGGACTCCAGTGTTGCTGACCTTTCTCTCTTTTCCTTTTATCTCATGTATGTCCTTTGGACCTTATGGATGATTGTAAAAGTTCAAATTTATAGTGGATTTTGTGATGTGTGCCTTTGTTATTCTCAGATGTTCTTGCTGTGATCTTGGTTATGCTCATATTGGAATGATTATACTGTTATGAAAATCCTCCTTGTAGGATCCCAGGATCGGAACCTGCCTCAGGAGCCGAGAATGGGGTACTATGGAGGCTGTTGCGTTCAGAACCGGTCATCGGAATCCTTGTGAGTCCGGTTACTGAGTCCGGGGCGTGACATACGTGCTCCTCAAACGGAGTAATAGGGAGCCTTTTAGTTAGCAGATACGCAATTATATGCTTTGAACTCCACTGACACTAGACGATTTTGAACTCTTTCCTTCACAACAAAATATTTAATGTCGATATGATTCGACCTTGATAATGCTTGTTTTTACTAAAAAAGGAAATCGTGGCTGAGTTATTGTTCATAACCCCAAGTGCAGGGCTATGATGTAGTAATAATCTCGGTGAGACCGAGGTCAAATCCACAGGGACTTTGTACGCATTCTGAAATAAATTAGAACTAGAACTAAAACTAGAATCTAAATTCTAGAAATTAAGAGATATCGTTGTAAATCAAATCTATCAACGTAATGAAAATTAGAATATCAAGGATTCACTTGTAGCCATCTTAATGCTACATTATTTGATTCAATAATAACACAACTGGAATTGAAGTCCTATCCTATCTAGTTGGATGATGGAGTAGTTAAACATAATGGAATTCTGAACTTTCATTGGATTGAATCCCTCGTAAGGTACCAATATAATGATCGTAATGCATTCGAAGTATCTACCACGCCTCAAGATAATGGTAGATCATGAAATTTTATAGATCACACAATTGCAAAACAGGTAAGAACATATCAAAAGCTTCCTATGCATCTATCGTGACCGGAGTTGATAATAGATCACAGTAAATAGAAAATATTCTTTCATTCAAAGCAAAAATCAATGGAAGTTCAACATAAACTTGAATCAAATTATGATAAATATTAAAACAAATTACAACTTCACTTCTTAGTTCTAGCTAAGAGATTAGTTAACCATAAACATGATTAAATTAAAACTCTTAAGGAAAAACATGAAAAACTAACTTGAAGAAGATGATTGAAGAAGAAGAAGAACTCCTTGAAGAGCACCACTCCTTACTCTACTCTTCCTACCATAATTCTTGTCTAGAAAGACTCAGAAGTTCCCTTTATATAATCTTTAATTGGACCAATTTTGAAACCGCCTCAAATTTATGCATTTACACAGCTTCGGTGGGACCTCAATGGCATCGAAGTTCCATGACTGAGTTCGATTCAAATTTATAAATTGTGTGGAACTGTCTATGTAAGTCCATTGATGAGATCGCCCGACCTTAGATGGCATCGAACTGGCTTCGATGGGATCGAAGGTTTGCTCGATGAGATCGAGAAACATTCAAAACTGTCTATCGAGTTTGCCCCAAAATTCATGATATTTTTAATGGCATTGAACCTGTCTTTGATGGGATCTACGGGGTCTTCAACAGGATCAAGAATTGAACCCATATGTCCAACAACCAAACATGATTTTCTCTGATTTTTCGATGGCATCAATCCTCCTTCGATGGCATCGAATTGTGGAGTTCAACAGCTCTAGATTTCTGCACTTTACAATCTTGAATTTCTTATTTCTTCACTTGGTTTTATTGGATCTTGGACTCTTGAAATCCTCAATCTTGACCTCCAAGTATGTAACACCATGTACTTTCAGTACCCGAGCATTACCGTGAGGTTTATAAATGAAAAACCCAAATGTTACTTAATTCAATTCTCTTAGATCTTAAGGAAGAGTATAGATTACTCTCTCAAAATAATATTAAAATGATCTTGAAAAAAGGGAATTAAATAAGCTATAAATAAAATATATAAAAACCACACAGATAGCTTACTGAGGACTCGAGCTTTTCTCTCTCTTGCAGAAGGATTATAGTAATTTTTTGTTGTAATTTAGAATGAGAGAAACCCTCTATTTATAGCCAAATAGGTTAAAAATTCGGCTAGCCTAAGACTAGCCTTGGTTGGCCGAGTTCCACTGGATTTATTCCAACTGTAAGGCCCGTATCCTGGTCCATACCGTTCCTTAGACTTCTACGGTCCTTCCCGTCGAATTCTGGCAACTTGTGACCTATAATCAGCATTTGTATGCTATCCTAAGTCGCATCCTATAAATCTAAGTCGACACGACCTGAGACTTGTACTATTACAACCGCACTATCACCACGGTTCTAACACTGCGACTTGCGCACCAATGCGATACCCAAGCCAGGAGTTGTGGGCTCGCATTTATTTCGAGGAAAATGCCGCGCATTACAAATCCTGAGAGAATCTCTACCAACCATCACATCAATCAATCTAGTACTAATTAAGTACACGACCTATTCATCTCTTACCAACAAGGCATGACACCCATCTCTCTCTCACCCAAAAGTCAATCAAGCCCATACCCTCCATGTCATTTTTTCTTACAACACCCATTCCTCTCTCCCATCTCTCACCCATTCCATCTTATCTCCCTCCATTTCCCAAGCATCCATGAGAGAAAAATCCTAAGGACAGAAGAGAAGCTAAGTGTTAGGCCCACTTTCCTACCCCCAAATCTCACCATCCAACATTTAATCTTCATCATCCTCCATCAAAGAGGGAGCTTAGGAGCTAAGGATTCCAAGGAGCTAAAGAAGAGGATCATAGGTCGGTGATTATAGGACTAGAGTAGTGATTTTGATGATGGGCCAAGTGGGGCCTACCGATTGATGGTATGAATCTTACTTTGGACCCCGAGTGTGGCCGATGGCCCACCATGATTCATATGTTCATCCCATAATGAGGCCATTCTCCATGGACCCCATCATGATGTTTATTTTTCTATTAAGAAAGGTCATCTAGACCTTGCATTTTTGGTGGAGAAGGGATCTCCACTGTTGATTTTGATTGGTGGGCCCACATGTAATAGGACCTGCTTGATGTATGTTTTGTAATGCATGGAAGGGAGGGCTCATAGTGGTGGAGCCCTCCATCACACGCCTCTCTCTCTCTCTCATGATTTGTTAGTCCACTTGATGGGCATGTGTGATGGATCTGGACCGTCTAACAATAAGGACGCTTTTGCTGTCCGAGTTGCTGGACGTCCAGCGATCACGCAGGAATTAATGAAGGGAAAAATACAAATATCAGCTGGATCTCCCGCTGGTGGTCCACTCGTGTGGACCTCACATGTATGTATGTATGATTCCAGGTCGTCCATCATATGGTCAGTGTTTAGCTGGACCACCTATGGGACGCTGTTGGACACCTTCCAGTAGCGGTAGGGCCACCCACCCCTGATGTATGGATTTTATTCTCACCGTCCACCTGAGGATGGTGGAAATTCACCTTGATTTGGATGTGTGAGATCCACACCGTCCGTCCATATCATGGGACCACCATGATATGTGTTTTATCTAAGCCGTCCAGTAGGCCTGGATGTTGGGGAACACAAATAGCAGCTTGATCCAAACGTTGGTGGCTCACCCACATGGCACCACCGTAATATGTGTTTGTCTTCACTGTCCATCTGGATGGTGGAATACACCATGATGTACATGTTTCATCTGTGTCGTCCAGTTAATGGACGTGAGACCCACCTTCCCATACGTGCTTATCCAAACCATCTATCTGTGGGTCCCACCAGATATACACCTGTTGTATTGATGTCAATAAGCTCTGAGGTCTAATCATGAGGTATGTGTTATATCCCAACCATCCATCTGTGTGGGACCCACTTAAGATGTAAGGGTTTCATATGTGTTACATCCCAACCGTCCATATGTGTTTTATATATACCGTCCGTCCATGGGACATGGACCCCACTTAACACATGTGTTGCATCCACCGTCCAGCCCATGGACGGTGGGTCCCACAATGATGTAAGTGTTATATCCTCGTCGTCCATTTGGAGGGTGAGATCAACCTCGATGTATGTGTTTTATATCCATGCCATCCGTCCATTTTGCTGAATGCAGGGCCACCTGCTGGCTGTGTAGGGTCCACTTACTGTGTAAACGCAGGGCCTACTTGTTGCGTAATCGTAAGCCCCACCATGTTGTATGTGTTTCATCCTTGCTGTTTGGGCAGACGACCCACTCTAAACGTATATGTTGTATATCTAGGTTGTCCATTTGGTGGGGCCCATTTGGCATGTGCAAGGCCATCTCGATGAATTTACTTGTTACCCATCTAAATTGGTTGGACCATGGGCTGCCACATGTGGTCCATTTGGTGATGCATCAGGCCCACCATGATGTGTAGGGCCCGTTGATAGGCCCATTCTCATCTCACCTTATTGGGCTGATCCCAAACTGTTGGGCCCCCATTATGGATTGTGCTTCCACCATGACTTGTAGAGCCCATCTTGTGCTTATTGGGCCTTTAGGAAGCCCAAATTACTACGTGATGGGACGGGCAAGGAAGCCCACTCTTTGATCTTAGGCCCATTCTTGATATGACACTACGCCAAAACAGTGAAAAAAGGATGGTTAAAACTGTCTCAAATGACAATAAAGGACGGCTTTGAACCGTCGCATGGGCCGTCCTATTTTGGGGCATCGTATTACTTTAAGGACAGTCATGAACAGTCATTGCTATGGACATTTAAAGGACAGTTATGGACTATCTGTAAAGAAGGACGGTCATGGACCGTCAATAAATATAGACGTTAAAACAACGGTTATGGACCGTCTTTTACGAAGGACGATCATGGACCGTCCTTAAAATGGACTGTTATGAGCAGTCTCTGATGAACCTTAAAAGGACCGTCATGGACCGTCCTTAAAAAGGACTGTTAAGCCGTCTTTGATGAACCTTAAAAGGATGGTTATGGACCGTCTCAGATTAAAAAAAAAGAAAAAGAAAAAATCAGCAACAAATTTTTGTCTTTCATCTAATAAAAAAATATTCAACCAACGAAACATTATAAATCAGAATCACGAAGAATAGCAGAAACTTCATTAGTTTTCTTCTTTTTTTTTTTTTTTTTTTCCAAAAAAGTGGGCACACTTTTTTTTAAAAAAAACTGATCATTAAAATAAAACTAATGCAAGTAAATAATGCAAAAAGTGTTTCAATTCAAGTTAATAGAAACAACAATAAAAGTTAAAGCTTTATAAAAATGGGCATGTGTTAAAGGGATACATCCTTGATTCCCATGCATGAGAGTCCAATGATGATGAGAATAAGAATTGCAGCACAAAGGCCCATAAATATGACAATGTTATCCTGCAAAGGAATATGATAGTATTAGATGTTAATGCACTTGATCAGATTGTACATAAAGTTCCGATTAGAGTTTTAGTTTAGGAAAGGTTTTCAATGCCATGCATGGATGATAAGGAAGCTTAAAAGAACTCAAAAACTAAGCCCTTTTCTTTTCCTTTGCAACAGATTATGTACAATCTTATTAAAACTAAGCAATGAATTAAAAGAGAGTTTAAAAAAAAAATATAGAAACAACAATATTCATTTAATGAGATGACTTTCACAGTCTACAAACTTCTAGTATAATGAAATTATAAAATCTAGTAGCATAAAACAAAAGGCCACTTATCAGGTAAAAATTATTATTAGTTGTTTTTAGAAAGGTGAGATTAGGCCACTTATAATTATATTAACATAATAAAGTGCTGTACGTGAGCAGACACCACAAAATAAACAATCCTATGGAAAAAAAAAAAATGAAAAGAGAGAACATATGAGAGGTGATCCTTGTCTCTTTTGATGGATTCAAGCTGCATGTGCCCTACCCAACTTCCTCTAAGGAGAAGTTACATGGGTCTTGGAATAATGTTGGTGACAAATCCACCTTGTCTATTAATATTATCATATTGTGTTAGGACATGACTCTAAAAATGAGATAAATCCAAATCTCAAATAATCTATGCTATAAGAGATAGTGGAGATGAAAATAGATGCATTGTAATGCTTGAGTTCGAGTATGCTTGCCAATAAACCAAGATTTTCTTGTTTGTTGCCATGTGATTGGGCTACATTATTACATCAATCGGGTTCAGGTTCGGGTTCGGGATCAGGTTTAGGTTTGAGTTTTCAAGTTTAGGTTAGGGAGTTGAGATTAGGATTAGGTGTAGGTCTAGGTTTAGGGATTTGAGAATACATTTAGGTTTTAGGTTTAGGTTTAGGTTTTAGGTTATAGGTTTAGGTTTAGGTTTTTTAGGTTTAGGTTAAGGTTAGGTTATAGGTTATAAGTTTAGGTTATAGGTTATAGGTTAAGGTTTAGGTTATAGGTTTTGGTTTAGGTTAAGGTTATAGAGTTTAGGTTATAGGATTAGGTTAAGGTTTAGATTTATGTTATAGGTTATAGTATATAGGTTATAGCTTTAGGGAATTGATAATAGGTTAAGGTTTAGGTTTAGGAAATCGGGTTCGGGTTCGTGATCGAGTTTAGGTTTGGGTTTAAGTTTAGGTTAGGGAGTTGAGATTAGGATTAGGTGTAGGTTTAGGTTTAGGGATTCACGAATACATTTAGGTTTTAAGTTTAGGTTTAGGTTTTAGGCTTAGGTTTAGGTTATAGGTTTAAGTTATAAGTGTAGGTTATAGGTTTAGGTTTAGGTTAGGGTTATACGTTAAGGTTTAGTGGATTGTGAGAATAGGTTAAGGTTTAGGTTTAGGAAATCGATGTTAAATGTTGTTTGAGTTTATGTTTGGGTTTTCAAGTTTAGGTTTAGGTTAAGGAGTTGTGATTAGGATTAGGTGTAGGTTTAGGTTTAGGGATTTGAGAATACATTTAGGTTATAGGTTTAGGTTAAGGTTATAGGTTTAGGTTTAGGTTTAAGTTATAGGTTATAGCTTTAGGGAATTGAAAATAGGTTAAGGTTTAGGTTTAGGAAATAGGGTTCGGTGTTCTCGGGATCGGGTTTCGTTTTGGGTTTAGGTTTTTTTTAGGTTATAGGTTTAGGTTATAGGTTAAGATTTAGGTTTAGGTTTAGGTTATAGGTTTAGGTTATGGTTTAGGTTATAGGTTATAGGTTTAGGTTATAGGTTAAAGGTTTAGGTTTAGGTTATAGGTTTAGGGATTTAAGAATACGTTTAGGTTATAGGTTTAGGTTTAGGTTTAGGTTGTAGGTTTAGGGATTTAAGAATAGGTTTAGGTATAGGTTATAGGTTTAGGTTGTAGGTTTAGGGATTTAAGAATAGGTTTAAGATTTTCTTGTTTGTTGCCATGTGATTAAGCTACATTATTAAATCAATCGGGTTCGAGTTTGGAATCAAGTTTAGGCTTGGGTTTTCAAGTTTAGGTTTAGGTTTAGGTTAGGGAGTAGAGATTAGGATTAGGTGAAGGTTTAGGTTTAGGGATTTGAGAATACATTTAGGTTTTAGGTTTAGGTTTAGGTTTTAGGTTTAGGTTATAGGTTATAAGTTTAGGTTATAGGTTATAGGTTAAGGTTTAGGTTTTGGTTTAGGTTAAGGTTATAGGTTTAGGTTTAGGTTAATGTTTAGGTTTAGGTTATAGGTTTAGGTTTTGGTTTAGGTTAAGGTTATAGGTTTAGGTTTAGGTTAATGTTTAGGTTTAGGTTATAGGTTTAGGTTTAGGTTTAGGTTATAGGTTATAGGTTATAGGTTATAGCTTTAGGGGAATTAAGAAGAGGTTAAGGTTTAGGTTTAAGAAATCGGGTTTGGGTTCAAGATCGAAGGTTTAGGTTTAGGTTTTCAAGTTTAGTTTAGGTTTAGGTTTAGGTTAGGGAGTAGAGATTAGGATTAGGTGAAGGTTTAGGTTTAGGGATTTGAGAATACATTTAGGTTTTAGATTTAGGTTTGGGTTTTAAGTTTTAGGTTTAGGTTTAGGTTTTAGGTTTAGGTTATAGGTTATAAGTTTAGGTTATAGGTTATAGGTTAAGGTTTAGGTTTTGGTTTAGGTTAAGGTTATAGGTTTAGGTTTAGGTTAATGTTTAGGTTTAGGTTATAGGTTTAGGTTTAGGTTAGGTTATAGGTTATAGGTTTAGGTTAGGTTATAGGTTATAGGTTTAGGTTAAGGTTATAGGTTAAAGGTTAAGGTTATAGGTTTAGGTTTAGGTTAGGTTATAGGTTTAGGTTTAGGGAATTCGGGTTCAGGTTTGGGTTCGAGTTCAAGTTCGGGTTATATATTTGGATTAAGGTGTAGGTTTAAGTTAAGTGCATTAAGTTTAGATTATAGGTTTAAGTTTAGGTTTAGGTTTAGGCTAAGGGTTTAGGGATTAGGATGGGATTGAGTTTTCTTGACAAGTTAATAAGGCGTTGCCAGAGCGACATTAGGGCCTCGGGTTGGGATCGGAGTTTAAGTTTGGGTCTTCAAGTTTAGGTTTAGGTTTAGGTTAGGGAGTTGAGAATACATTTAGGTTATAGGTTTAGGTTTAGGTTATAGGTTATAGGTTAAGGTTTAGGTTTTAGGTTTAGGTTATAGGTTATAAGTTTAGGTTATAGGTTATAAGTTAAGGTCTAGGTCATAGGTTTTAAGGTTTAGGTTTAGGTTATAGGTTTAGGTTTAGGTTAAGGTTTAGGTTTAGGTTATAAGCTATAACTTTAGGGAATTGAGAAAGTAGGTTAAGGTTTAGGTATGGAAATCGGGTTCGGGCTCGGGATCAGGTTTAGGTTTAGGTTTTCAAGTTTAGGTGTAGGTATAAGGATTTGAGAATACATTTAGGTTTAGGTTTTAGGTTTAGGTTATAGGTTTAAGTTATAGGTTTAGGTTTTAGGAAATCAGGTTCGGGTTATAGGTTTAGGTTTAGGTTATAAGTGTAGGTTATAGGTTTAGGTTTAGGTTAGGTTAGGTTATAGGTTAAGGTTTTGGGAATTGAGTTTAGGTTATGAGTTATACGTTATAGGTTAAGGTTTAGGTTTAGGTTATAGGTTTTGGGATTTGAGAATAGGTTTAGGTTATAAGTATAGGTTTAGGTTAATATTGTAGGTTATAAGTTTATGTTAATGTTGTAGGTTATAGGTTTAGGTTTAGGTTTAGGGATTTGAGAATACATTTAAGTTTTAGGTTTATATTTAGGTCAAGGTTACTGAGTTTAGGTTTAGGTTATAAGTGTAGGTTATAGGTTTAGGTTTAGGTTAGGTTTAGGTTGGTTAAAGTTTAGGAATTGAGAATAGGTTAAAGTTTAGGTTTAGGGATTTGAGAATAGGTTTAGGTAATAGGTTATAGGTTTAGGTTTTGTTAAGTCGGGTTGAGATTAGGGTTGGGGTTTGGGTTAGGGTTCGAGTTATATGTTTGGGTTAAAGTGTAGGTTTAAGTTAAGTGAATTAAGTTTAGGTTATAGGTTTAGGTTTAGGTTTAGGTTTGGGCTAAGGGTTTAGGGATTCGGATTCATGTTCGGGATCGGGTTTAGGTTTGGGTTTTCAAGTTTAGGTTTAGGTTTAGGTTAGGGAGTTGAGATTAGGATTAGGTGTAGGTTTAGGTTTAGGGATTTAAGAATACAGTTTTTTGGTTTTAGGTTTAAGTTAAGGTTTTATGTTATAGGTTAAGGTTTAGGTTTTAGGTTTAGGTTAAGGTTAGGTTATAGGTTATAAATTTAGGTTATAGGTTAGGTTATAGGTTATAAATTTAGGTTATAGGTTATAGGTTCAGGTTTAGGTCATAGGTTTTGGTTAAGGTTTAGGCTTAGGTTATAAGCTATAGCTTTAGGGAATTCATAATAGGTTAAGGTTTAGGTTTAGGAAGTCGGGTTCGGGTTCAGGATCGAGTTTAGGTTTGGGTTTTCAAGTTTAGGTTTAGGTTTAAGGATTTGAGAATACATTTAGGTTTTAGATTTAGGTTTAGGTTTTAGGTTTAGGTTATAGGTTTAGGTTATAGATTTAGGTTTTATAAAATCAGGTTCGGGTTATAGGTTTAGGTTTAGGTTATAAGTGTAGGTTATAAGTTTAGGTTTTGGTTAGGTTATAGGTTAAGGTTTTGGGAATTGAGTTTAGGTTATAGGTTATACGTTATATGTTAAGGTTTAGGTTTAGGTTTAGGTTTAGGTTATAGGTTTTGGGATTTGAGAATAGGTGTAGGTTATAAGTATAGGTTTAGGTTAATGTTGTAGGTTATAAGTTTATGTTAATATTGTAGGTTATAGGTTTAGGTTTAGGTTTAAGGATTTGAGAATACATTTAGGTTTTAGGTTTATGTTTAGGTTAAGGTTACAGGTTTAGGTTTAGGTTATAAGTGTAGGTTATAGATTTAGGTTTAGGTTAGGTTATAGGTTAAAGTTTAGGGAATTAAGAATAGGTTAAGGTTTAGGTTTAGGGATTTGAGAATAAGTTTAGGTAATACGTTATAGGTTTAGGTTTAGGAATTCGGGTTCAGATTAGGGTTCGGGTTCGGGTTATGTGTTTGGGTTAAGGTGTAGGTTTAAGTTAAGTGAATTAAGTTTAGGTTATAAGTTTAGGTTTAGGTTTATGTTATAGGTTTAGGTTTAGGTTAAGGGTTTAGGGATTCAGATTCGGGTTCGGGATTGGGTTTAGGTTTGGGTTTTCAAGTTTAGGTTTAGGCTTAGGTTAGAGAGTTGATGTAAGACCCGTGTCCTAGCCCGTACCATTCTGTAGGCTTCCGCGATCCTATCGGTCAAATTTCGATGACCCTTGACCCGTTACCGATGTTGCGCACGATCCTGAGTCGAGACCTATATGGCAAAGTCCGCTCGACCTGAAACCTGTACCTTGGCGACTGTGTCATCTCCGCAGTTTTAACGCCGTGACTCGTGCACTGATCCGATACCCAGGGTAGAAGATGTAGGCCCACGTTTAATTAAAAGAAATGTCGCGTGTTACGAACGTCGAGAGAATCTCTACGAAATGTCCCATCAATCAATCAATGTCAAGTACACACCTACCCAAGTACAACAACTCATATCTTTTTCTTACATAAGCAAGCCTAAAGTCAACCCTCATATCACTTCACCTCTCTCTCCACCCATCCCTTCTTACAACACATCACTCCACCCATCATCCCATCCATATCAATCCATCCCCTCACTCTTTCTCTCTCATTTCCCCAAGCAACTCCCAAGTTCCATACGTCCTAACATTTTAAGCAAATCTCAAAGGCTAAGTGTGGCCCACTCTCTCATTTCTCATCCTCACCATCAAGATCTCATCATCCACCGTTAAACCCAAAGGCAAGGAGCTAAGGAAGCTAGGGGAGCAAGAAGAAGGAAGAAAGGTGGGTGATCCACCGTTAAATTTTGATTTTTTTTTTGGGTTTGCTTGTTGTGGGACCCACTTGATGTATATGTTGTATCAATGGAGGGCCCATGGAGGCGGGGTCCCTCCTATCTATCACCTCTCTCTCTCTCTCTTTGAATGGTGGTGATGATGAAGGGGTGAGTATGGCCCACCATGAATCACATATTTTATGTGGGACCCATCGGACGAATGGGTTGGATCTACACCATCCAGCCCATTAGTAGGCCCGGATGGAAGGAAAATATAAATATCGAGTGGGCCATGTTCATGTGGGACCCACCTTGATGGGTGGGCCACGTCAGTGTGGGACCCACCACAATGCATGTGCCTATTCATACCGTCCAGCGTCCAGGACCGCTAATATGGAGTTTGTGCACTGACATGGAGTGTACTAATGAGCAAAAAAAGGGGGAAAGAAATGATGGGCCACCCATGCAGGCCCCACCTCGATATATGTGCCTAATCCAAACTGTCCATCCTCTACTTCAAATCAATTTAGTCGTTAAGCCAAAATTTAGAATCAATCTAATGATCAAGCGGGCCATACCATAGGAAATAGTAGTGTTTGCCGTTGAAACTCACTTTGATCTCTTCTACTCACCAGATAATACCGCATATTAGACTCATTTGGCTTGTCTTGAGCCCTAGGAGTGAGTGACTGGGTTAGATTTGTCTGCAGTGGGCCCCGCCTACCAAAAACCATAGAAAAATGGGTTTTTTTTTTAAAGGAAGATTGAAGAAGCAACGCTGCTGCTGCTGTAGACACATGCGGGCAGCGCTTACGCTTGGCGGGCGGGTGGAGTGGGTGGACCTCACGGCCATAGCCGTGGGCCCCACTGTGATGTGTTTCTAACATCAACACTGTACATTTGAAGCATCCCCTTCAAATTATGGGACATTCCAAAAATCAGCCGTATACGAAACTCAGGTGGGCCATACCATCTAAAATCATGTGAAGATATGCCTAAAATGTATAAAATCACTTGGTGGGGCCTACCTAAAATTTGGGTGCAATTGGAACTTGGTCTAGACCCTCAGCCAAGTGGGACACACCTAATGGGTGGATTGGATTTATGAACCATATCACAGTGGGCCCCCATGTTAAGTGTGACCTTATAAACAGGTTGCATGACAAATAAACATTACGGTGGGCCCTAGGTCAAGTGTGACCTTATAAACAGGTTGCATGACAAGGAAACATTACGGTGGGCCCTAGGTCACGTGTGACCTTATAAACAGGTTGCATGGTAAATAAACATTACAGTGGTCTCCCCTGACCGTGTGACCTCATGAACCAGTTGGATGGAAATATACATCACAGTGGGCCCTGGCCCACGTGACCTTATGAACAGATTGGATGTGAATAAACATTATTGTCTGCCCCCAGGTCTGAGTGACCTTATTAATGGGTTGGATGGAAAATAAACATTATGGTAGGCCCCACATGGGACTCACTGATGTATGTAGTGTAATCCACACCTTCCATTAGTGTGGGCCCCACCACGGGGGATGTACTTCATCTATGCCATCCATTCTTTCCATGGGATCCACCATAATGCATGTGTTGCATCCAAATCGTCCAACCATTTTGAGGATCATTTTAAGGCCCATTGTTAAGGCCAATCTTGATGTATTGGTAGCCCGTTGTTGAGGCCCACCTTATTGTATTTGTGTCCTGTATTTTGAGGCCCACTTTGATATATACGAGACCCATGTACATGAGGCCATTTGATGTATTGGAGGCCCATGGGTCGAGGCCCAATGGGATGTACATGAGACCCTTTGTAACATGATTCCACCATAGTTTATGTGTTGACTCTTATGGCGGGCTATGCCTTAGGAGCAATGTTGGTTTGATGTCCACATTGTATGGATGATGTTGGTTAAATGGTCCACATTGTCACTCTCCCCAAGGCCCATTGATAGGCCCATACTTATAGTGGGTAGGCCGTCTAGGCCCATCTTCGCTTTGCTTAGAGCCCATCACTATATAACATGTTTAGTATAGATACATGATTCATGATCATATGCATCATATATATGCTTAGTATGAGGAGTGACTGATCATAGCATATGCCTTTAAGCAGATTGTTTATGGGCTCCCTGATAGACGGAGTTGCCCTACATGAGCGCGCGGTACGTGCAAGATTGTTGCATGTTTGGTAGGGTGACTCATGCACTTGCATTTGTGTGATCATGATTATTGTATGCCCTAGCGACATCAGGGCCATAGCCTTTACAGACACATCATGGGTGGCTGGATTGGATACTGAAAATGTTTGGTTCTAGCATACGGGCGTCATAGATGTCCCTGGGTGAAAATTCCTAAACCTGATGGTACCAGAGAATGACTCCAACATCGAGATCGAGTGGATATATGAGCGCACGATGGCTGAATACCAGGAGGCCGCATCTTCCACTGTGTCGTGGTCAGTTAGAAAGGGGTGTGGCCTTACTCCCCCGAGGGTAGGGGGCAATACTAGGTTGAGTTTGACCAGCTCGTGAATGGATCCGCTATCGACGTGCCGGGTAAGTATTGACAGACTATTGGCCAGGCGGATAGTGAGGTTTCTTACGCTCACTTGGACTGTGTGGCTAGGATAGCAGCAGTGCTATTTGGAGTGTACTAAACCCCGGTGATTATCATGAATGAGAACTGTACTGATATATGATGATGATTGACATGCTTGAGTTGTATCTCACATCACATGGCCGTATTATGGCTGATAACATTCAAATCTTGCACCACATAGCCTTGGTACGACTGACTGCATTCATGTACTCATCAGCATGATTTCACATTGCTCTGACCTTACATTCTGAGCGCACTCATATTGTGCACACACTTACACCACCTCTAAGCTTTCTATAAGCTTATGCACGATTGATGCATGCAAGTGACACAAGGACGCAGCCGTAGTCTCGTCGCAGTTGGAGCGTGCAGCTGAGCTTTTGAGTTTCTGCTATTATCATTATCTTGTATTTCCCTTCATACGCATTGTACTCAAAGTTTTGATCATAGTAGATTTTGTGATGGTGCTCTTGTGGTTATTGTTCATGGGTTATGCTTTTAGTTATGCTCATTACAAATCAAATTTATTATTGGAAATCCTCATTGTAGCATCCCAAGATCGGAACCTGGTATATGGGTACCAGGATCCGAGAATGGGGTACTGCGGAGGCTGTCGGCGCCGGATTTGACGATCAAGAATTTTGTGAGTCCGGTCTCTGAGTTCGGGGCATTACAGTTGAGATTAGGATTAGGTGTAGGTTTATGTTTAGGGATTTGAGAATACATAAACACGGCCTGTCTAGGCCACTCCAATGCTATCCATAGGAAATGGATAGCTTCATCATGGTCATAACAGTGGTTCTCACCTTTCAGGGACCTCAGCTCAACATTCGGATAGCTCTGATGCACATCCGGGTCTTCTCCATCAGTGTTTAATACATAAACATAGGCATGTCCAAATTGTCAGGCCACCTATATTGCTATCCATAGGAAACAGATAGCTTCGTCATGGTCATAACAATGGTTCCCACCTTCCAGGGACCACCGCTCAATTAAATCATAAATTACCTAACCATCTAAAGTTAGATAGATTGTAATACTTAATACCGGCCTTCCAAACTTAGTTCAAAAAAGGAAGGAAAAAGAAAAATAAAAAGAAAAAGAAAGAAATTACATGTAAAATTAATTCAAGAAGGGCCAGAGTAACTTGCCTCTAAACATTAAGAGTGTGTCGGTGTGGTAGATCTTGTAATTTATTTGTAAGAGTTTTCATCCCAAAACCCTTATGGGTAGATTTGGTTACATGCAGGAGTGAATTTATATTAGCTGTTTGAAGCAACAAAATTTGGTTGCATGCATGAGTGAATCTATATTATCTGACCGAAAATTAAAATAAGTACTACCACTCTATATTATCTGATAGAAAATTAAAACATAAAATTCATATACAAGCTTCTTGACTTTGTGCAAGTCAACTCTGTTTAATGCCAATAAAGATGCATCTAACAAGGCCAAATATGCATGTTCATATTTTCACCACAGATAGGATTGAATCCAATATTTCCCCACCAGAAACCTGGAAATCAGAAACTTTTGTCATGCTTATAGAGATTTATCATCGTCATCTAAGCCTTGCTCAATTCTATTTATAAATTTTGCAAGTCTACTTATAATTATCACTGGCTCTTAATCTATTTATTATGAAAATCTTAAATATCACCTGATAATGCTCCTTTAACAAAGCTTGATTGGAACGAATAATTTGGTGAAGATCAATGTCCATGAGCTCATAAACAATGTACACATCATTAAATGTTTCCCTATAAGGAGGTGATATTATATCTTTGATAGCCACAACCTATATGATAGAGAAAAATGCAACCGATACAGTCTGTTATAATTCAAAGAAGAAAAAAGATTTGTGGCTGTACCGATATTCTAGTACATTATGAACGGCTGCCTACGTACCCAAAAAGTCAGATTGGGATTAAGCCACTACATAGTTCTTTTTAATTAACCAAGTTACTAAAGGTCATAAATTTCATATTTAACAAAGTATCATTGAACGTCGTCTCAAATTGTTTCTGGTTAGTGCATTTAAAAAAATTCAAATGCACAATCAATGTATATTCTTGTTATATCTTGTACTGCAACTAGAGACAACGTTCTGTCAATACTTCAGTTACATTTGAAATTGAAATCCTTTAGTGACTTGGTTAATAAAAAACAAATGACAACAAGCCATAATTAATATAAAGGATGCTAAAGATTAAATAAATAAAAAGGCAACTTGATCAAAAAAGGATTTCAGTGAATAATCAAGGTTTCGTCATACAAATTACCAAAGCATGTCCTAGAGTTCGAAAAGTTAAACAAAACTACTGAATATTCAAATTCTCATTAGGAATTTGGGCTAAACAACAATTTCACCCAATTGAATATATTCAAATGTCCTAACATCATCAAACAACTCTGTTGTGTGAACGTTGATATGATCTACTACAATTATGATGCATTCAGGAGGGATGCCTATATTATCCGACACCATCCACCCACTAGCAACAGTTTGACCACGGATATCTCTCAATTGGTAAATTTGTTCTATCAATGGAGTTGTTACAGAGTCTTCTCAAATACTTAAGGGCTCACCAGATCGACGGCGGGCCTATAAATAAAATAATGGTTTCATGTAAATAATAATGCTACTTTTATCTTTAAGAATAATAATTATATCATTTGATCACGGCAAATGCAGTACCTAAGATGCAGTTGTATCAGGGGAGCGGTGAAGTAGTTGGTTTTGATGAGTAATTTGTTACCTAAGCTCAGCAAATTGTTGCTCAACAATCGTATGAAATTCTTGCATTTGAGTTATTGATGCTTCAAATTTAGCCTCAATGGACATACGTGCATTCCTCTTCTATTGAGCTTTTATGATGTAGGGGGTGGCAACCTTCATAGTAGTCTTAGAAATACCAAGACCCATCCCCCTAACCTGGCCTCTGCTATCACGACCACAAACCTAAACAATAATTTTTAAGATTAGTGATGTGTGTATATTATTATTTAAAAAAAAAAAAACTAACAACAATGTATGTAAAGTGAGTAGAACTGATGGAAAACCTGTGAAACTGGGTCGTGGTCTAAATCCATGTGCTTACTTGAAGGATCATTGCCAACTATCAATAATATTCTTTTCTGTTGGAAGATAATTGTTACAATAAATCCTTCATTGTACTTAAATAAAAAAAAGATTAAAAATTGGAAAATTATTCTCACCACTGTTTCAAGATATGTTTGTGTTGGGTAAGACCCATCAGGTTTGCTATGAGTGGCAACAAACAAATCGGTCCTGGTGATGATAGTATTTGGATTTTCTTTTCACTGTAATTATATAAGTAAATTAGTTAACAAGAATTTATATTCATTAATTAAATTGCCAAAAAATGTAATACAAATTACCATTTTCTCTAATGTCCTAGCAGCACCTCATCTTCCACTCGTGTGAGGGCATTTCACCTTTTCTGTGGAAGTCTTTTCCTTCTTGCGAAGATTGATTAATAATTCTATAGATTGTAGATTAATGAAAATGTCTCAATCCTCTTGTTTTACACCAATGGGACAATTTCTTCTTCTTTCTACATCATTATTAAATTTATCATATTCCTTTCGCAGATTGTATTTCCATACCTTTCAAGCTTTGCTTACTTTCGAAAATGCATATTGTAACAGCCCACGCCCACACTGTATGATATTGTCTACTCTAGGCACCCGCATGATTTTGTTCTCGGGGTCGCCCCAAAAGGCCTCATACAGTATAGGGTGGCAACTCCACATATAACCACCACAACTTTAAACAATACTTTCGATGTGGGACAAAGTTTCACCTTCACTGTGTGCACAGTAACCTGCCAACCACACAGTAAGTAGCCTGCCAGCTATCTTGGGACCCGCCCACATGTACACCCGCCCACGTGTGCTCGCCCACATGTGACCATAGTGACAGGGCGTCACAATATCCCCCATTGAGGGTAGAGCCGTCCTCGGCTCTGATACCTTTTGTAATAGCCCACGCCCACACTGTATGATATTGTCCGCTTTGGGCACAGCTCACATGGTTTTGTTCTCGGGGTCGCCCCTAAAAGGCCTCATATAGTATAGTGTGGTAACTCCACATATAACCATCATAACTTCAGACGACACTTCTGATGTAGGATAAAGTTTCACCTTCACTGTGTACACAGTATCCTACCAGCACAGAGTTTGTCAGCCACACAGTAGCATGCTAGCCATCTTGGGGCCCGCCCACGTGTGCCCGCCCACATGTGACCACAGTGACGGGGCATCACACATTTTTTTAACTCATCATCGATGTCGTACGTGGCCTATTCCATTAAATTAATAATCAAACAATCTTATTGAGTAAGAATTAGAAATAAAATCAAGAATAAATATGCTCACCAAAACCATAGACCAGATATTATCTTTAATTGTACCAGACACTTTGCACCAATCAGCGTATGAAATTGGATAGTGTGTCCTGCCAAGTTATCCTAAAAATGTGTTGAAAGGCGCTGATGTTTCTCTGACTGGTTTTTTATATTCATTTAATTCATGTCTCTTCCTTGTATTGCTTCCTTGGGCTAAAGCTGATGAACCATCAAAATGCGACATAATTCCTACAATTTTATAAAACAAAACAATATCTCATTATTATGTAATTGACATTCTATTAATATTTTGATAGCTAAAAAATTGTAACAATCATTACTAAATGGAATTCAACTCACTTTCAAACTGATTTGATTCTGATTACTTTTCTGTTTCCTATGACGTGAGGTACTCAGTTCACTCTCTACCCATGGTTTTTTTTTGTACATCTTCATCTTCTTCATTTAAATCATCGATTAATGAAAGTGTTGAAGAACCTACATTCATTCTGGCCTCAAACTCAAGTGGATCTTCAAATGCATATGCATCTTTCATCAATCTCTTAGGAGCATCTGGTACAACATGCCAGTCATCTTAATTGGATCCTTACAGTAGAAGACTTGAGCTGCCTGAGATGCAAGAATAAATGGCTCATCGTCTTCCTTTAAGTTTTGTCTAAACCTTCCTAGATTGACAAATATCAAATTTATTTCGGGATCTATGAAACATCCATTCAATTTATCGTCAATATGCACCCAATCACAGTAAAAGAGTGCTACTCTGAAGTTGAAGTACTTCAATTAGAGAATTTGTCTAATGATGCCATAATAAGTGACTTCTTCTTCTATAGGATTCCTATCCCTGGCACTTGCCCTGAAGCTAGTTAGCGCTTTCATTGAGACTCCACTATTCTATGTTATTCTATTCATTTTAGAATTCGCAGTATTAAAAACATATCCATTTACTGAGTAAGTATTATATGATATGCATTTGAAGTCAAGACCATCAGCAATTCTCTTAAATTGAGACATTTCTTAATTATTTCGTTGATGTCTTAATCAAGGAATGTATTTCATTGGTTTTCCTGCTGACAAATTACCCTTTCGATTTTGTCCCGTATGTGTTTGACCCTGGATGTATGTTTGGTACTTCCTACGAATTCCAAATCATAGCAATTAATTTTATGTATATAACAATGTTTATTACCATAAGCCATTTAAAAATATATAAACGAATAATATACTTCATTAACTTACTCCTCCCATTGATGATTTTCAACATGATGTTGCAAAACCCATCTGCGTGCTTGTTGGTATTGCACTGTAGTAAGATCATAAGCTTTCCCTTTCTTATCATTCTGGGAACCACCAGCATCTTCGTCATTATTGAATATTTTTAGTCCTTGCTTATGACCTCCTATTGTATTATTAGGATAGTATTCCATGGAGTACATCATAGATTCCTCTATAATGTAGCGTTTTGCAATACAGCCCTTTGGGTAAGCTTGATTCATCACATACTTCTTGTATGTTCTCATCATCCTGTTAAATATTAAAATCAGGTTTTGATGAAAGAATATAAGCTATTTTGAAAAAGTTAATAGATTAAAACAGTTAAAGTTACCTCTTAAAAGGATACATCCATCGATATCTGACAGGTTCGCAAACTTGTGCCTCCTCTGCCAAGTGCACAACAAGGTGTGTCATAGAAATGAAAAATGATGATGGAAAATACTTTTTAAAAACATATAATGTTTCCACTATTTTATTTTTCATTTCTTGAAGCTCTATACGATGAATTTCTTTTAAACATATGACGTTAAAAAATCTTGACAATTATATAATGGCGGCGCGTAATGACTTTTCTTTCTTGAATGAATGCATCAATAATACGGGTAGTAGCTGCTGCATTAGAATGTGATAATCATGTGACTTAAGGCCCTTGACTTGATAGTCATCCATACTGATATGATGTTTCCAGTTTACACTCTACCCTCTCGAAACTTTCAAATTACTCAAGGTTCGACAAATGAGTTCTCTTTCAGATCTGGATAATGTGAAAGGAGCTTTAAGCAATAACAACTCACCACTTTTTTCCTCTGGCCAATATTTTGATCTTATCTTCATAGCTATCAAATCCTGACGGGCTTGTAAACCATCCTTAGACTTGTCCTTCATGTCCATAATTGTTATAATAAGGTTCTCAGTAACATTTTTCTCAACATGCATCACATCCAAATTATGACGAATGGGCATATGCTTCCAATACGACAGTGTAAAGAAGATTGATCTCTTCGACCAAGCAGTAAGGTTAGACTCCTCATCCGTGGTCTTATTCCTCTTATTTCCTATATGCTTTTCAAACTTGGTTTGTATATTATTCATTTTAACCAATACCTTTTCTCCAAACAAACACTTTGGAGCCTACCGATTTTCATCATTGAATCGAGATCTTTGGCTCCTAAATATATGAGCTCTTGGGAGGAATCTTCTGTACCCCATATAACCAAACTTCTTTCTATGTTTTAGCCAAACAGAGTCAGTCTCCTCACTATAAACAGGACATGCATACTTTCCTCCTGTACTACACCTAGAAAGATGTCCATAGGCTGGAAAATCATGTATTGCCCATAATAAAATCGCCTTCATTGTAAACTTGTTCTTCCCGAACGAGTCATATGTTATAGACCCTTTCCACAATTCATTTAATTCTTCAATTAATGGTTATAAATATATGTCGATGTCATGCCTTGGACCATTTTTTACAGGAATTAAAATTGTTAACATAATAAATTCCTTCCACATGCATAAATGAGGTGGAAGATTGTATGGAACAATCATAATAGGCCAGTAACTATATGAGATGCTCATATGCCTAAAGGGGTTGAATCTGCTTGTTACAAGTCCCAACCGAACGTTATATGGATCCGCAATAAAATCCCTAAATTTTTTATCTTCGAACTTCCACATAGAAGAATCTACAGGATGACACATGTACGAGTCATTTTTAGGCCCCTTTGAATGCCACAACATTTTCTCTGCAATCCATGATACGCTATAAAGTCTTTGTAATCTTGGTGTTAATGGGAAATATCTTAGCACCTTCCATGGTACATGTGAGACTCTTGATCTTCAACACTATTCGCTTTTCATCTGCTTGCTTTACATGTAGGACAATTTTTCTTATTAGCATGCTCCTTCCAATATAGAATACAATCATTACGGCATGCATGCATCACCTCATAGTTCATAGCCAATGAACTGATCAATCTCTTTGCATTATATGTACTATCTGGCAAAGAGTTCTTGCTTGGCAAAATCTTCTTGAGTAGTCGCAACAAACTCGTAAAGCTATTATCTGACCACTGATATCTAGCCTTCATGCTCATCAACTCAACTGTCACTGACAACTTTGTATACTCGCATTTACACGATGGATATAGGGGTTGTACCGCATCCTCCCTTAATTTATTGTACTGAGTATCATTGTCTATGTCATCTTGAGGCTGACCACCATGTTTCTCATTGACCTCATTCATACATGCATCTAAGTCATCGGGTTGAACATGACCAAAAGTATCATTAACCAAATCAACCATTCTAGGCAACAACTCTTCATTACAATTAGTGGTAGATGTACTAGGAGCCTTGGCATTGACACCCATATTAGGAAGTTGTTCTACATGAAAAAACCAAGTTGTGTATGTTTGATCTATACCATTCACAATTAAATGCTCAGAAACTGTACTTAGTATTTTCTTCCCATGCACATTACGACATCTAGCACAAGGACAACTATACCATTCAACACCTCACAAATTCCTTTTCGCAAAAATAATAAATGATTCAATGCCTATAATGTATTCATCACTCAATATATCTTTCATCATCTAATTCTTGCTCGGGGGCATCAAATCCATTTCTGATATCATGTGTATGTAGCATATAAAAACTGAGATACAATAAAAAAGAGGCTTTTCATAAACTGTCAAAACATGCCACACATGTGGTTACCAATCACAAAAAAATAAAGATCTATATATATCCGCAAACATATGCACATGATCATCCATACCACATGAATTAATTAATTACAATTTCCCAAGAAGAGTGCAAATCATTGAATCATTGAATTTAATCTAGTCATCAATTATTTATAAAGAATTACTCAATTAGAACTAATGTTTATCATCATTTCCAGATTATATTAAGAAATTATTGAATGTTTATCTAGATGATGGCACAGATAAAAATAGTAATTGCTAAATCTCAACGTTGGTTCTAGCAATCTTGTTAATTCACATCAAAGTAAAGGATTGATGTAATTTGTAAAGAATCCTGATCTGATAGGTGGAGCGTATTGAAACTCTTCCATGCATGGTTTAATTTATAATCAGTGGCATTCACGTCACCTATCTAAACCATCCATTCGGTCCACCCCAATTCTTCTGGTTAATGTGCAAAAATTGAAGTAATTTGGATGCTTCTAAGCATCCGTTGCTATGTCTATCATATGAAAATGATCTTGCCCATTCATTTTTTGATGCAACAGATTGGATTGTTTAGGCTGTCCAAATAGTATCATTTTATTGAGACAGCATATGAAGAATGGCCTTGGACATGGTGGATGGTCTTTGGTGATGGGATGCTAAAATCTTTGTTTAGGTTGGGTGTTAGTTTAGGTTTGGTCAAATCTCATTTACATATCATCAATTACTCAATGATCCCAAATGGCCCACCTCAAAGGCCCATATTCATCAGGGTAAGTAAAAGGCACTCACCTGGAGATGGTTTGGTTGAGTTGGATCTACCTCTTGATGGCTTGGATCTTGTCGTGAAGGGTCCACCTCTCTCTCTCTGTCTCAAACTTGTTTTGCTCCTGATCTCTCTCTCACACATAAACTGGTTTTAATTGGAGATGGAGAGGGAAAAAAGAAATTGGGAGGGATCGTACAAGAGTTTTCATTTTTGATCGGGGAAAACTTTGGCACCCATGCCAGTCTCGGGCCACGATTTTGCATGAGTTTTGAGTGGCCATCGTGATGTATGTGTCATATCTACACCGTCAATCCATTTTTTTGTATCGTTTTAGGGTAGTAGCCTAAAAATGATGCAGATCCAAGGCTTAAGTCGACTACACAATCAGGATTAAAGTTCAAGTGGACTACACAATCGGGATTAAATTCTTACCGTTGAAAACTTCTTAGGGCCCATGGAAGCTTTAGATGGAGGTAGAGCTGGGCAAAAAGGGACCGAACGATCCGACCTGATCAGACCCTATCCTACCTGAACAGATCCAAACCGAAGGCTCGGGTCATGTCGGATCGAGTTAGCCTAGCAATATCCGACCGTTAATCAGATCAATGGTCAACTCGGACCGACCCGATCTGGAATTCGATCCGATTGGTTCCTATTTAATTCGATCCACACAATGTTTATTCACCATTATTTCCTGTAATATTGTCCACTTGAGATTGGGATATACCTCTTTTTTTTTAATACCATAAAATGATCTAGAAAAATAGATGGACAACATGGATGAAGTAAATACATCATGGTGGGGTCCATAGAGCACAGACTTACCATCTTTGAATGGTGGGATGGGAGTAGACAATACATCTTCTCCAGTCACATGGCTCGAGGTGAGCAGAGCTCCCTGACAACAGCGAGCCGTTCACGTTTGGTTGGGATGTTAGGTGGGTCCCACCGTGATGTTTGTGATAAATCCAACCCGTTCATCCATTTTTTGAGTTCATTTTAGTATATATGTGACAAAAATTAGGAGGATCCAAAACTCGAATGGGCCACACAAGATGAAATAATGGTAAAAGGAATTCCTACCGTTGAAACCTTTTTAGGATTTGTCTTCATGTTTATATGCCATCCAAACTACTTATAAGGTCTTTTTTACTGGGATAAAGTGAAAACACTGAAAACCAAAAAATTAGACCGATATAAAACTTTGATGGCCATATAAATATTTCAATGGTGAAAAATAAATCCCCACTTTTTCATCTCTTGTGGGCCATTTGAGTCTTGGATCTACCTTATTTTTTCTCACATGTCCTAAAATGAGATCGAAAAATAGATGGACGGGTTTGATTTCTCACGAACATCGCAGTGGGCCCCACTTAAAATACTTGCGCAGTATCTTCCTATGAAAGCCTTTCGCAAGAAATCCGTGTCTTGGATGAAGACGTCGCGTCTAACACTCTTGAGCTCCGGGTTGTACGAACGGTTCAAAGGAGATCAAAGTTATATGGGACCCACAATGATGTATTTATTATATCTACACCATTTATATATTGTTAGATATCATTATGGAGTATTATCTAAAAAATGAATAATATCCAAAGATCATCTGGACCATACCACAAATATCGGCAGAGATAATGATTTTCACCTTAAACAATTCGCGTGGTTCACTTGATAGTTAGATTTGTCTTATTTTTCGTCTCAAACCTTAAGACGAGCTCGTCAAATGCATGAACGGTTTGGATATAAAACATATCCCATGATCAAATCCATAGAACTTGCTAACATGAATATAGTGCAATGCACTGCTCATGCGGTTTTCTTTCTTGCTAAGCAAGCCACCGCCTGAAGTGGATTACATGCTGAGTAACTCCGTACCCGAAGCATGCAAAATTGGATTGTCGTACTAAGTAAACCTATTAGGCCCATCGAGAATGCATGCGGTTTATCCATGCCGTCCATTCGTTTAGATCATTTTAAGGGTTAAACCTAAAATTGATGCATATACAAAGCTCAAGTGGATCATACCACAAGAAAAGTGGAAGTGTTGATTTCCACCGTTGAAAACTTTCTAAGGCCCTAAGTGATGTTTACTTGTCATCCAACCTGTTTGTAAGATCAGACAGACATGGATGAAGGTAAAAAAACAAGTATCAGCTTGATCTAAAACCTCAGTTGCCCCCAAGAATTTTTCAACCGTAGATGTTCAATTCACACTGTTTCCAGTGGTGTGGTGCAATTGAGATTTGTATATATTCCATTTTTTTTATAAAGCCCTAAAATCATGTGATAAAATAGATGGACGTAGTGGATATAATGCATAAATGATAGTGGGGCCCACAGAGTTTACTCAGTATGCTTAGCGTACTGAGTTACTCAGTATGCAATCCACTTCTGAAGCGTGCTGAGTATACTTTGTGGGGTCCACCATGATTTACATGTTTTATCTACTCCATCCATCCATTTTAAAAGATTATTCGAAGACTTGTGCCCAAAAATTAGGTATATCAAAATCTCAAGTGGACCTCACCAAGGGAAACCGATTGGTAACTGTGTAGGTAACTCAGTACAAGCGTACTGAGTAAACTCTGTGGGGTCCACATGATTGTTCACTCCCCAAGTATAGGGTTATGATGTAGTAATAACTCGGTAAGACCGAGGTCGAATCCACAGGGACTGAAATCTGTACGTTATCAAAAAATAACCAGATGTAGAACTAGAATGAGATGAAATCTAAATTGATTTGTATTTGAGGAATAATTGTAAGATTATTATCTAAAACTTATGAGAAATTCAGAAGAAGGGAAACTAGGGATTCAGAGGATCCACTTGTAGAGATCAGGGAGATCTTATGCCTGGATTATAAATCAGGAAAATTAACTGAACTGCCGTTGATATAGGACTCAAGAGATGAAAGGTGTATGAATTAGAATGGATTCCATCACCAAACTATGCCCAGGAGACAAAGCAAACAACAGAATTAAACTAATTACCAACCACATCAACATGTTTATGAAGGTTAGGAAGGGTACTGACATCCAACCATGCCCAGGAGACGATGGTGAACAAAATGGCTTCCTGACGTCATAAACATAAGAGAAAAAGAACATGCTCAAAGCCATTGCAGACCCATTGTAATTTCAGTCACAACAGACCATTAAAGACTAAAAACATTCCCTTAATAAAATCAAATCAAGATCCATTCAGTTTAGACAAAAGGCACAAGCATTGACTCATCCCATCACACTACAAGCTTCACCTCTTAGCCCTAGCTAAGAGGTTTAGCCAACCATGAAAGGCTAGATCTCTTAGACAAAACAAAATAATAAAAACAAAAATAAACTTCCTGTTTCTCTCTCTCTCTGCTTCCACGTCCAAACACAAGCCTCCAGCCAAGCTGCTCCAGATGATCCCCATCTCTCTTGCTCTCTCTATCTTTTATAAGCCCCGGTCGAGAGTTTCCGCATGAAGTTATACTCAAGCCCCGGGACTTGCGGAGATTTTACGAGTAGTGTGATGGGACTCGTATCTTCAACAAAAAAGACTTTTATTTGCGTTAACTGTAGGCCCCAAAATTGACATCGCCAGAGAAATCCAATCCGTCTATTCAATGCAGAATGAAAAACCAGCCAAGGAGGTGAATTTATATTGCATTCAGTGTGGTCCATCTGATTGCTTCGATTCACCGTCTGACTGCATTCGATCACGACTCTTTGAGTGTGCTTGCATGGAAGGAAACGGACACCTAGGCGTGGGTTATGGCTGCCCTACGGAACGAATGGACAGTCCAGATTGTTGAAATGGACAAGTAGTGGGCCCCACTGAGAGGACTTGGCGGTGATCAGCGAAGACGCTGTAGCGTCTTCCGTCTTTTGCGTGAAATCGTCGGTGGACCCGCGATTGAATTCAAATGGGAAATCCACGCCGTCCACTGCTTTCCTCCCGAAAAACCAGTTTGGAGTGCCCACTTTGGTTTGCTTTCAATGTGGTCCACTGACTTTTCCTTTCTGCCATCCATCTGATGTTTAACAGGCAGGATTTTTCCACAGCTTGTGTGGAGCCAAACGGGAAACATGGTTGTGGTCGTCCCCACCGTCTGGGAATAGTGAACGGTCATGATCTTCCCATTGGATAACAGGTGGGCCTCACTAGGCAAAAAAGGACGGACAACGAAGGACGCTGTCCGTTCTCGCGCAAGGGGTCGGGTCAGTCGACTTTGACCGATACTTCCGGTCTGGTGCGGCTCGCGTGCAGACGTGCTGTGTACACGCACGTCGCATGTGGGGTCCATTATGTTGTATGTGGAAGATCTGCTCTGTCCATCCGTTTTTCCACCCTATTCTAGGGGTTGAGACCAAATTTGAATCATATCCAGATGTCATGTGGGCCCAAAATTGATGGATTAAGGGCTGATCTGTCCGTCGGGCCTCTTCCGCGGTGATCAGGGGAGTGAAATTCAACATGTACGGTTCATTTATGGTCCTCAAGCCCTGTATGAAATTTCGAGCCGAATGGATGGTGGGAATTCCATGATCTTGCATTCTGGATCAATTTCAGGCCTCTTTAACGTGAACAGCTTGATTTTCTCGAATCTCTGGCATGTAGATCAAGTGATCTTGGTCCCCTGGGGTCCCGTCCATTGGTTTGGTGAATTCTGAGCGTAAATCCACGCTTTTAGCGTCCTATTTCAATCCAAGTTCATAAATACGCCCTGCATCACAAACACGCCTAAATTAGACCATTAAACAGTATAATGTTCATAACTCTAGGAAATAACTGGGGTCTGATATGCAATATTCGACCCTCAACACAACCCCCAACCAGCATTTTGCTAGTCCCGAGCAAAATATGTGAAAAATAAATTAAGAACTATAGGACAATTTCTACAAATTCGAATGATATTTGAAAAACCAATTCAGATACCAGATTTCTAAGATTCATGAGTGTTGATTATTAATTTTCCCTGGAATCAAGCTCACGGTAACTTCATAATTAAGTTCAAATATTAATCCATCGATTAGAAAAATCATAAACATTGAGTTTCATGGATGCATAGTGTAAACCCGGCTTACCATCATTAATATTTAATTCTCTATTTCATGATAACGTTGGTAACCACAAGAGCATCCAGGACAACCAAAACCTAAACTAAAAGGTCCCTCATAGATCATTCTTTTTCTTTCTTTCAGCCTTTGATTTTCTTTTTTTTTTTTTTTTTTTTTTTTTTTTTTTTTTTTTAAAGGTAACGCCAAGAAGAGGAGTCCAATCCTCACCTATAGGGAGCAAACCTATGGTAAAACTAGTCGCCCAGCTCTGTCTAACTGTTAATCATGGAAAATCAAATCCACACCTATAGGGAGCAAACCCATGGTGTAATTCTCTTTATACCACGATGGCCAAATCTTTTAGGTTGGTTTCTTTCATGCTCGGTGATTACCAAGTTAATCATTCAATATCAAACTGAAATCTCAATGTGTAAGTGAGATGTGGTATGTGAAATCATGACTCAATCAATGTTTACAACTTCTAATCATGGATTAATAATTTAAACTTAATGTGAAATCTAACGAAGCACTGAATCCAAGAGTAGTAAATTTCCAACATCATGAATCTTGAAATTCTAAATCAGGATATCCATCAAAATCACTTGAATTTACTAGAAAGTCTAGAAAAATTTTAAAAATTTTCACAATTTTTGCTCAAGACCAAGAAAACACTGATTAGGAAATCTAATCTCCCACCCCCAACCTAAAAGCTACATTGTCCTCAATGTAAAAGATATGAGCATGGAATGCATATGGGACAACAAAAGTAAATGTGAAGTGATGGGAAGATAGTACCTGAATGATGAATCGTGAGAGACTTTCCAAGAGATCTCAACATGAGAGCGGGTGAGCACGAGAGAAAAAGTAACACAAAAATAACAAGAATTAAAATCCTACCTATACCACTTTCGCAGGTGCTCTCGATTGCATTTAGCGTATGCAATAAGCCTTTAAACCCCTAGGTTGCCCCTAGTGGACGAGTTGTAGTCTCGTGAGGGTTTGCAGTAATGTTACCCACAAACATTGAACAATCTAGAAAAATGAAATAAATGGAAAAGCTGGGTTGCCTCCCAGGAGCGCTAAGTTTAACGTCTTCAGCCAGACCAAAGCAACTAATCTAGTCCTATGAAAGCAATAAACCTACCTATACCTCCATCAGACTAGGAGATCAGTCCTGGTAGACAGGATCAGTCAGAGGCATGGACAGATCCTCTGAATCAAATTTCTCGACAAATGGCTTTAAGCGATGTCCATTTACTTTAAACTCCTTGCCATTGTCGGGATCTGTTATCTCGACAGCCCCATGAGGATATGCAGTAACAACAATGTAAGGGCCGGTCCAACGAGATCGAAGCTTACCGAGGAAAAGAGATGTAATCGAGAATTATACAAAAGGACTTTTCGACGTGGCGTGAATGATTTTCGTAGAATATGTTGGTCATGAAACGCCTTCATCCTATGTCTTGTAAATTCTCGAGTTCTCATATGCGTCGTTCGGATTTCTTCAAGTTCATTTAATTGAAGTTTGCGTAGTGAGCCAGCGTTGTTCAGATTGAAATTCAGATTTTTGATCGCCCAGTAGGCTCTATGTTCCAACTCTACGGGCAAGTGGCAAGCCTTCCCATAGACGAGTCTAAAGGGAGACATTCCAATAGGGTTTTAAAAGCAATGCGGTTTAAGCCCATAAGGCATCGGTCAATCGAATTGACCAATCCTTACGGTCAGGGTTAACCGTTTTCTCCAAAATGTGTTTGATCTCCCTATTAGAAATCTCAGCTTGCCCACTTGTCTGTGGGTGGTATGGGGTGCTCACCTTATGAGAAATACCATATTTCTTCATTAAACTCTCGAATGGCCTATTACAAAAGTGTGAGCCCCCATCACTAATAATGGCTCGAGGCGTTCCAAATCGGGAAATGATATTTTCTTTTAGGAATTTAATGACCGTGCGATGGTCATTATTCCGACACGGAATCGCTTCGGCCCATTTAGTGACATAGTCTACGACAAGCAAAATATATAAATTCCCAAAAGATTGGGGAAATGGTCTCATGAAATCGATGCCCCAGTAATCAAATGCCTCTATGATAAGAATGGGATTCAAGGGCATCATATTTCGACGAGACGATGCTCCCAATTTCTGACAACGCTCACAAGCTTTGCAAAACTCATGAGTGTCCCTGAACATAGTGGGCCAATAGAAGCCACACTTTGAGAATCTTGGCCGTGGTCTTTTTTGAGAAAAGTGACCACCACGAGCTGTGAGTGACAAAGGAGATGACACTCGATGCTCATCGTCGGCACACATCTCCTCAAGATTTGGTCTGAGCAATATTTAAACAAGTATGGATCATCCCAGAAGAATTTACGCACCTTGGTGAAAAATTTCTTCTTATCTCGTGCAGTCTAATATGTCGATGTGAAACATGTAGCAAGATAATTAGCAATACCAGTAAACCAAGGTGAACGGGAGACTCTGAACAGTTGTTCATCAGGGAACATGTTATTGATATGCGTCGCCTCAAGGGAATCAGAGGTATTAAGGCGAGAAAGGTGATCGGCCACTACATTTTCTACTCTCTTTTTATCTTTAATTTCCAAATCAAATTCTTGGAGTAGAAGGATCCATCGTATCAAGCAGGGCTTAGAATCATTCTTAGAAAGGAGATACTTCAGTGCCACATGATCTGTATAGATAATGATCTTGGATCCGATCAGGTAGGACCTAAATTTGTCCAAGGCGAACACTACGGCTAAAAGTTCCTTTTCTGTAGTCGAGTAGTTCACTTGGGCAGGATTTAAAGTCCTACTCGCGTAATGGATAACGTAGGGCCTCTTATCTTTTCTCTGGCCTAGAACCGCTCCAAGAGCATAATCAGAGGCGTCGCACATAAGCTCAAAAGGAAGGCTCCAGTCGGGTGGTGCATGATAGGTGCGGTGGTTAACATGCCTTTAAGCTTCGTAAAAGCTTCCGGCATTGCTCAGACCACTCGTATGGAACATCCTTTTGAAGAAGATTACATAAAGGACGAGAGAGGAGACTAAAGTCCTTTATGAATCGCCGTAAAATCTGCGTGTCCTAAGAAGGATAGCACGTCACGATGTTCTTAGGTGGAGGTAGGTTAGAGATAAGATCGATTTTTGCCTTATCTACCTCAATTCCCTTGGACGAGATGATATGTCCAAGGACAATCCCCTTATGAACCATAAAATGACACTTCTCCCAATTAAGTACCAAGTTCTTTTCTTCACATCTTTTCAGCACACATTTAAGACTTTCCAAGCACTTGCTGAAAGATGAACCATAGACAGAGAAATCGTCCATGAAGACCTCTAGATATTGCCCCACCATATCAGAAAAGATACTCAACATACATCGCTGAAAGGTGGGAGGGGCATTACATAGTCCAAATAGCATCCTTCGGTAAGCAAAGGTGCCGTAGGGACATGTAAATGTGGTCTTTTCCTGGTCCTCAGGGGCGATTTCAATCTGATTGTAGCCCGAATACCCATCAAGGAAACAGTAATAGGAATGACCAGCTAGCCTTTCTAAGATTTGATCAATGAAGGGCAAAGGAAAGTGATCCTTCCTTGTGACGGTATTCAACTTTCTGTAGTCAATGCACATTCTCCAACCAGTAGTGACTCTAGTTAGCACGAGTTCATTATTAGCATTGGCTACGATGGTGATTCCGGACTTCTTAGGAACCACCTGAGTTGGACGCACCCATTAACTATCAGATATAGGGTATATGATACCCACATCCAATAGTTTAAGAACCTCGGCTTTAACCACTTCCTTCATGTTTGGATTTAGTCTACGTTATGGTTGCCGAGCGGTTTTCGCATTTTCCTCAAGATATATGTGGTGAGTACAAATCGAGGGATCGATTCCCTTGAGGTCCGCAATCGTCCATCATAGGGCTCCTTTATGCTCAATGAGAGTAGATATGAGCATACTCTCCTGTTCTTTCTCCAGGTGGGCAGAGATCACCACCGGGTATATCTCATCTTGACCTAAATAGGCATATTTCAAATCGAGAGGGCAAAGGTTTTAGGTCAAGCTTCGGTGCCTTGAGGTTAGACGGTAGAGGCACTACATCGGTTGTGGCAATTCTTCAAATTGTGGCCTCCATAGGTTAACCAATGCCGGTGCGATGATCAAGTAAGGCACACGTCTCCCTAATCATATCATCATCAAACTCATGGGAGTGGGCCAAGCACGTCTCCAGAGGATCAGAGGATAAGGTAAGGGGTGTCCTATCTTCCACGAAAGTATCGATCATGTTAATATCGTGGACATCGTCATCATCCTCTGCGTTCTTGCCGTTATTGAAAAAGATGTTTGACTCCAATGTCAAATTTCCAAAGACATAGTCATGACACCATTCACGCAATTGATGATTGCATTTGACGTGGCAAGGAATGGGCGACCAAGAATGATGGGAATCGAGTGCTCATGTTGTTGATGGGTTCGGTGTCAGGATGATAAAATCTACGGGGGTAGTAAAATGTATCGACTTGGACTAACACATCCTCAATAATCCCTCTTGGTACACGAACGATTCGATCGGCAAGTTGTAGTGTGGTTAAGGTAGGTTTTAACTCACCCAATCCTAGCTGTTTGTATACCGAGTAGGAATTAGATTGACGCTTGCTCCCAAGTCAAGAAGTGCATGATCAATTCGATGGTTCCCGATTACACATGATATGGTTGGGCTCACGGATCCTTGAATTTCTGCGGCACGTCTTGCTTGAGGATGACACTCACTTTCTCGATCAAGAAGATCTTCTTTTGAATGCTTTGAAGTCTTTTGGTTGTGCATAGGTCTTTCGGAAATTTTGCATATAGAGGAACTGTTTTACGACATCAAGTAGAGGAATGTTGACTTTCACTTGTTTCATCACCTCGAGAATATCCGAGAGTTAGAAAGACATTTTGGTGCAACCAACCGTTGGGGAACAGAGCAAGCGGCTTCTCTAGAAGTTCGGTTCTAAATTTTGTGGGACATCACGAGATCCATCATTATTGTCCTCTTCGGTTCTTGAGGCTTTTCGGCCTAACTTAGGAAGGGTTTTATCAATGATCTTCCCACTCCTAAGAGTGGTGATGGATTTAGCGTGTCTCATTTGATTTGAAGAGCTGGGATCATTTATCTCGTATTGCAGTTTAGGATTGGGGAGCGGTTGTGCAGGAAGCATCCCTTTTTTTATAACCGTCATACGTGAATCTATTTTCTGCATAAAGTCTGTAAGCCCACGCACTGCCTGAGTCAGCTCTTGTATGGGATTTTGAACCGGTTCTTCTTGAGGTTTCCCCTGATTTTGATTTTGATTGAAGAAACTTTGAGGGGTAGCAGTTTGTCCATTTCTCCAACTAAAATTTGGATGATTTCTCCAACCAGGATTGTATGTATTGGAGGTAGATCCATTGAAAGGTCTTTGATAGTTATTTACGGCATTAGCTTGTTCATTCAACACTCCTCGAAAGGCAGATATGGTAGGACAATTTTCAGTTGTGTGAATGTTGCAATCACAGATGCCGCAAACAATTTCATTAACCTTATCCTTCTTTCCTTCCATGGCCTCGACTCTTCGAGTGAGATTAGTCACGTTAAAATTTACATCATCCTCTTCCTTCAAGAGATATACTCCACCTTTCTCCTTAGATTGAGTTGGCCTAGGCGTGGTGTTTGATTTTGGGTAATGGTCCCATGATTGTGCATTCTCGGCAAGTCTATCGAGGTAATCCCATACCTCATCGACTTCTTTATTCATGAATTCTCCATTACACATTGTCTCGACCAGTTGGCGCATGGAAGATGCCAGTCCATCATAGAAAAAATTTGTAATGTGCCACATTTCAAAACCGTGTTGTGGGCATGAACTGACAAGATCCTTGAACCTTTCCCAACATTGGTAGAATGTTTCATCTTCCTTTTGGGCTAAGTTCATGATTGCTTTTCTGAGGGTAATCGTTTTATGGTGTGGGAAAATTTTCTTTATGAATTCCCTCTGCAAATCATTCTATGTGCCAATGGATCTAGGACGCAGTGAATGTAACCACGTCTTAGCCTTCTCTTTCAAAGAAAAAGGAAAGAGTTTCAGCCTGATTGTATCCTCGGATACATTGGGAAAGTATAAGGTGGCTATAATCTCATCGAACTCTTTCAAATGTAAGTATGGACTTTCTGATTCAAGCCCATGAAATTTAGGAAGGAGTTGGATTACTCCTGGCTTGATGTCCATATGTCCTGTGTTTTCAGGAAAAATCATGCATGAGGCGTGCTCACCCCCGCCGGTTGTAAATAATCTCGTAAGGTACGAGGCGGGGGTGCTTGAAGCACCTCATTCTCATCATGTACTTCCTCATCCATCTGTTAAGGTAGTGCTTGAGGTTGATTTTCAGCCATAACCTCAATTAACTCAGGGGAATTCGAGCGGTGTCTAATCCTGCGATGGACAGTCAACCCCTCAACTAACCCTCCTTCAGTCAAGAGACGTCGAGTGTCGTCACGGGCCCACTTGGGCAAGAAACACTCGCAGCCCTCAGTCAAATTCTAAACCTAATCTAAAAAAAGAAAATGAAAATCTAGAGAGAAAGAGAGGTTTGGAAGGAAGTTACCAAATTGGCGTCCCTAAGCTAAAGACCTGCAAAACAAAACAAAATAAGTTAGTTTCTAAATAGAAGAAATTTCTAAAGCAAATCAAATCTAAAGAGTTAGAAAATCTGGAAAATCAGAAAGAGTTTACCAAATTAGAAGTTCTATCTTAACAACCTAAACAAAAAAAAATAAGTTAGTTCTATGAATCAGAAATAGAAAACAAAATCAAAAATTAGAATTAGTAAAATCCTAATCTTAAACTAATTCTAAATTAAATTAATTTCGAGAAAAATCGTAGCCATTCGGTCCCAAGCAACTAGCGCCAAAAACTTGTTCACTCCCCAAGTATAGGGTTGTGATGTAGTAATAACTCGGTAAGACCGAGGTCGAATCCACAGGGACTGAAATTTGTACGTTATCTAAAAATAGAAGATGTAGAACTAGAATGAGATGAAATCTAAATTGATTTGTATTTGAGGAATAATTGTGAAGATTATTATCTAAAACTTATGAGAAATTCGAAGAAGGAAACTAGGGATTCGAGAGGATCCACTTGTAGAGATCAGGGAGATCTTATGCCTGGATTATAAATCAGGAAAATTAACTGAACTGCCGTTGATATAGGACTCAAGAGATGAAAGGTATATGAATTAGAATGGATTCCATCACCAAACTATGCCCAGGAGACAAAGCAAACAACAGAATTAAACTAATTACCAACCACATCAACATGTTTATGAAGGTTAGGAAGGGTACTGACATCCAACCATGCCTAGGAGACGATGGTGAACAAAATGGCTTCCTGACGTCATAAACATAAGAGAAAAAGAACATGCTCAAAGCCATTGCAGACCCATTGTAATTTCAGTCACAACAGACCATTAAAGACTAAAAACATTCCCTTAATAAAATCAAATCAAGATCCATTCAGTTTAGACAAAAGGCACAAGCATTGACTCATCCCATCACACTACAAGCTTCACCTCTTAGCCCTAGCTAAGAGGTTTAGCCAACCATGAAAGGCTAGATCTCTTAGACAAAACAAAATAATAAAAACAAAAATAAACTTCCTGTTTCTCTCTCTCTCTGCTTCCACGTCCAAACCCAAGCCTCCAGCCAAGCTGCTCCAGATGGTCCCCATCTCTCTTGCTCTCTCTGTCTTTTATAAGCCCCGGTCGAGAGTTTCCGCATGAAGTTATACTCCAACTGGGACTTGCGGAGATTTTCCGCGTAACAGAGCCGGACTCGTATCTTCAACAAAAAAGACTTTTATCTGCGTTAACTGTAGGCCCCAAAATTGACATCGCCAGAGAAATCCAATCCGTCTATTCAATGCAGAATGAAAAACCAGCCAAGGAGGTGAATTTATATTGCATTCAGTGTGGTCCATCTGATTGCTTCGATTCACCGTCTGACTGCATTCGATCACGACTCTCTTGAGTGTGCTTGCATGGAAGGAAATGGACACCTAGGCGTGGGTTATGGCTGCCCTACGAAACGAATGGACGGTCCAGATTGTTGAAATGGACAAGTAGTGAGCCCCACTGAGAGGACCCGGCGGTGATCAGCGAAGACGCTGTAGAGTCTTCCGTCTTTTGCATGAAATCGTCGGTGGACCCGCGATTGAATTCAAATGGGAAATCCACGCCGTCCACTGCTTTCCTCCCGAAAAACTGGTTCGGAGTGCCCACTTTTGTTTGCTTTCAATGTGGTCCACTGACTTTTCCTTTTTGCCGTCCATCTGATGTTTAACAGGCAAGATTTTTCCACAGCTTGCATGGAGCCAAACAGGAAACATGGTTGTGGTCGTCCCCACCGTCCGGGAATAGTGAACGGTCCTGATCTTCCCATTGGATAACAGGTGGGCCTCACTAGGCAAAAACGGACGGACAGCGAAGGACGCTGTCCGTTCTTGCGCAAGGGGTCGGGTCAGCCGACTTTGACCGATACTTCCGGTCTGGTGCGGCTCGCGTGCAGACGTGCTGTGTACACGCACGTCGCATGTGGGGTCCATTATGTTGTATGTGGAAGATCTGCTCCGTCCATCCGTTTTTCCACCCTATTCTAGGGGTTGAGACCAAATTTGAATCATATCCAGATGTCATGTGGGCCCAAAATTGATGGATTAAGGGCTGATCTGTCCGTCGGGCCTCTTCCGCGGCGATCCAGGAGCTGAAATTCAACATGTACGGTTCATTTATGGTCCTCAAGCCCTGTATGAAATTTCGAGCCGAATGGATGGTGGGAATTCCATGATCTTGCATTCTGGATCAATTTCAGGCCTCTTTAACGTGAACAACTTGATTTTCTCGAATCTCTGGCATGTAGATCAAGTGATCTTGGTCCCCTGGGGTCCCGTCCATTGGTTTGGTGAATTCTGAGCGTAAATCCACGCTTTTAGCGTCCTATTTCAATCTAAGTTCATAAATACGCCTTGCATCACAAACACGCCTAAATTAGACCATTAAACAGTATAATGTTCATAACTCTAGGAAATAACTGGGGTCTGATATGCAATATTCGACCCTCAACAATGATTTATATATTTTATCTACTCCTTTCCTCCATTTTACTAGATAACTTAAGGGCCTGAGCCCAAAAATAAAGCATATCTAAAGCCCAAATGGACCACACCAAAGGAAATAGTGTGAATTAAAAATCTTCCATTGAAAAACTCATAAGGGCCGTAGAAGTTTTGGATCAATATTATATTTATGTTTTCCCTTTCATCCATATTTTTTTAATCTTATGAACAGGTTAGATGTAACACCTCAGATTTTTGCCAACCTGGAGATAGACGTCCTTAGGCAATGGGTCGATCCGAACACCTTATTAACTTGTCAGAACTCAATCCCAAAGTCTAAAATCGCTTTTTAACCCTTTTCCTTCACAAGTCTCACCTTGCACCACCTCGTTCTTTAAATCTTTCTTAGTACTTTCACATTAGACACAAATCTTAGAGTTTAGGTGATGAAGAACAATACTCAAACTCAAAATTACTGTAAACATAAATAAAATGGGCTTTTGACCATTAACCTCATGGAATCATCGACGATTAGGTTATTTAGAAACATCAGCCTCTCTTGCCCAAGGACCTTCTTCTGTTATAATTAGGGCATAATTTAGTTAAGTGGTAATTATTTGAACCACATTCTATACAAACTACTAAAGGCTCGAGTATCACCTCAGACAGAAATCTTACAGGACTAAATCCTTTAGAAATTAGACAAAGTTAACGAAGTGTTAAACTAGATCACATACGAAATCTATACTAATCACTTTAAATCCGATCTGTAAGACCCAAAACTTGTAGAATCAGTGATGCTAGGTTATCATAAAATCTAGGATCAATCTCATTACCTGATTGCTCTCGAGAGCATCACGAAACTCCGTATCAGATCTGGACCACACATCGAAAGTCTGAATAATACGAGGTTATAGAATTAGGACCACCTTGCTGGGCTTGACAACCTGCTGGGCTTGACAACCATCTCGGAAATCAAATCCATATAGTGTCCCACGGCTATTTGCTTGAGCCCAGATCGAGGAGTGTGAGAAAGCCTGGGTTTCTTTAGAAATTAAATTAAATTTAAGTAATCTAAGACTTGATGTTTGCGGGCCAAATATAAGCAATCAGACCATCGAAATCTGACCCAAATACACCCTCGGATCAGGGAACATTTCCCATACATGTCTGTGTACTTGCAACCCTAATCGAGTTTCAGTGACTGTTGAACTGAAACTGGTCCGCCACGTGTGATCTGGGAACCCGACCAGAACGAAAATGTAACTCGACCTAGATCCAATGTCTGTGAGCTTAAGTCCGACCTTTGGCTCAAGGGGGGGCTCCAGAAGTGCTCCGTTGAGATGGAACAGATGCCCTTTGGACATAACCTAAGTATACCTTGACCCTGGGTCTATTTTGGAGAGTTTTGAGCCTATATAAAGACCTTAAACCCTCTCTCATTCTCACCATACGAATTTGAGAAAACTTAGGAGAGAGAAGAGAGAAAAGAGAGAGAAAGTGAGAGAAGAGTGAGAGGTTCTTCTTAGCAGTTGTTCTGCTAATCCACGTGCTTCTTTCCTGCTATCAAATTGTCATTCCAACGATTCTAACTTCGTTCTCAGGTAAGAAAGACCTAACCCTAACTTATTTTAGGGTTTCCATTGATGCTAGTAGTTAGATAGCTAACCTAGCTTGTATTACAGGTTGATATTCCACATATACGAAGACTTAGAGTCTTTGTTGAGTTCGTTACGCTTCTACGGTGTAAGGTGCAGATTTTAGACACTTAGGTTGTCATTTTTCAAAGCTTTCAATGTCGGCTAATGGTAGATTATTGACGAGGATGCTATTTCACATGTAGAACATGCTGTCCGTTTTCCATTTCGAATACATACGAAGTATATGGAATTTTATGTATTTTAGGTATTTGTAGAAAATACCGTATACGTATAAATTTTGTAAATGTGATTGCCATGAGTATTTGTTGTATATACATGCGAGTTATGGATGCAGTATCTGTTTGGCGAAAGGATTCGCCCTAATACAGGTTTTAGCCAACATATGATGTGTAGGCTAATATGTGTAGTCTAAGTGTTTGTATAAATGCTTGTATGAGTATATACGTAGTAAATAATGCTTTACTTGGGTGTCGAGATAGGATTCTCAACTACCTAGAGATGTATATGCTTTCCTCCATGCAAGTTGTTTGATTTAATTGCTTACGTATGAAATATATGTGTTTGTATCTCCTGTTTATATTGTGCTTTATAACATGCTTGAATTACTTTGTTTATTCTGCTTTACTCTACATGCTTCTGGTTAAGGATTGAATGTGATTGGGGTTATGATTATAGTTCAGGTAATTAGCAACAGACTTGAGTTCGTGGTTGGGATTCATTCGCCACGTAGGATGTGTTTGACAAACCCGAGTCGTACTTCGGTTGGCGGCAGTGGTTAGGCCACGCAAGTGCTTATGCACTTCATGTCGTTTAGCTGGTTATGCGTTCATGCTAGTCGGGCTTGTCAAGTAACCCGATCTGTCTAATGTATGTTCACCATATTTGGACACTATTGCTTGAACCTAAGGTACCAAACTTACTAGTGCAACCCCGTTAACCTTAGTACCTCGATCCGTTAAGACTCATGAGCCGGGCATGGTGGTATGGGACACCGTGGTCGAGCTGTCGGCCTATGCTGGGGCCACGAGCCTCCCCGTAGTGACCAGTGAGCAACTCAGACTCGTGAGCTTAATATAGTGGTATGAGACATTGTATTCGAGCTGTCGGCCTACACTGTTTTGATCGGTGATGGGAGAGTGGTGTAACGAGTGCGTGTAACAGCCCTGGCAGCCCTGACCGTGCCCGGTGTAGTGACCTCGAGCATGCTCTAAATCTGTGGTGAGACAATGAGTCTTTCCATAGTAACAGAGTATAAACTAGGCCTGCATTGATAAGGTAATGGGGGAGCAGTGCAATAAGTGCATGTAACAGCCCTGGCAGCCCTTTGCAGTGACCTAGAACTACGCCATCGTATGAGATTATCTAGGATTGACGACCCTAGAATGGATCATTGTTTGGGAACGATATAAGGGAGGTACTCTAGTTTTCCAATACTGCTGCATGAAAAGGACTAATAACAACTCAGTAATCATGTTCATATCGCACTACATATGCCTGAAAGATGTAGAACACTGAGGGATAAAAGCATGCCACAGATGTAAGATGGTGTCGCACGAGGGAGTATGTTGGCGAGGGCATGCATCATTATTGTATCTCATCCTTGCATTAATTACAGTACTTATGAATGTTTAATTTGCTTGTTTTATCATTATCGCTTAATTGATTTGATAACATGTTAATCTTTTCTCTATGATTCCACTGAGTTAGCTACTCACTCCCACATTACAGGACGGTGCTTGCAACACCAACCAGACTGTCTTAGCTGCAGGTGATGGCGATGCTTGTGAGGCGGAGCCAGACCTTTGCGACGATAAGGATGCTTTCTTATATATGTTGTTTTGGTAGTTTCATGTGAGCCGTGTCTTGATCGACGAGGTTACAAGGATGTCGACTAGATGACCTTACACACTTTTGTATATTTTGGAATTGTACTTGTCATTCATTAACCTGGTAACATTATCACACTCTGGAGACTTACCATAGTTTATATATTTTATACATCTATCATAGTCTTCCGCTTGTAGTTTAACTGTCTCTGGAGTATGATATGTTGTTATGGTATAATCCCATTCATGTTTCAATGCTCTCATCATAATCATCTTATTTATGTTGCATAAGTGATGCGTTGGAACTCAAGAGCTAAGCTTTGCTCGACCCCCGATTTTCAGGGCGTTACATTGGATGACAAATAAACATCAGTGTGGGGCTAGCAAGGTTTCAACGGTGGAAATCATTATTCTCACCGTTTCCTATGGTATGGTCTACTTCAGCTTTGGACATGTTTCAATTTTGGTTTCAACCCCTTAAATGAGATGGGAAAATCGATGGACGACACAGATAAAATACATATATCATGGTGGGGTCCACATAACATTGGCCACTGGTCACCGTAACTAGCCAAACCGCGTCCGGACTAGGTGTCTGGTTTAGGTGGCGCCTATAGGAGCTCCTCACCATACACTTTTCGTCGACCTCAGATCTAAACCTACCATTTGGCGGGACCCACAAGTCACGATCAAAAGGACGATCCTAATTCATTTATTTGGGTGACAGATACGATGGACTGTCAAATAGAAAGCTTTCACGTCTGTACGGCCGATCTGAGTTGTTCCCATTATTGGATGGTTTGGATTACAGGTAAATAGACAGTGTATGTCAGGGGGATGTGGATTGGGCATTGACACTGCCAGCAACGATTTTGTGGGCCCTATGATGTATTTATTTCATCCATGTTGTCTATTCATTTTGTATCTCATTTTGGGGTATGAATATAAAAATGAGGTAGATGCAGATCTCAGGTGGAACACACCATAAGAAAACAGTGGTTATTGAATGCTCACCGTTAAAAATTTATTAGGTGCCACAGAAGTTTTGGATCAAGTTAATATTGTTGTTTTTCCTTCATCCAGGTCTGTGTGATTTAAACGACAGGTTGGATGGCAAGTAAACAATGCAGTGGGCCTTAAGAAGTTTTTAATGGTGGGCGTTCAATCACCACTGTTTAACTGTGGTGTGGTCCACTTGAGAATTGAATCTGCCTAGTTTTTAGGGTCATTCTCTAAAATAATGATCTAAAATCAATGGACGGCATGGATAAAACAAGTACATCGTTGTGGGCCCACAGAGTATTATAAAGGAGCCACCTTGTTAGTCCATGTTGGGAAGCCTAGCTAAATCCCCTCTAACCCCATTCTCTATGGGCCCACCATTATGTTTTTATTATCTCCATCCCGTCCATCTATTTCTCTAGATCATTTTAGGCCATATATCCAAACATGAGGGAAATCTAAGGTCTGGATGGGCCACAAAAAAAGTGGATATAGAAAGTACACCATTGATACCACACTAAGAAACCAAATGAAGTTGGATATTACTCAACATATAATACTGCTGAAGACCATCTCTAATGCAGACGGTCCTTGATCATCTCAGATGATTGCTAGGAACCGCTAATGATCGTCTCAAATGCAGATGGTCTTTGACTGTCTCTGATAACTATATATAAGACAGCCAAGGACCATCTCTAATGTTGACGGTCCTTGACCATCTCAGATTACTGCTACAGGACCGCTAACGACTGTCTCAAATGCAGACGATCTTCGACTGTCTCAAATAACTGCATATAAGATGACTAAGGACCGTCTTTAATTGTAGACGGTCAATAGCCGTCTTTTCTCCGAAGTTATCGACGGATTCTGACCGTCCTAAATGATTTGTGGATGTTCGGCATTAAAATAACTAATTTGCTTCATATTAAAGACGGTCGAGAGCCGTCTTTAAACCAAGGGATTTCGCAGACAGTTCAGAACTGTCTCAAAATTTATCTTATTTTTTCATTTTTCACATAGTGTGAGTAGACCATCTAGGCCCATCCTTGATATGAGGAGAGTACATCGTCACCGTAGATGGAATGGTTAATGTATTAGATTTGGTATATCCAGTGTCGAGGACCAATCCTCATGTTATAAATTAGATCTGCTATCCTTCTATGGACCCTGCCATATATATAGGCTGATTATTGATAACGACTATGATTAGTATACGTACCGAGTATGTGTTAGCAGAGCATTATGATCATATGAGGCCCATTGTGATTGCATGAGGCCGATTGTGATTGTATGAGGCCCATTATGATTGTATGAGGCCCTTGTGTGAGGCCAATTTAATGTATGAGACCCTTGTGTAAGGCCCATTCTGATGAGTATGAGGCCCATGTCATGAGGCCCATTGTGATTGTATGAGGCCCTTGTGTGAGGCCGATTGTGATGTATGAAGCCCTTATGTGAGACCCATTATATGCGTGAGGCCCATTGTATTGTGAGGCCTAATTATGATGCGTGAGGCCCACCATGTGTGTGTGATTATGTGCAAACCACTCATTCATTTACACATGTCATGGGCCGTCTTATACAGGCCCACCATGATGTATATATAATTATGATTAGTATACTTCATGATACATGCCCATACGCATCATCCACATGCTTGTTATGAGGAGTGATTGAGCATAGCATGTGCTATTGGGCTGATTGTTTATAAGACTCCCTGGGAGGCGGAGTTGCCCCACATGAGCGAGCGGTATGCGTAGGTTCGATGCATGATTGGATGGTATAACTCATGCATCTCGCATGTTGTGACCATCATACACCCTAGCGACATCAAGGCTGTGACCTCTACAGGTATATCGTGGATGGCCAGACAGGACACCAGAAATGTTTAGTTCTAGCATATGGGCGCGGTAGATGTCCCTGGGTGAAATTCCCTAAACTCCCGAGGCTAGGGGATGCTCTAACGTCTAGACCGAGTAGATATACATGAGCGCATGAGGGCCATATACCAATAAGTTGCGTCTCCCACTGTGTCCTGGTCAGTTGGGAGGGGGTGTAGCCTTACCCGCCTAAGGGAGTAGGCAATGTTAGGCTGAGACTGACCAGCTTGAGGAATGGGTCTGTTATCAACGAGTTGGGCCGATATTGGTAGGCAAATAATGAGGTCTCTTCTACTTACCCAGTTATACGCTTGATGGGGCGGTAAGCTGGTGTAGAGTGTACTAGACCCCGGTGATGATCCCAGAGATGTACAATACTGATATGTGGACTTACTGATCAGGAGTTACATACTCATCATTTTACTCATTCATTCATTCACTATCCACTCGGGCTGGTGGTGTGTAACTAATTTTTTATATGTACCTTCGCAATGGCCAGGATTTTGATTGGGCATGCGACCAACCTGAGATCAGGAGTTTACCACATTGAGTCTAGCTATCCTAATTTAGGTATGGGACTAGTTTGGATAGAAGTCTTTTGTAATGGACCCCACAACTTATGATACTATGTATTATCATCGTGACTCCACACTCTAACTTAGTCATTTCATTCACACCACATATTACATTTCTTCCTCAACACATAGCATTTTGTTTACTATGCTTCTATTTCGCATAGCCTGAATAAGGTTGATAGTATTATGGACTCGCCAGGATCTATATATTGCATTACATCTGCTGCATATGGCATTTGGGTTGCTATGTTACTATATTTACATGACGTAGATGAGGTTGATGGTATTCGTGGTTCGTCAGGAATTGCATATTGTATTGCATCTTCGACATCTGATTTTGGCTCACTATGACTCCACATTGCATGGCTGATCTGTATTGCATACTTTGATATTGTATGACTTATAGACTTGCCAGTATTTTACTTACGTTGATATTATATGCTTGGCACATGCTTTGCATACACACACGTACACTACCCTCTAAGCTTCGTAGTAAGCTTATGCATGACTGTTGCATACAGGTGACGTTAGGTCGTAGCAGCATTGGGACAAGAGCTTGTGGAAGATCGCTTTGGAGTTCTGTTTCATATATATGTATTTCCCTTTTTATCATTATACTCAAATGTTTATATTGGTGGATATGTAATGATGATGTTGGGTACACTTGTGGTTATGCTCCTTTATAAAAAAAATAATAAATTCACACTGAAAATCCTCTTTATAGGATCCCAGGATCGGAATCTAGTGTATGGGCACTAGAAGCCGAGAATGGGGTACTATGGAGGCTATCAACACCGGATTCGACGATCGGGAATTCGGTGAGCCAGTTTCCGAGTTTGGGGCATGACACCAACGACTATTGGATCGCGCGGGATAATATTTATCCAACATTCGGCTGGCCCAAGGTCAAATTCAACTGGCTGAAATTCACATTTTGGCTAGCCGAATTCCCACAAAATTTGAAAGTTTGCTTTGTTAGAATTTGACCTAAACTTTCTCGGGCTAGCTGAATTTCAAGCTCAGGCTAGCCGAAGAAAAACTTAGGTTAGCCAAATTTTCAACAGAATTTGTTATTTTGCTTGGGCTTGAAGTTAGGCTGGCCGAACCAGAAAGTAAGTTGGCCAAATTCCAGAAGAAAATCACTTATTAAAACCCAAGTTAATGAATTTTTAAAAGATCCTAACTTAAGGTCTTTCTAGTGTTATACTACTTATGTTTTAGCAAATATATTGGTCACCTTGTCTTGAACTTTATCTTGAAATTTGGGTGTCAATTTCTTAAGAAGTTGTGCCAATCTTTTGCTGTTCATAAGCTGATCTTGAGCTGATCTTCAGGCATGTAGAGTAGTTGTGATTCCATACTTGGGATATGTCCTTAAAGCACTTTTGTCTTACAAAATTTAAAAATCCATGTGTGCTAAACATAAAAGCACTTACAGATGTCAAATTTTGATAGTTTATCCATTTCAAGGCCACCTCCCTTTGATGGTTCAAACTATTCATACTAGAAAGCCAGGATGAGGATCTTCCTCAAATCCATTGATGAAAGTGTGTGGCAAGCCACTATAATACAATGGATCCCTGATGGAAGTAGTAGCTGAAAATGGAACCATGTCCATGAAAGAAATCGCATACACTTTTTGGACTACCAATAAGAAAAGTGAAAGCAGTGCTAGTGCTAAAGCCTTAAATGCAATAACTTGTGCCCTAACGCCAGATGAATTCAAAAGAATTATTTCATATGATACAACTAAACAAGCATGGGAAATTCTAGAAATGACACATGAACAAATTAACATTGTTGTTCATAACCCTAAGTGTAGGGTCATGATGTAGTAATAATCTCGGTAAGACCGAGGTCGAATCCATATAGATTAAACTCGTGTGTTTCTGAAAGTAATTAGAATTAGAACTAGAAGAAGATGTAAATCTAAATCTGAATAATTGGAAAGAGTAATGGTGAATGATGTAATTGAAAATTGTGAATTTAAAGGTGGGAACTAGGGTGCTAAGGATCCACTTGTAGCTCTTGGGATGTTACCTTACTTAATTCAGAAAACACAACTGGAATCAGAGTCCTATCTTATCTAGTTGGAAAGAGAGATAATCAAATCTCGGAACTTCTCATTGTCCAACATTAATGGAAGAAGGTTATGGAGTTTGGAAGGGACTCCGTCACCAGACCATGCCCAATGGATGATGGCAAACAACAAGATTTACCAATCCCCAATCTCAGAATAAGAAAAGAAGATACTCAAAGCTATTGCAGATCTACTGTAATTTGAGTCACAATAAACCATTAAAAACTGAAAGTATTCCTTAAAAATCAACTATAAATCAATGAAGTTAAACATAAATATAAATTAAAGTAAAGAAAATATTCCAATCATGCTACAAGCTTCACTTCTTAGCCCTAGCTTAGAGGTTTAGCCAACAATAGACATGATTGAACTAAAGACTCTTAAGAAAAGCATAAAAACAAACTAAAGAAGAAGAAGAAGAACTCCCGGATGGCGGCTCCACCCTTTTGCTCCACTCCTTAAACCCTAGATGATTCCTAGGAACTCCTATTTATAATTGGGGAACTCCAACTTTCGCACCAGTTGGAAAAGTTTGGAAACTACCTTAAATTTACGCAGTCCGCGCAAAATCTGCTTAACCCTCGACTAGTTGAGGATAGTCTTCGACTGGGCGAGGGTTACCTTCGACTGGTTGAAGATCGCGTGAATTTAAAAGATAATGTTGCTAGAGTTCGAGCTGAAATTTCTTCGATTAGTCTAGCCAGAGCTTAGATTGGTTGAAGTAGGGCTTAGACTAGTTGAGAATCATACAAATTCACTTCAAATGTTTGAATCTCTTCATTCCTCACTTGGTTTCCTTGGATCTTTAGCATGTGCATTTTTCAACCTTGGTCTCTTAAGATCCATTCCTTGTATTAGTGATTTTTTAGCATCAAATCCATGCTTTTAACATTCTTTTCATTCCAAGCTCTTAGATTTACCTTACAACAAAAATATGTATAAAATATAGCATTAAGCAGTATGATGTTCATAAAACCAAGATATAGGTAGGGGAAAATATGTAATATTTGACACTCAACAATTGTAAAAAAAGTTCAAGATCCAAATGCTCGCAACAAAATTTAAGAAAATTCATATGGAAGAAAGTGAGTCATTCATGGACTTCTATACAAAGCTAAACGACATTGTTAATTCTATGTGCAGTCTAGGAGAAAAAGTCTTTGAAAGCCAGGTTTGCATAAAAAAATTGCGATCACTTCTTGACGACAGGTTTAATTCAAAAGTTACTGCTATACTGGAATTGAGGGATACCATTGCTATGAAGGTTGGAGAATTAGTTGGATCTCTACAAACTTACAAGGTGAATTTCAAAGATCTTAAAAACAAGTCCATAACTCTCAAATCCTCTAAATTTAAATCCAAAGATATAAATGTAAATTCTGATAATGATGAGAATGATGATGATATGACAATGTTGGCCAAATTTTTTCTATAGAATTTTTTAAAATAAAAATAGATCGGATTTTTAAAAACCTTTTGACAAAAGAAAAGGAAATTCAAAATTTAAAAAAATCAAAATCTAAAGACACCCAATGCTTCAACTGTTCTAAATTTGGGCATCTAGCTTCAAAATGTCCTAAGAAAGATAAATCTAGGAGAAGAGGCATGATTGCCACTTTGGATGAATCATCAAAATCTGAATCTAATTCCAAAATGACGAATCATACCAAGTAACAGTGAATGATCTAAATGCTTTTATGACTATTAGCCAGAATCACTTCATTAGATGAATGTGAAACTTCTGATTATAAAACTACTGAAAGTGATTTTGAAAATGAAGATCTCCAAGTAGTATATGATGCCCTATACAAAGAAAGTTGTAAGATTGCAGCTAGGCTGAAAATTCAAAAAGAAAAATGCGTCAAACTTCAATTAGAACTTGAAAATACCGTTTTGGAAAAATCTCATTTTTTTTTATTGTTTTGAGAAAACAAAATTAGATTTGAACTTAAAAATTTATGAAATACAAAATCTCATATATGAAAATGAGAATCTAAAAATAGAAGTTTCTTCCTTTAAAGACTTCAAAAGATACTTGAATATATACCCAGGAAACTAGAAACTTGAAAAATTATTAAATGTATCTCGCCGAAGTGGTGACAAATATGGCTTAAGTTATATCAAAAGTCACACAGAAGAATCTAAAAATGTTGCTCCTATATTTGTAAAAGGAGAATCTTCAAAGTCTAAAGGAGAAACTCTGAAGGACTTAAACAAAAGTGCAAAACTCTTTAAAAAAACTTCTAATATAAAACTAATGCCACCACAAATATTAAAGAAGAAAAAATATTCCTCCTGTAGCCAATAAAATAGTGGACTTACTTAAAGAGCCACTGAAATCTAACTATGGGAAAAACAGAGTAAGTAGAAACAAAAGAAATTATTACTCCAAAACACAGTAAAAGATAAGAGATCTTCCTAAACTTAGAATCATAATGAAATGAGTTCCAAAGGTTAAGTGTCTTGTCATCCACATAGCTTTCAAAGAAAGTAACCATTCAAGATGGTACCGAGATAGTGGCTGTTCTAGACATATGACAGGAGTTGAGACTCAAATATTGCATATTATCCCTCATTTATTACTTGGTTTTATGAACATGATAATGCTTAATGTTCTATTTTAATCATGTTTGTGTTGTAAGGTGAATTTAAGGGCTTAGATTGAAAAAGATGCCAAAAGCATGAATTTAATGCTCAAGAATCACCAAAGCCAAGGATGGATCTTATGAGACCAATAATGAAGAATTCACATGCCAAAGATCCAAGAAAACTAAGTGAGGAATGAAGGACATTGAAGACTTGAAGTAAAGAAAAGGAACCCTAAAAATTAGCATCCTTCGACTAGTTTAAGGCCATCTTGGACCAGTTGAGGGATCCTGCTCGACTAGTCGAAGATTCCTCGACTCGAACTCCAGTAACAAAATCCTGTCATCTTCAACCAGTCGAGGGAAACCCTCGACCAGTCGAAGGTGACCCTCGACCAATCAAAGGTTGCCCTCGACCAGTCTAAGGTTACGCAGACAGCACACGGACTATATAAATTTGAGGTGATTTCTGAATTTTTCCAACTCAGTGTGAAAGTTGGAGTTATAAAACTATAAATAGGAGTCCCTAGGATGTTCCTAAGCATCTTTTAGGGTTTGAGGAGTGGTACAAAAGCACGGAGAAGTCATCGTCAAGAGTTTTCCTTCCTTTTCCGTAGTCATTTTTATGTTTTTCTTAAGAGATTTTAGTTCAATCATGTCTATAGTTGGCTAAACCTCTCAACTAGGGCTAAGAGGTGAAGCTTGTAACGTGATTGAAATGTTTATTTTGTTTTGATTCATGTTTTTTTGAACTCTCTTGGATTCTAGTTTGATTATAAGGAATATTTTTAGTTTTTAATGGTTTGTTGTGACAAATTACAATAGATCTGCGATAGCTTGAATATCTTAATTTTCTAATTTGAGATTATGAAGTTAGTAATTCTCATTGTTCATCATCGTCCCTTGGGCATGGTAGGATGATGAAATCCTTCATAATCTTCACAATTCTCTTATGATTGGTTGTGGGATTGGTAAATCCTGTTGTTTGCTTTGTCTCCTGGGCATGGTTAAGTGATGGAATCACTTCTAAATCCTAACAACTCTCATCCATTGATGATTAGATCCATGAGAAGTTCAGAGATATGACAAATCTTTTCTCACCAATTGGATAAGATAGGACTTTGATTCTAGTTGTGTCCTTGAATCAAGCAAGGTAGCATGCTGAGAACCTACAAGTGGATCCTCGAAAACCCTAGTTACCACTTTTGAATTTGTTAGTTTTAATCACTTTAATTACAATTACTCTCTATACTTCCAGATTTAGGTTTTCATCTTTTTCTAGTTCTAGTTCTAGTTACTTTCACACTGCACACAAGTTTAGTCCTTGTGGATTCGACCTCAGTCTTACCGAGATTATTACTGCATCATGACCCTACACTTGGGGTTGTGAATAAGTTTTTGACGCCGTTGCCGGGGACTAATGGTTGCATTTTCTGAAATTAAGTAGTTTTGGAATTAGGTTAAAATTTTGGTTTATTTACTTTCTACTTTTAGGTTAGGGTTTCTTCTGAATTATTTTTAAAAACTTACTTTTTATTTTTAGGTTAGAAACTTTCAGAATTTGTTTTTAGAAACTAACATTGTTTTCTATTTTGTAGGATCCAAACATAGAACTATCCAATTCAGTAATTTCTTTCTAACTTCTTCCCTCTCCTTACTTTTCCATACTTGTTGTAGGAATTAGAAAATAAATTTAAATTTTGGTGTGGTTCATGCCCTTGCAGGTAAGGAACTATACTTTGAGATCTTTGAAAAATTGAGTTTTGGTTAAAAAATCAATTGACAAGTTAGAAAAACCTCACAAAATTTTAAAATATCATCTGAGAGCATGGCTCAAGAACATCAGATTGATGAAGACCCTGTGCATCACACACCACCTATTACGACTGTGTGTGATAAAAATGAAGTGCATCAAGTTCCCCCGGTTCAAACTTTACGAGATTATTTACAACCAGTGAGAACAAGTTCACCTTCCTGCATAAGTCTTCCAATCAATACAGAAAACGTGAACTTTAAATTGATATAATACAATTACTTCCTAAGTTCTATGGACTTGATTCAGAAAATCCATATATGCATATTAAAGAATTTGAAGAGATTGTTACAACCATAATTTTAATGATGTCTCTCTTGATACAATTAGCCTTAAATTATTTCCATTTTCTCAGAAAAGGCCAAATCGTGGTTTCATTCATTAAGGCCTAGATCCATTGGCACATGGGCAAAGATGAGCTAGGAGTTCCTTAAAAAGCTCTTTCTGGCTTATAAAACCAATGCTCTTAGATGGGAAATAATGAACTTCTCCCAGAAAAATAATGAGACTTTCTTTGAATGTTGGGAACAGTTCAAGGACTTACTTCTCGCCTGCCCACACCATGGTTACGAAACTTGGTGGACAATTGATCTTTTTTTTTTCTTATGATGGACTCAGTCTAAACATGCGTCGATTCATACAGATAATGTGTAATGACGAGTTCATGGATAAGAAACCAGAAGATGCATGGGATTACTTTGACATGCTAGCTGAAAACGCTCAATCATGGGACACCTCAAACCAAGCTAGTACTCCCAAGGAAATGCCAAGAGAGATAGGAATACATGTACTCAAGAAGGAGGATGATATTAATGTATAGTTGGCAATTCTTGTATGAAAAATTGAGGACTTGGAATCTAAGAAAGAATCAACTCAGCCCAAAGCAGTTGTCGAATCCGTAAGTGAAATTTGTGAGAGCGAGGTACACCCAATCAAAGATTGTTTTACAATCCCATCTTTTCAAGAGGTGTTTCACATTTAAGAAGAAACTATAAATGTGTATCAACGACCACTTAATGCACCAAATTCTGACACGCACACTCCCGATGAGTAGAACATTAATTGGGGAAATGAACCAACTATAAATGTAACTAATTATCCACAAGGGCCATTTAGTGGACTTCTACTAAGGAGAACCCTTGAAGATACATTAGATGCATTTAGGCAAGAGCAACTGTAGGCTATGAATGAGCTTAGAACTTCATTTGTAAGACTTGAGACATAACTAATGTTAGGGAGAGTGGGATCTTTTTGGCTTAACCGCAACCTAACCCAACAAGGCAATGTGAGATATATGATCTTAATTCTTCAACTCAACATCTGGAACATGTTAAGACCATCACCACCTTGAAAAATGGAAATGAAATAGACAGAGAGATTCCAAGGAAGGTTGAGAAATCCAAGGAATCCAAAATTCAAAGGATGGTGGTGAATCTAGTAATGCTTCATATGACAAAGAACCAATGCAAGGATACCAATTCATGGCCTCATTTCCCCAACGTCTCATCACATAAAAAAGGCTAAGTGAGAGTAAAAAATTTTAGAGGTTTTTCAACACGTCAAGATCAACGCTCCCTTGTTGGATGAAATTAAATAGTTTCTATCTTATACTAATTACTGAAAGATCTGTGTGTGGTAAAGTGGAAGCTAAACATACCCAAAGAAGCATTTTTTATTGAATTGGTGAGTGCCATAATCAATCGAAACACTTTCCCAAAATAAAAGGATCCTGGAAGTCCTACAATCTCATGCGTGATCGGAAACTTCAAGCTCGATAATGCACTTTTAGACCTTGGTGCGAGTGCTAATCTGATACCATACTTGGTGTGTCAACTGTTAGGCCTTGGTGAGTTGAAACCTACCAAAACAACATTACAACTAGCCGAATGCTCGACCAGAATACCGAGAGGTAAGATAGAAGATGTGTTGGACCAGGTCGATAAATTCTACTACCTAGTAGATTTCATCGTCTTGGACACACACTCAGCTTAACAAATGGGCATTCAAATCCCGATCATATTAGGTCGGCTGTTGAGACTCAAATGTTGCATATTATCCCCCATTTATTACTTGGCTTTATGAACATGATAATGCTTAATGTCTTGTTTTAATCATGTTTATGTTGCAAGGTGAATTTAAGAGCTTGGATTGAAAAGGATGCTAAAAGCATGGATTTAACACTCAAGAATTACCAATACAAGGATTGGATCTTAGACGACCAAGAATGGAGAATCCACATGTAAGACCCTTAACCTTAGTGTCCATTTTATTCTGTTAGGTCTAGCAGTCCTACAAGTTAAATTTCGGCAACCCACTACCTATAAATTTTATTTGCGATTATCCTTAAGTCCCATCATGTAAACCCAACCCGAATCGACCCGAAACCTAAACCGTGGTGACCGCATCGATGTTGCGGTTCCAACACTGTGTCTCATACCTGAATCCAATGTGTACATTAAAAGTTGTAGGCCGTGCTTTATTTGGACCATTGATTGTGTTTTGGTGGGACTCACCTAGCCTGACACATTTTCCTATGCATGATTGCATCACCCACTCCATAATTACCTAGCCACCTTATAGCTAGCCTAGGCCCTAGCCCCTAGGAAGCATGGGAGCTCTCTCCCAAACAAATCATGAGCCTCCTCTTTTCAAAAACTATAATTAGTTGCCTTCTCTAGAAACTAATCATTAACTTCCATGCTACAAGTCCCATACCCTCTTTCTCTTACTTATTTCTCTCTTTCTCTCTTGTTAGAAGCCCTTGGATGTCCCCCATAGTCCAACAATTTCTCACCCATTTTCTCTTAAAAACCTCCCAATTTAAACTTTGAAAAGTGATCTCAACCATAGATCCATGAACCTTGGAGCCTAAGGAGTCTATTGATAGGAGAATCTTAGGGATCCCTTGAGGTGGGTATGCATTTAACATAGGTATTCAGTTTTCTTGTTTAAATAAATTTTTTTTTTCATTTCATCTTTGGGAGCTTATGGGGCCATCAAATGATGGTGGAGGTCCCCATGTCTCCATGGGTGTGGCCAATGGCCCACCCCTTTGCATGCATGTTCCATAGATGGGGCCATTCTCCATGGACCCCATCATGGTATTTCCCCTTTGATGCATGTCTTTTAGATGTCATCTAGACCATAGATTTTGGTGGTGAAGGCATCTCTACCTTAGATTGATTTTTAGTTCCGTGCATGTCTATGATCTAGATTGTAATCGATATAGTAGATAATGTGTATATGTGTGATAAGGGAGAGGGCCTCAATTATGGCGGAGCCCCTTTCTTGTGGCCAGATCTTACTTTTCCTTTAATCATTTAATTTCTGAGGTGTATGGCCCACTTAGAGGCCCTAGAATGTCCAGACCGTCAAAGAAAGGTGAACGACCCTTGCTATCCATTTTATGGACATTGGTGTCCCATTTACCACATATTTGATGCATGCAATGAGTTTCATGAAGGATTTCGTCTGGATGTTTGTGGGGCCCAGTAAGGTGGACCATATCACTAATTTTGTGGAGGTTTCCCCCTTTATTTAATAGTTGTGGTCAGATATATTCTGATATACCTTGCTAACCCAAAAAATTCTGAATTGTTTTTGGATTGTCTTTGGCATGGATTATTGTAAGACCCATGATCCTGAAATCTGGTTTGTACATTGGATAGTTATTGACTATAGGTCCATTGGCCTTGAGAATATTTTGACTTGATCATAATGTTGTTCTGTTATCAAGCCGCAAGCCGTATTTCAACCTGATGTCCGAATTTTAAGATATGGACTTAAAATTAAACAATCTGAGAAATGACAATTATGTCCTTATTTTATCTGGCGGAGCCCCACCATCGAGTTTTTAAAATCCTTTAGGTCCGAGAGCTTAACCGTTGTAACCATAGTCGAGTTGTGGAGTTAATGGCGAAAACGATATGTCAATAGGACACCCGGATTGTAAGTTATGCATAAGGATGCACACGTATATTTTAAGAAAATATACTCAAATGACCTTGATGTTTTTAAAATCTTTGGAATACGATAGTTCAAATTACTTACATAACCTTTTGTTTATTGCTACCATAAGTTTAAACTTCTCAAAATCAACATAAAACATCCCATAACCCTGCTTTTTAGACAAAAGCCTATTTAAGACCCTTTTTAAGTCCATAAATAAGAAAAACTCTTTCAAACATTCCATTTCTAGCACTCTAGTCGAGGAAAAGAAGAAGAAGAAGAAGAAAAGGAAATAGAAGTTGAGGTTGAGATCCAATCCTCTGCTAGTTACAGGTGAGTGCATAGATTAGGAGCACGCATATGTGTACGTTGGGGTTTCCTTCAAAACCATTTTGCTGGATTTTTATTTAGGGTTAGGTTTTTGTTGGCTTTTCATTTACGGTTAATAGATTTCCATAGGTATTTGCTGGAATTAGGTCTTGTTGGAATTAGGTTTTGTTGGAATTATGTATTGTTGGAAGTAGGTATTACTGGAATTAGGTATAGATATAGGGGTAAAAGATAAGATTTCTGTTTTGATAAATTGATGGATTTTCATGTATCGTTAGTCAATTTTCTTGAAAGCCAAGATAGCCCTATAAAAGATAATTTCTTGCTGGATTTTCTTTTAAATCCCTGAGTAGACTATTTTTTTTAATTTCAATTCGTTAAGTTATAGCTGGATTTTCTTACGGGTATGGCTAGATTTGTTGAGTTAGTTGATTAGGTCATTAATGGAAGATTAAATGATAAATATGATTTAGTTTTGTTTAAGGTTATACGTATTTCTAACGGTTTTTCTCTTTATTCCTTACAATATCAGCCCGTTACCTGTTTGACAAATTATTTCAAAGAAATATCCTTCATCCTTTTAATGTAGTTACTTCTTGAGAAAAAAGCATGCTTGTAGCATAAAGTCTTATAGTAGAATAAACCCGGATTGGAGTTAGATTGGGCTACGTCATGTGCATATCATATGCATGATTCATAGTTGTCGTATCATTGTATGCTTGAGAGTGAATGATTCATATCATGATATGGTGATCATGAGGAACTTAAATGTATGAGGAGACCACATGAGGACGGTTTTCCTATGCTTGCCTTGAAACTCTGACATATTGTGCTTGTATGTGGACTTATACATATAAACATACTTTGTTATAACTCGAGTTAGACACCACACTGTAAATGTGTAATTCGATAGGACATGATTAGAGGGTCCGTGGGTGAAAGTCCCTAAACCCTGATTAGTACCATTGGGAGCGACCAATGCTTAGACTGGGTGGAAGAACAGAGCACTGGAATGCTGAAATATCAAAGTAGGCAGCGACTCCAACCGACGTGTGTCGATTGGTTGAGAGGTTTGACCTGACCTACTTATGGGCAAGCAAAGATAGGTTGTGTGTGACGAGCTCGTAAATTGTCCGCTATCGTTTTGCCAGGAGACTTGTTACTTCTCGCCGTTAGGCAGATATTGTAGTTTAACATAAGTGAGTTATACTAGTTCAGCCCATGAACTATGTAGTCCCACCTCTGTAGTTGACCACAGTGGAAAAGTCTACACAAGTGGGTAATAATGAGTCCCACTTCTTTTGAGACCCGACCCAGGTTGGCATGTGTGTATATGTGTGTGTGAGTATACGTCTCATTTATTTTGGTCCCGTGGTCCTACCGATCAAATTTCGGCGACCCGCGACCCTCCGATAGTGTTTGCATCATCCTTAAGTTTGGTCACATAGACCCGACTCGAATTGACCCGAGACCCATGCCATCTTGTCTGTATCGCCGCTGCGATTCTAACGCCATGTCTCATGCGTTAATCCGACGTGTACATCTCAAGTTATGAGCATTTCATCATGTGGCCCACTTTTTGTACAAATGCATGTGGACCCCACTCCTCTTAGCACAAGTTCCCATGCACACCACCCACACACAATACAATTCCTATGGAATAAACACTACCCACCCCACACACACCACCCAAAAGCCTACTCTACCCTACAACCTTGTTTTCTCCTCCCATAGGTAATTATTTATTTTCTTACAAACAAATGATTTCTCTCTCTCTCTCTATCTCCTTATCTCTCTTCCTCCTTCTCATTCTCTCTATGGCCAGCAAATCACCCATTTTCTCCAGCCCCTTCTCCCTAAAATACCTCCTCATCTACCCCTTCTCACTTGATCTTAGCCATTGATCCATGTTACTTGGAGCCTCTAGATGATGGTGATGTAAGTCTCAAGGTTGATCTAGGTGGGTGCTCTTAGATCCTTCTTCATTTCTTTCTTAGGAGCTTGTGGGACCCATCAAGTGGTGATGGAGGTCCCTCATGTCTCCATGGTTGAGGCCAATGACCCTTTTTCCTTGCATGCATGATCCATGGATGAGGTCATTCTCCATGGACCCCATCATAGCATTTTCCTTTGATACATGTCATTTTTCTTTCTTATGGTTGGATTATTTTTATTTTCCATTATTCTATTCTTGATTTCCTGATGTGTGTGGCCCACTTAGTGGCCTCGAAATATCCAAACCGTCCAAGCAAAGTGGACACCCATGGCTGTCCATTCTTTGGACATTGACACTCTATTTGCTCCATTTTGGGCACATGCAATGAGTTTCATGGAGGGGGTATGGTCTGGATGTTTGTGGGGCCCACTAGGGTGGTCTATACCACAATTTCCATAGATTGATTTTCTCTTTTTATAGTGATTATAATTTTTTTAATTCAGTATTATGTTGCTGTACAAAAGCCATCTGGATAGATTTTTAAGCTGTCTTAAGCTCAGTTTTGGGGATGATTGGTGGGGTGTTTGGTCCTATTTAATATATACCTCTTAAAGGTGGGGATCTCACCTAGATGTTCCCCAAATTTCACCCTCATCTGTCCCTGTTTGATCACCCAAAAGAGTGGGCCAAGGAGGGTGGATAGTCCAGATTTTCTGGACTGTCTAGCAATTGTGCTTGTTGTACAAACATAATTATCAGTTTGTTTCTGAAATGGTGGGCCACCTTTGTGGACCCCAACTTATTATATTCTTGTGTAGGGATGTTTTTCCTACATTTTCTTAAAAATTTGGCAGACTTGGGCCCACTCTAATGGGGTGCACAAATCGAAGAGGCAAGACATTGTTTCAAAGTGACAACATTGTTTCAGAAATACCTTGCTGTCCATAAATTATAGGAGTTAAATGAAATACTTTTAATATCCCAAAAATTCTAAAATTTTTCAAAGAGGTGTCCCACCCATGGTAGGGCCTACCTGCAAAAGTTTAGGGCCAATGGACACCATTTGGGCATCTAAATGGGTGGGCCAATATAGTGGGCTGCCAGAAATTTCTGCTATACAGTTCAGCAGCATAGTTCCATAAAAATAAATTAAAAAAAATATATTTTCTCAGAAGGTGGGCCATATTTCTTGGTCTCACCTTGTTTTGGGCTTTATGAGGGACCTTGGGTCCAAATTTCAAGAATTTTGGAGGCCCAGAACCCACCCATTTGATGGCCCATATTCAGGACAGTTATATTCCAGCAATATTTCACTCTCAACAGATTGTATTCTTTAAATTAATTAAAACACTTCTGAGTATCAAAAAATTATGAAAATTTACATAGACGTAGTAAAATCATTGTAAAACCTACCTACCAAATTTCAAGTCTAATGGACCTCTGTGCACACCGTGATAAGGCCCGGACTGGCCCACCACGTTGGGACGTTCAGGCCAGTCCGATTTTCTGGATAGCTTGTTTTATTCAAATTAATTAAATTATTTTTAGATGTCCAAAAATTTTAAAATTGTGGAGTTGTGGTCCACCTATGGAAGGAAAATTCTACAAATTTTCAGGACCATCAGGCCCCTGGACTGACCGTGGTATGGCCTGCAAATTGGGTCAGTTTTGGGCCAAATACCCAGGCCCAAATGACTAACCACCGTGGCATGCCCCTACCTTGGGCTGCTGGGCCTGCATTCTAACGGCATGGCCCACTTGAAGTAAGTGTTGTATATCCCCCTTCTTATCTGGTGAGACCCACTGTGATGAGTGTGGGTCACCATGGGTCAAGTAACCCATTTAAATTAAATAAATTTTTGGACTCCAAAGAGCCCGGGAAGTGGGGGTGGTGGAATTCTAGCAAGGGGCCCAAATTTGTACATAGTTGATCTTTTGGAACCGTGGCGGTCCACCAGATTTAAGGGAGTGTTGTACACACTCCTTGCCTTATTTCTTTAGACAAATTTAGGTGTAATTAGTGCCTCTTAAGGCACATCTTTGAGGTGATAATATGGGCTAGCCTTAACCAGATTTTTGGTAGCTTTATGGGACTTTTGGGCTGGAAATCTTTTCCTTGAGCCCAAGATTGTGCAGGGCCTGACCTTATTGTTTTACGGGCCCAATGGGCCGTATTCAAGCTGATCATGTGTATCTATTAGCCTTGATGCCCTCATAAAATGCTTAATTATTGGTTGACTTGCAAGGCCCACATAAATGCATATTGTGGAGGGCCTTGCTAAGTCTTTAGGCTGATGTGGCAAGGTCCACCCTGTTGGTATAGGCCTTGCCCATGTGTATTCTTGGACTTACGGGCTACCTTCAAGTCCACCATAATGTATGAATTGGATGGCTTTTATTTGAGCCATTTCTTTTGGGCCCATTATATGATATATTATATGCATGTTTGTGTTAGCAAGTAGGCTTTGTGGACTCAGTTCTTTTGGATAGGCCTATTGATCTTGGGCCTATAGTCTCCTATCTATTGTGATGGGCTTAGGGGTAATAATACACAAGAGGTTGGGCCCTTGGCTACCTACTAAACTGACCCAGTACTTGGGCCAAAAGTGAGGCCCAACTCCCTTGTGTTAAATATGAAACTTGCCCATGTAAATGAATTACTAGGTTGCCTATGAAGCTCACCACAACATGTGGAATTATGACCTTTGTGGTTGGGCCCAAACCTTACTTGAGGGCCCATTATATGGCCTATGAGTTGGGCTTGGTGTATGGCCCATTAGGCCATGCATTGCTTGGGCTTTAGACCTTACATTATATGAGTAGTGGCAGGCTACCTCTTGGAAACCATTTGAGGTTGGATGTCCTCCTGGGTGGTCCTAAGGTAGGCCCATAGGTTTCTCTATGGATGGTTAAAGGGCCACCATAGACCCTAGGCCATTTGTTAAGGCTCAATGTGTATGTATGTGGAACCTACCTTAATACATGTGGTCCAGGCTGTCCAAGCCTTGGATCGCCTGATCATGGAGGCACTCTCTGCCTTGGGTTGCTACTGGATTCACAATCCAATAGCAGGCTCACTTGATCTTTTCATTATGTATACACACCCTCCATCTGGTGGGGCCCCCTATGAATATTGTTGGCCTTCATGAGATCATTCCCACTTATTTGACTAATTTCTGGGCTTTCAGAAGCCCAGGAAGCAGAGTAGGCCGAATGTTTATTAAGAGGTCTTAAATGTACATTGTTATGGTTGAAACTTTATTGGACATGGGACCCACCATATTGAGAACTTGTGTACATGTTACATGCTTATGTTTTCTTATAATCTTTGGACTTAATCAGTACATTCTTTTGGGTCACCTTTAGTGATCACATGAGGACCCCATCTTAGATCAGATTATTAGGACATCCCTTAGGGCTAAAGTGGGCTGGGACGTCCTAGCTTGGCCCAACCATATATTAAGCCAACTTCCACCATTTTGATGGACTTGTGGGCTAAGATAAGGATAGTATTGGGCCATTGGTTAGCCACTTAAATTGCTAGTTATTGGGCTGATGTAGTTGGGCCCATTTCATCATCCAAACTTAAACTTATTTTGGGCCGTATATTGTGTATGCGGGCTGCCCACCAAGTCCAACTTAATGCATGGATTCTATTGTCATTGGGAATTGAGCCTTGGGCCTTAATTTCTCTCTTGGGGCCCATGTTGTAAAAGTGGTATTGTATCTTTTTATGGTTTATTATGAGGAATATATGTGTGTGGTTATCTACGTTCTTATCGTAAATGTAGGGCCTTGGGCCTTGTATTCATATGTTCGTGGTTGAGATGCCCCTTGGGGAATGGTAGTTAAATGACTCCATTATGGACCCCTCTAGGCCCGATTGTATCTAAATGTGATTAGATACTCATCTTAGACTCTTGTTAGGCTCATTTCCACATTACGTAGACCCGTAGCTTGTATACTTAGTTCGTGAGCTACCCCAGGTAAATGGGCCCCCACTAGAAGTTGGATTCCTTAAGGATATTGTCAAGTACCTGGTCTTGGTTCCTTCTTGGATAGGAGGAATGTAATACTCATTGTGTATCGCCCTATAGTGTGATTAAATTCATCCTCATGACCATGTGCATCATTGTATGCTTGGTTAACACTGTGTGTGTAGTCATATTGTGTCATTGGGCATTGCATGATACCTTCCCCGAGGGACGTAGTATCCCCTCTTGAGCACGTTGGATGCTTGGGATTGATGCATGGTTGATTGTGTGATTCATGCATCTGACATTGCATAGCATATGAGCATTATCGCCCTTGCTTCATCAGGGTTGTAGCCTCCACAGATACATCGTGGATGGCCATATTTGGACACCGGAAATGTTACTTGAGCATACCGAGTGCATAGGATGCCCATGGGTGAAATTTTCAAAACTTCCATGGTACCAGGATCTGCTCCAACGGCGTGACCGGGTGGTATATATGAGCGCATGAGGGCCTTATACCGTTAGGGGCGCGACTCCCACCGTCGTGTAGTCGGTTGGATAGGGGTGTGGCCTTACTCACGATGTAAGGGGGCATTGCTAAGGTGAGTCGACCACTCGTGAATGGGTCCGCTACCTTCGGGCCTTCTTTGGTGATTGGTTATCTGTGCGGGGTAGTGAGGTCTCTTATGCTCGTTTGTTGTGCGGGGGTCCAGAGCGGCAGTCATCTAGCAGTGTAATGGACCCCGGTGATTTCCTTATGATGGAAATGTACTTGATATGTGGATTGGATATGAGCACTGACATTACTTCGCATTGCATTTGCATTGGCTGTGTAAGCCTCATAATGCATTACAGTACTCATTGCATTATAGTACTCATATTGCAATACAGTACTCATCGCATTACAGTACTCATGACATTATAGTACTCATGGCATTACAGTACTCATGACATTATAGTACTCATGGCATTACAGTACTCATTGCATTACAGTACTCATCGCATTACAGTACTCATTGCATTATATAGCCTTGGTATGGCTTCCTGCATGATCGTACTGCCTTGGTATAGTTCTTGCATTCATGATAGCCTTGGTAAGGTTAGTGGTATTGGTATTGATCATGACTCCCTTCTGCATTCTCTATCTTCTTCTGAGCACTATTATCACCTACTTTCACCACCCTCTAAGCTTTCTATAAGCTTATGCATGATTGATGCGTGCAGGAGATCCTAGGCAAGCGCCGTAGCAGCAAAGTGTGGAGTAGAGTTGAGCTTGAGGACTCCAGTGTTGCTGACTCTTTTCTCTCTTTTCCCATTATCTTATGTATGTCCTTTCGGACCTGATGTAAGCTTGTAAAAGTTTAAATTCTTAGTGAATTTTGTGATATGTATCCTTGGTTACTTCCAGATGTACTTGCTATGATCTTGGGTATGCTCATATTGGTAATGATTATACTGTTATGAAAATCCTCCTTGTAGGATCCCAGGATCGGAACCTGCCTCAGGAGCCGAGAATGGGGTACTACGGAGGCTGTTGTGGCCAGAACTGGCCATCGGGTTCCTCGTGAGTCCGGTTACCAAGTCTGGGGCGTGACACTTCTGTTTTAGACCTTGGTGATCCAATTGAGAAATGTGGAAAGTTGTGAAAATGTTGAAAGAGTATGCATTGTATCTTTATTTTATTGGTATCGAGCCAGAAAGCCTGTGCATTATAGTAGAATGACATGAAACATGCATTTTCACTGCACACACGCACTCACTCGGCTTACTAGCTCAAGCTTTTCTTTCTATTTTTTCAGGTGAGAGTAGGGAGCTGCAGGAGTAGAGGCTACAGACTCCAGTTGTCTTTTTTATTTTGTACATATCAGTGTAGATATTTTTTTGGTAATACCCTGAATATGTACATCAGGTATAGTAAATATGACATGATTTATGTTTTGGTTTTGCCTTGATGTGCTCAGTTGTACCCAGTAATATATGTTGAATATGATGAAATTTTGAGAAATGATACATGTTTGTTATCTTTACTTTCAGAAATCCTCCTTGTAGAGCCCCACTTATGGGACTTAGGATGTGATAATTGGAAGTCCCAAAATCGGAGTTCTATGGAGGTTGTCAACCAAAATTTGGTGTCTAGTAATAATGGATGACCAACACTAAATTTAGGGTCATGACAGAAAATGGTATTAGAGCATGATCTGGGAAATCTATGCATAAATCATAATGTATTTACTATATGTTGTTGTATTAGAGTTATTAGGTTTATGCTTATCTTGTATATGTTTACTTGTTCCTTTTAGGCTAATTCGATGTTTTATCTATAGGATGCCGCCTAGAAAGAAATCTGTTCAGACTCCTCTAGTGCAACCCAAGTCTAAGTCAAAATCTATGTCAAAATTTGTTCCAGATCTAATTATACCTATTCCTGTAACACAACTTCAACAACTGTTGCAGACTATGCCAACTATAATGGCTAATCAAAAGCAGTGATCTAATTATACTCCTAAGACATCAGCGTAGGAGCAGGCCAGTGCTCCATTTTTAGAATTTAAATGTCTATATTCACCTTGTTTTTCTGGCAAGCTAGATCCTATGGCAGCCGAATTATGGAAGTCAGAAATAGAGAAACTATTTCAAGTTATGAGTTGTACTTCTAAGCAATCTGTTACCTTAGCGACTTATCAATTACAAGGAGAGGCAGACCAATGGTGGAAGTCAGTTGTTCATTTAGTAGATCCAAAATTTGTGTGGACATGGGAAGCATTTAAAGACCAGTTCGATCGTAAGTTTTTCCCCATAGTTGTTCATCATCAAAAAGTACATGAATTTGATTCTTTGGTTCAGGGTGAGATGTCTGCTGCTGACTATGGTCTCATTTTATAAAATTATCTCGTTTTGCTCCACATTTAGTAGCTACTGATGATTTGAAGGTGAGAAAATTTGAGCATGGTTTGTGACCTAGTTTGCGATCTCGAGTTAGAGGGTTTAAGTTGTTAACGCTTACGGGAGTAGTAGCGAAGACAGATTTTTTAGTCTGATTGGAACCAACAACAAAGTACGCATCCATCTACTTCTAATCAACAAAGGAAGAGGAGATTTATGTCAGAGAGTGGCAGTAGTTTTCAATCCTTTTCATCCCCAAAGAGGCCTACAGTTAGATATGATAATGCAGCCAGACCTGATGTAAGACTCCCAGTATCACCATATGTTCCTCAATGATAGTTTTTAGCCAGACCTGATGTCAGATCCCCAGTATCACCATCTGTTCCTCAACGACAGTTTTTCAGAGCCTGTTATAATTGTGGTGGTGTAGGGCACCGTAAAAAGGATTGTCCTAATCCGCAGAAACAACAACCATATCAACTACCTAGACATCAGTAGCCCCAGTAGCAAAGGCCACTATAAAGGACATAATATAGGCCCCAACAACAATAATCTCAACAGCAGTCACAACTGTTGAAAGTAGACAACCCTTACCCCTTCAGACGCAACCTCCTGTTTATGTAATCCAGAAGAAAGATTCTCAGACTAAGGGAGGAGTTATAGAAGGTATACTGGTAGTATCATCCCTTTTTGCACGTGTCCTTTTTTATTCTGGTGCATCACATTCATTTATAGCAGATAGTTTTTGTCAGTCATTGGAATTGCTGAGAACATCGATGACCGAGGGATTAGAGCTCTTGACTCCTCTAGGGAAAATAATGGTATTGAGTGCTATATGCCATTACTATCCTATTTACATAGCAGAGTATGTCCTTCCAATCGATTGTTATGTTTTGGAGTTGTTAGATTATGATGTGATTTTGCGAATGGACTGGTTATCCAAGTACCATGCAGTGTTGGACTATACAGCTAAGACAGTCACCTTTTCTATACCTGACCAGCCTTGATTTCAATTTGTGGCTGATCCTAAAGATAAGTTTATAGAAACTTTGATGTCCTGTATTCAGAACGAGTCCAAAGGTGTATGTATTGAACAGTTGCTGGTAGTACATGATTTTTCAGATATTTTTTAGAAAATTCCAGGTTTGACACCCGCTAAACGTACAAAATTTTGAATAGATCTTATCCTTGGCACTGCCCTTATATCCAGAGCCCCTTACCGTATGGCACCGTTAGAGTTGTGTGAGTTGCAAAGACAGATAGATGAATTACGTCGTTTGGAGTTTATTCGCTCGAGTACTTCACCTTCGAGAGCGCCTGTGCTTTTTGTCAAAAAGAAGGATGGTTCATTACGGTTGTGTGTTGATTATAAAGGACTTAATAAGGTTATGATTAGAAACAAGTATCCGCTCCCAAGAATAGATGATTTATTCGATCAGTTGAATGGTGCAAAGTATTTCTCAAAGATAGATTTACGGTCTGGGAATCATCAAATTCAAGTTCGGGAGGAGGACATCCCGAAGACAGGTTTTATGACTCGTTATGGAGAATTTAAATTTTAGGTTATGTCATTTAGTTTGACTAATGCACCTGCAGTATTTATGAAGTTGATGAATGCGGTATTTCGTCCTTATTTGGACCAGTTTATTATTATTTTTATTGATGATATTTTAATATATTTAAAAAGAAGGGAAGATCATGAGTATCACTTAGAGATGACATTGTAAACCTTCGTGTCTACCAACTATATGCTAAACTGGAAAAATGTGAGTTTTGGCAGGAAGAAGTGAAATTTTTGGGGCACACAGTTTCAAAGAATGGAGTTTTAGTTGATCCAACTAAGGTTGAAGCGATTTTGCAATGGAAACAGTCGAAGAATGCATCTGAGATTCGGAGTTTCTTAGGTCTAGCAGGGTATTACAGACGTTTTATTAAAGGATTTTCTTATATAGCTGCCCCACTGACTCGATTGACTCAAAAGGATGTAATGTTTGTTTGGAGTGGAGCCTGTGAGAGGGCATTCGCGGAACTAAAAACTCGTCTTATGACGGCACCGATTCTCACTCTTCTATCTGGGAGTGAGGGATTCGTTGTTTATATAGATGCCTCGCTTATAGGTTTGGGGTGTGTCCTAAAGCAACAGGGCAAGCTAGTAGCATATGCATCTCACCAACTTAGGTCTCATCAGCAGAATTATCCCGTACATGACCTGGAGTTAGCAGTGGTAATTTTTGCCCTCAAAGTATGGAGGCATTACTTGTATGGGGTTAGATTTGAACTCTTTTTGGATCATAAGAGCCTGAAATACCTCTTTTCATAAGCCAAATTGAATATGAGGCAAAGACGTTGGATGTAATTGATGAAAGACTATGATTTTGATCTTCAGTACCACCAAGAAAAAGCTAATGTGGTGGCGGATGCTTTAAGTCATCAGCCACAGGCCCAAGTGGCACAATTGATGATGCGAGAGTGGAAAATGGTAGAAGATATAGCTGAATTTGATTTTGAGATGACTCTACAGTCCTCAGTTGTACAATTAGCAAACTTGACGATTCAGCCCTCTTTGATATCCCAAGTTATAGAAGCCCAACAGTTTGATCAATGGGTGTTGTTTTGTAAAGATGTGATAATAGGAAAAAGTCAACCGGACTGGCAGATAGGTTTGGATGGTGGACTTCGATTTCAGGGCAGGTTATATGTTCCATATATCTCAGAATTAAAGACAACCATTATGGATGAGGCACATCGTACTCAATTTACTATCCACCAAAGATCTATGAAGATGTATAAGGACATGGAAAGATAATTTTGATGGACTGGAATGAAATGTGAAGTTGCTAGGCATGTGTCAGAGTGTGACCTTTGCAAATGAGTAAAGGCAGAGCACCAAAAGCCCACAGGGGAATTGCAACCTTTGGAGATACCAGTATGGAAGTGGGAACATGTAACTATGAATTTCATTGTGGGTTTACCAAGAACCTTACGTCGACATGATACTATATGAGTTTTTGTAGACCATTTGACAAAGATAGCCCACTTTCTTCCTATTTGTATTTTTTGGTCTAAAGATCGGCTCACAACTTTGTTTATAAATGAAATTTTTAGATTACATGATGTACCTATTTCAATTATATCTGACTGAGATCCGAGGTTTACATCAAAGTTCTGGAAGAGTTTTCAAAAACCAATGGGGACGATCATCCACAACATATCATCCACCAACAGATGGGTAGTCCGAAAGAATTAACCAGATTCTCAAGGACATGCTCAGATCATGTGCCTTAGATTTCTCTGGTAGTTGGGACGATCACTTGCCATTAACAGAATTTGAGTATAAGAATAGTTTTCAAGCTACTATTGGCATGACACCCTATGAGGCGTTATATGGTAGACCGTGTAGATCCCCATGTTGTTGGACTGAGATTGGTGAACGATGTCTTTTAGGCCTTGAAGTTGTTTGGAAAACGTCAGAAAAGATTGATCTTATTCGACAACGTATGCTTACAGCTCAAAGTCAGTAGAACAGTTTTGCAGATCGCTGGCGTAGACCCTTAGAGTTTTTTGAGGGAGACCATGTATATCTCCGAGTTTCACTAGTGAAAGGTGTAGTACGATTTAGTGCTAAGGGAAAGTTAGCCCCGAGGTTTATAGGACCCTTTGATATTGTTGAATGAGTTGGCACCATAGCTTATTATCTCAATTTGCCACCCCAATTATCTGGAGTTTAATAATGTTTTTCACATCTCGATGCTTCATAAATATGATTTGAAGATAATAGCACCTGTTATTGACTGGCAATCCTTAGCAATTCGGAAAGATGCATCCTATATCGAGCAGCCGATTTATATCGTGGATAGAAAAGAACAGGTTCTTCGTACTAAAGTCATTCCCTTAGTTAAAGTCCAATGGGGTTATCATTCTGTAGAAGAAGCAACCTAGGAACGAGAAGCAGAGATATACAGTCATTACCCTCATCTATTTGATTCCTAGGTACGTATAAATATGATATGGTTATTGTTGTATTGTACTGTTATAACCGGATATGTTTTGAAATTTCGAGGATGAAATTTTTTAAGGAGGGAAGAGTTGTAAGACCCGTGACCTGAAAATTAAGTTTGTACACTGGATAGCCATTGACTATAGGTCTATTAGCCTCGAGAATGTTTTGACTTGATCATTATCTTGTTCCGTTATCAAGCCGCAAGCCGTATTTCAACCTGATGTCCGAATTTTAAGATATAGACTTAAAATTAAACAATCTAAGAAATGACAATTATGTCCTTATTTTATCTGGCGAAGCCCCACTATCAAGTTTTCAAAATCCGTTAGGTCCGAGAGCTTAACCGTTGTAATCGTAGTCAAGTTACGGAGTTAATGGCAAAAATGGTATGTCAATAGGATACCTAGATTGTAAGTTATGCATAGGGATGCACATGCATATTTTGAGAAAATATACTCAAATGACCTTGATGTTTTTAAAATCTTTGGAATACGTTAGTTCAAATCACTTACATAACCTTTTGTTTATTGTTACCATAATTTTAAACGTCTCAAAATCAATACAAAACATCTCATAACCCTCCTTGTTAAACAAAAGCCTATTTAAGACCCTTTTTAAGTCCATAAATAGGAAAAACCTCTTTCAAACATTCCATTTCCAGCACTCTAGTTGGGGAAAAGAAGAGAAGAAGAAGAAAAGGAAATAGAAGTTGAGGTTAAGATCCAATCCTCTTCTAGTTACAGGTGAGTGCATAAATTAGGAGTACACATATGTGTACGTTAGGGTTTCTTTCAAAACCCTTTTGCTGGATTTTCATTTAGGGTTAGAAAATTGCTAATTTTTCTATTTTAGGGTTAGGTTTTTGCTCGCTTTTCATTTAGGGTTAATAGATTTTCATAGGTGTTTGCTGGAATTAGGTATTCTTTGAAATTTGTATTCTTTGGAATGAGGTATTCTTTGGAATTAGGTATTCTTTGGAATTATGTATTCTTTGGAATTAGGTATTGCTGGAATTAGGTTTTCCTGGAATTATGTATTGCTGGAATTAGGTATAAATATAGGGGTAAAAGATAAGATTTTTGTTTTAATAAACTGATGGATTTTCATTTACGGTTAATCAATTTTCTTGAAAGCCAAGACAGCCCTATAAAAGATAATTTGTTGCTGGATTTTCTTTTAAAGCCCTAAGCAGACTAATTTTTTTTTATTTTAATTCGTTAGGTTATAGCTGAATTTTCTTACAGGTATGGCTGGATTTGATGAGTTAGTTGATTAGGTCATTAATGGAAGATTAGATGATAGATATGATTTATTTTCGTTTAAGGTTATACGTCTTTCTAACGGTTTCTCTCTTTGTCCCTTACAATATCTGCTCGTTACCTATTTGACAAATTGTTTCAAAGAAATATCTTTCATCATTTTAATGTAGTTACTTCTTGAGAAAAAAGCATGCTTGTAGCATAAAGTCTTATAGGAATAAATCCCGGATTGGAGTTAGATTGGGCTACGTCATGTGCATATCATATGCATGATTCATAGTTGTTGTATCATTGTATGCTTGAGAGTGAATGATTCTTATCATGATATGGTGATTGTGAGGAACTTAAATATGGAACTTAAATGTATGAGGAGACCACATGAGGACTGTTGTCCTATGCTTGCCTTGAAAACCCACATATTGTGCTTGTATGTGGACTTATGCATATGAACATACTTTGTTATAAGTTGAGTTGGACACCACACCGTAAATGTATAATTCGACAGGACATGATTAGAGGGTCTATGGGTGAAAGTCCTTAAACCCCAATTGGTACCATTGCGATCGACCAATGCTTATACTGGGTGAAAGAACAGAGTACTGGAATGCTGAAATACCAAAGTAGGCAGCGACTCCCACCGACGTGTGTCGATTGGTTAAGAGGTTTGATCTGACCTGCTTATGGGCAAACAAAGATAAGTTGTGTGTGACGAGCTTATAAATTGTCCGCTATCGTTTTTCCAGGCGACTTGTTACTTCTCGTTGTTAGGCAGATAGTGACGTTTAACACAAGTGGGTTAGACTAGTTCAGCCTGTGAACTGTGTAGTCCCACCTTTGTAGTTAACCACAGTCGAAAATTCTACACAAGTGGGTGATAATGAGTCTCACTTCTATTTTATTCCCTAGTGATCCAATTGGGAAATGTGAAAAGTTGTGGAAATGTTGAAAGAGTATGCATTGTATCTTTATTTTATTGGTATTGAGCCAGAAAGCCTTTACATTATAGGAGCATGACATGATGAAACATGCATTTTCACTACAGACATGCACTCAATAGGCTTAGTAGCTCAAGCTTTCCTTTCTATTTTTATAGGTGAGAGTAGAGAGCTGCAGGAGTATAGGCTATAGACTCCAGTTATCCTTTTTGTTTTGTACATATCAGTGTATATATATATTTTTGGTAATACCCCGAATATGTACATCAGGTATAGTAAATATGACATGGTTTATGTTTTGGTTTTGCCTTGAGGTGCTCAGTTGTACCCAGTAATATATGTTGAATATGATGAAATTTTGAGAAATGATACATGTAGGTTGTCTTTACTTTCAGAAATCCTCCTTGTGGAGCCCCGCTTATGGGACTTAGGATGTGATAGTTGGAAGTCCCAAAATCAGAGTTCTACGGAGGCTGTCAACCAAAATTTGGTGTCTAGTAATCATGGATGACCAACATTAGATTTAGGGTCGTGACAATTATGGACCTATTAAAGGCTTGATTTACCCCCCCCCATTAATAGATGATTCCTGAAGCTGTGGACCCCACCTTGATGTATGTTAAATCCCACCTCCATCCACCCTTGATTGATCACCCAAAAGAGTGGGCCAAGAGAGATGGATGGTCCAAATTTCTGGACTGTCCTGCCACTTCGCATGTTGTAAAAACATAAATATCAGCTTGTTTCTCAGATGGTGGGCCAGTTTTGTGGACCCCACCTTGTTGTATACTTGTGAAGGGATGTTGGCCACATATTTTCCCAATTTTTGGTGGACCTGGGTCCACTTTAATGGGGTGTATAAGTCAGAGGCAGCAATGTATTTCCTGTAGTAAATTATTTCTGGACCTTGTTGTCTATTTTTATAAAATGTATGAATATGTCTTTGGCCTTACCCATTTTGTGGCTCACTTAGTGGGGATCCATCTCGGGTGCATGTGGGCCACCTAAATTACCAATTTTTGGGGTTTTCTAGGGCTGGGACAGTAGCACCATGTTGGACGTCCAGCTGGGCTGACGTCCAACCATGGGTTAGCCGTCCTCCCCTCTCTGCCCCACCTTGATGTATGTGTTTCTTCTAGCAGTCCGCCCACCAAATGGAGAGTATTGTGTACACACACTATGAGTTTATTTCTAAGATTTTTGGGCTTAATCAGTGCCTAGTAAGACCACCTTTTAGTTGTTTATTTGGGCCCAAATGTATAGTCCAGATTTTTAGGATGTCTAGCAGGCCCAGATGGGCTGGGACATCCAGCTTTGGCTGAGTCCTTGTGCATGGGTTATCTTCACATTATGCTGGACTTTGTGGGCTGAATTGTATATGTGATTGGGACCTTGATTGCTCACCTATTTTACCTAGATTTGGGTTGATATTGAAAAGCCCATTTGACCCAACTTAGATATGTTTTTACCTATGTGCTTGGGCTTATGGGCTACCCACTAAGTCCAACATAATGCATGAATTCGGTAGCCATTGTTCTTGGGACATAGCTTGCCTTTTTGGGCCCATGATGTTGTGTGAGGGCTTTGGGCCATTTTCTTGGGGCCCGTTATGTGATATGATATATATATATATATATATATATATATATATATATATATATATATTGCTGCCCATTTTATTTCTAAGGTAGTACTTGGACCTTGGGCCTTGCTTTAGGTAGAATCTTTGTTGGGCCACCTTCTGGGGGACAATGGTGGTTAAATGTCTCCATTGTGGACCCCTCTAGGCCTATTTATTAGGCCTATTCTCATTTGTTGGTGGTTGAATATCTCAATTTCTTTCGTCCCTTAAAACTGTCCACCTTAGACCCTTTGTTAGGCCCATTCTTATCATTTTAGGCCCATAGTATTGTTCTCTTAGTCTTTGTGGGCTACCCCAAATTGTTAGGCCCCCACTAGTAGTTGTGCTCTTTCTATTTCATGTAAAATTGTCTAAGTACTTAAACTCGATCTTATTATGAGAAAAGTACAGCATCATGGCATGGCATACTTAGTTATCTTCATGACCCATTCTCATGTGTATCATATGTGTTCTTGGTTGAGATGTGATTGGTCATGGTTTATGCCATTGGATAGGCTGTTATGGGACTCCCTGAGTGATGGAGTTGTCCCTCTTGAGCGCGATGTATGCGCAAGACTATGCATGGTTGATTTGTGTGATTCATGCATCTGGCATTGCATAGCACAATTGATATTCACCCTAGCTTCATTAGGGTTGTAGCCTCCACAAGTATATCGTGGATGGCCAGATTTCGACACTGGAAATATTAATTTGAGCACTGTGGGCACGTAAGATATCCTTGGGTGAAAGTCCCAGAACCTTAATGGTACCAGGATATGCTCCAATGCCGAGACCAAGTGAAAATATGAGCATCAATGCCTTTACATTAGGCGACATCTCCCACTGTATCATGGTCGGTTGGAAAGGGGTGTGGCCTTATCTGCTCGAGTGAGGGGGCATTTAAGCTAGGTTGAGTTTAACTAACTCGTAAATGGGTCCACTACCATCAACCCTTGTTGGTGATTGGCTGTCCACAGGTGGGTATTGAGGTTTTTTATGCTCACTGGGTTATATGGCTAGGGAGGCAGTAATTTATGTGGAGTGTACTTGACCCCGACAATTTCCCAGAGAGGAATTATACAGATATGTGGACTCGAAATGAGGATTGACATGATTTCATTGTACATTACATATGACACTTGGCTATATAGGCCCACATTGCTTAGCCTTGGGATGGCTGATGGTATTTTGCATTGAGTTGCAAGCCTTTTGTTGGCAGATGGTATTCCTGTCTTATATTTGCATAGCCTTGTTATGGCTGTTGGTATTCATGATCTTGCCGCACATTTCGCATACTCTGATATTGCATTCATGACACCTATCCTACACACACTTATACTGCCCTCTAAGCTTTCTATAAGCTTATGCATGAATGATGCATGCAGGTGATTCTAGGAAGTGAGTAGGAGTAGGAGTTGCTGCGGATCTTTTGGAGTTTTTCTTTATAACCCTTGTATCTTTCTCTTTCGATCCTTGTATTGTAAAAAGTGTTAATTCTTAGTGGATTTGTAATGGTGTTCCTGTAGTTATTATCTGTGGTCATGATGTTATGATCTTGGGTATGCTCATTGTGAATCAGATTTATGTTATAGAAATCCTCCTTGTAGGATCCCAGGATCAGAACTCGGTGAATGGGCACTGGAGCTAAGAATGGGGTACTACAGAAGCTATTGGTGCCGGAATCAGTGATTGGGAATTTTGTGAGCCCGGTTTCTGAGTCTGGGGCACGACATCACATGCCAAAGAACCAAGAAAATAAAATCAAGAATGAAGAGAATTGAAGTTTTGAAGTAAATTTTTGTGATCCTCGACTAGTCTTGGCTTTTGCAGGACTAGTCCTGGCTCTCGTAAGACTAGTCAAGGCTCCTGCAGGACTAGTCGAGGAATTTTGACTCGAATTCCAGCAACATCAGATTCTAAATTCAGGCAATCTTTAACCAGTCGAGGGTGGTCCATGTCACGCCCTAGACTCGATCACCGGAATCACAAGGAACTCGATAGCCGGTTCTGACCACAACAGCCTCCATAGTACCCCATTCTCAGCTCCTAAGAGAGGTTCTGATCCTGGGATCTTACAATGAGGATTTTTTATAACCATATATCCATTTCAATACGAGCATACCCAAGATCACAACAAGTATATCTGAGAAATAACAAAGGAACACATCATAAAATCCCTATAAATTTGAGCTTTAATACAATGCTAAAGGGAAATACATCTGATGATGAAAGAAGAGAAAGAGAAGATCTACAACACTGGGTCCTCGGCTCAACTCCTATCCAAGCTCCACTGCTAAGACGTCGACCTAGGATCTCCTGCACGCGTCAATCGTGCATAAGCTTATAGAAATCTTAGAGAGTGGTGAAAGTGTGTGACAATGGTGCGTAGAAGAATAATAGGGAATGCAGAAAGGAAATATGATTAGTGCCAATGCCACAAGCCTACCAAGGCTGTCAGGAATGAAAGAAGCCATACCAGGCCTATGAAAATGCAAGGACATGCCAATGCTCATAACCATTCCACATATTTAATACGTTTTCATCATAAGGAGTACCACCGAGGTCTAACGCATTGCAGGATGACTGTCGCACTTCAAGCCGCACAGTTAGGTGAGCGTAAGAGACCACATTACCCGCCTATGGATAGCTAATAACTAGCGAGACTCTATGGTAGTGGACCCATTTATGAGCTGGTCAAACTCAGCCTAGCAATGCCCTCTCACTCAGGTAGATAATGTCACATCCCATCTCAACCGACTGCACAACAGTGGGAGATGCCCCCTATCGGTGTAAGGTACTCGGGTGCTCATGGTTTTCACTCGGTCATGGTGTTGAGGCCACTTCCAGGTACCTTGAAGGTTTAGGGGCTTTCACCCAGGGATATCCAACGTACCCCAAATGCTCAAGATAATATATTTCTGGTGTCCATAAATACAGCTATCCACGAATGTCCCTTTGGAGGCAAGGTCCTAATAAAGCAAGGGCGATACTGACATGAAATGCAATGTTAATGCATGAGTCATGCATACAGATCATACACCAGCTCCAAGCACTAGATGTACATAAGAGGGAAACTCCATACCTCTGTCATATCATCTCTATGACCATGCACAAATGTAGTCTAATCACACTATGATGCACATGGGTCATGAGGATGCGCCATACGGTGATGAAGACTTAACATGTATACTCCTCCTTCCCAAGGAGGGGAAACAAGTCTAGGTACTTGGACAATTTACTATGGGATTATCCACTAGTGGGGGCCCAATACTCTGAGGTAGCCCACAAGCTAAGACGGGCTAGATAAGCCCAAGGGAAAAAGCGGTCCTAACAAGGGTCCAGGTGGGCCTTCAACCACCTATAACCACCCTATGGGCCTACCTTAGGGCCACCAAGGAGGATGTCCAACCTCAACTGGGTCCTAAAAGGTAGACCGCTACTACTCGAGCGAATCAAGGCCCAAGGCCTAAAACAATCTGTGGGCCTAGTGGGCAATATACATGGCCCAACTAATAGGCAACATTATGGACCCATAAGTAAGTTTTGGGCCCAACCAAAAAGGTTACAAACCCATATATTATGGTGGGCCTACTAGGCAACCTGGTATTCCGACCATATGGGAAAATTCTCATGTTTTAAAGCAGTGAATTGGGCCTCACATCTTGGCCCAAGTATGTAGTTAACTTAATGGGCAACCAAGGGCCCAACTATTAGTGTATGTTGGCCCATAAACCCATCACAATAGCATAGTAAATATAGGCCCAAATGTCCAATGGGTCTATCTGGAAAGTTTCAACCCAACTAGACCTATATAATCCTATAATTAAATATGTACATTGATCCAACTAAGCCCAACTGGGGTTGACCTCAAATGCACATTAATTAAGCCCAAAGCATGATAGGAAATGGGGCAAGATATGTGTGTAAATATCCTTAAATCTGATGGGCCATGCTGCCCCAAAAAAGGGCACTTATGGGCAGCAAGTTTGGGTCTTTTGCTGAAATTCCAGCTCACTCATATTCTCGGCCTGCCGGAGACCAACAATACTCATAAAGGGTTAAGTATGAGTTCCCTGATGGCCCACATATATCTTTGTGGGTCCCACTAGAGGGAAGGACTGAATTTCACACATAAATAAGGGGGACCATGTTGTTGGACTTAAAGTCTAGTAGTGGCCCAGTGGGCCTGGGCGTCCCAAGGGTGAAAAGTGGAATGAGCCTAGGAAATTGGGCCAAAATACATCCAAATGGGTCCCAAAAATGGATGCCACTGAGGGAGATGGCTGTGTCCCACATGGACCACAATTAGATGGATGGTGGGTGAAACAAATGCATCAAGGTGAGCCTATAAGGTGGGGTGGATGACCAAGCAAGGCTGAAGGCCCCAGCTTAGGCACCCCAGCCTAGTGGGCTGGTCCAGCCCGCATTGAAAGTGCACCTGCTAGTGCCCTGGTTTGTCAAGTTACATGTGTGGTGAGTCAGACTAGCTACAGAACTCGATAGGAAGATTATTTCAAGCGTCCGCCTCAACCAGATGTGTGGAAGCTCGCAATAGGTAAATCATAGCCTCACATCCTGTGTCCCAAAACACTAAGTGATTAAAACCCTTTAAACAAGATAGACATCTTAGGGTTTTTTAAGTGAGAAAACATTTTGCAAAATAGGAAAATCTCTAAGTTTTTCTCACCTTGTTGATTCTATCGAAGCACCCTCGATATGATTGACCTGCACTGTTGATGTCCTCGATACCTTAACGATATTATCGATAAGAAGACCAAAATGTCCAACAACTAAATATTCATCTGGATGGATTTATTGATGTATCGATACACCTATCGATATCATCAATAAAAGCACTAAATATATCCAGCAACTTTATAATATATCTGGACGAATTATCGATGTTTCGATACACATATCGATATCATCGATATTCAAATCTCGAGACCATCGAGAGTGGCTCGATAAGACCGACAGGTAGATTTTTGGTGCCCCTGTTTTTTAATGATAATCTCAAAATTCTTCGATATATTGATGACCGTCTGATATAATCTAAATTCAAATATCGATAAGATCGGAGGTCCATCGATGATATCGACAGTGGGAGTGCATTTCTTACAACAGATATTTTAGGTTATTTTTAACTATGATCGGGGGCCCTTCGATTTAATTGATATTCAAATATCGATGATATAAACACCAGATCGATTGCATTTAACAAAGCCATAAACTGTCCAGCAAGTTCAAAGATAAATCAGCTGAATTTATCGATGCCTCGATTCTAATCTTGATATCATTGACATTCAAATTCCGATGACCTCAACGGTTCCCCCGATCATTCACGAAAACCTGAAATATCTCAAAGTTAAGTCTTTCTCATTTTTTAAGTGTCAATGGATTGAACCTGTCATCGATGGAATTGGAGTTCGAAATCTGATGACATCGACAATATCTTCGATTCATCGACCAATTGGCAAAGAGTTTCAAAAGTGTATGACACCGAGTCCGATGCTATCGAGAGGACCATCGATGCTATCGAGAGTATACGCTCGATGATATCGAACTCTGTCATAAATGTGACCGTTTTATATCCTTTAGTACTTTTTGCCTATTTATAGAGGACTTGTCTTTTGTTGCTATAAGAGAAAGAAGAGAGAGCTTTTATGTGTTTCAACTTATATCATATATCTAAAGCCCTTTCTCTCATGGGAGTTCATCCTCCAATCCACCCTCACCATTGATATTCAATAGAGTGGATTGGAGAATGAACTTTTACATTCCAGGATCCTCCAGCTACTACCTTAATGGCAAATCATTATGCTGGGATGCCTTGAATGCATAAGATTGGAACTACTCTACCTTCCTTATAGGTAAACCTTTAGAGAGTAGGATTCCATCGTAACCTTGACCCAACCCTAAGCCTAGTCTTGGTATATCTTTTGTATTGTAGATCAAGGGAGCAGAAGACTCTTCATCAACAAGGAGGAGGAGGTCTTAGGCATTGTGCTTAACGGGACTCATCAACTTATCTGTAAGTATCTAGAGTCCAAGAGGACACTTGTGATCATTCCTTTCTAGGATTGGGTCTTAAGTGGTTTTCAGCCTTTGAAGCCCTCGTAGGAGGCATCCGGCGGGAGTGTATGTTGTGCGTGCGTTGTGTGGACCCTTGCTCTGTAGAGAGCATAAACATCTGGTTAGGAGTGAACCAGTGAAACTCCAGGGTTAGAGGTGAACCGAGTAGAAATCTCTGGGTGCGTTGTGTGGACCCTTGCTCTATGGAGAGCATAAACATCTGGTTAGGAGTGAACCAGTGAAACTCCAGGGTTAGAGGTGAACCGAGTAGAAACCTCTATGTAAAGGTTGAAGGTGAACCTGATTTAAAACCTTAGGTTTGAGGTGAACCCTGGGAAACCTCCTTAGTGAAATTCGGTACACTCAAGGGTTAAGTGCGACAGCCGGGAGTGGAGTAGACAAGTAGTCAAACCACTATAAAAATGATTGTCTTTGAGATGATTATTATCTTTCATTTATGTGATTTCCTTACATGCCTTTATATCTGATTATCTGAGATCACACCTTATACACACATAGTCATATCCTTCACAATCTTGTTTGCAACTTGTTTATCTTTTAAGTAGGTTGTGATTGGATCCTCTACAAGGCTTAGAAGCCAGTAGAGTTATATTTGAGTGATCCTGAGAATTGCATACATGATAGGATTTTGAATAAACCATAAAAACTTTAAAAAGTCCTATTCACCCCCCCCCCCCTCTAGGACATATTGACATATTCTGACTTCAACTTAAACAGTCTTCATTGCTATTTCAATTGGTATTAAAGTGGGTCTCTCTTTAAGGGCTTCACTACCTAGAGAGTGATCTTGACTGAAGTTGGGAATATGGCCAAAGGAGAGGAGCTCATCGATCACTAGGGCCTCCGATTTGTGGTTCAAATATGCATACTGGAAGGCTCGGATGCACTACTTTCTGAGATCTTTGGATCACGATGTTTGGGAGATAGTTGAAAAGGGATATGTGCCACCAATAGATCAAGTTGTATCAGATAGTGGCACAACTATCACAAAACCCAAATCCAAAGAGATGTGGACGACGTCTGATAAAGATAAACAGACTTCTGAAGCTAAAACTATGAACGCCATCTACTGTGCCGTGTCCCAAGATATCTTCAATCAAATAAGCATGTGTGGGAAGTGGGAGCACGTATCGATGGACTTCATCGCAGGTTTGCCGAGGACTCAGCGCGGTCACGATACTATCTGGGTTATCGTCGATCGTCTGACGAAGTCGGCTCATTTCATTCTAATGTGTGCTTCCTGGTCCATGGACCGGTTAGTGAGGATATTCATTGAGGAGATAGTAAGACTACACGGCGTCCCAGTTTCGATCGTTTGAGGCCAGAGACTCTAGATTTACGTCTCGGTTTGGAGGAGTTTCCGGCGGGCGTTGGGGGTCACTTTGCGTCTCGGCCGCTTATCATCCACAGACGGATGGGCGGCCAGAAAGGGTCAACCCGGATCCTTGAGGATATGCTCGAGCTTGTGTGATCGACTTTGCGGGTAGTTGGGATGAGCATATGCGCCTCGCGAGTTCGCCTACAATAATAGTTATCGGCGACTATCGGCATGGCTCCTTTTGAGGCACTTTATGGTAGGACCGTGCAGATCTCTAGTTGTTGGACCGAGGTTGGAGAGCGTCGTCTCTTAGGTCCAGGAAGCTTGTCTTTGCGAGACGTCGAGAGGCTATTGATGTTATTAGGCAAAGGATGCGCACGGCTGACTCGAGGCCGTGAAAGAGTTTTGCTTGATCGTCGGCGTCGACCCCTCGAGTTCGCGATCGGGGATATGGTATATCTCAAGGTCTCACCTATGAAGGGTGTGAGTACGCTTTGGTGTGAAGGGCATTCTGGCCCCAAGATTTATTGGACCTTTTGAGATTACTAAGCGCGTGGTAAAGCGTGGCCTATAGGCTTGCCTTACCTCTGAGTTGTCCGCGATCCACGATGTATTTCATGTTTCTATGTTGCGGAAATGTGGGTCGGATACTATTCCGTGATTGATTGGCGGCCACTTGAGGTCCGTGAGGATGCTTCCTACATTGAGCGACCTATCGTATTCTCGATCGGAAGGAGCAAGTCCTCAGGACCAAGGTCATTCCCTTGGTGAAGGTGCTAATGGGGTCACCATTCGGAGGCCGAGGCATCTTGGGAACGCGAGGCCGAGATTAGAGAGCGTTATCCCCATTTGTTTGATGATTGATAGATATATGATTGTTTGTATTACCTTCCTTGTATGATGATTGTTATATGATGGTGGCGTTTTATTTTTTTTCTTTTGTCCTGGATTGGTCAATTTCGAGGGCGAAATTTCTTTGTTGGTGGGGAGGATTGTAAGACCCGACCCAAGTTCCCATGTGTGCATGTGTGTGTGTGAGTATGCATCTTGTTCATCATGGTCTCGCGGTCCTACCGGTCAAATTCCGGCGACCCGCGACTATCGGATTGTGTTTATGGTCACTTTGAGTTCGGTCATGTAGACCCAACTCGGATCGACCCGAGACCTATGCCATCTCGTTCGTATCGTCGTTGCGGTTCCAACGACGCGTCTTGTGCGTCAATCCGACCTATGGATCAAAAGTTATGAGCATTTCATCATGTGGCCCACTTTTTGTACAAAAGCATGTGGACCACTTACATGGCACAATTTCCCATGCACACCACACACACACACTACACTATTGCATGGAATAAACACTACCCACCTAAACACTACCCAATACCTAACCTACCCTAGCAACATTGTTATTGTCACCATAGGCTATGATTACTTCTCTTAAATAGTTTTTCTCTCTCTTCCCCTCTCATTTCCCTTCATTGCTGAAATTTCCAGCAACTTCTCTTCCTCCTCCCTCTCTTCTCCAGCCCCTTACCCCATCATACTCTCAATCCCTCCATTTGAACTAGATCTCCACCATTGAAATCCATTCTTTGCTCCAAGAGCTTCATGGAGTAGAAGTTTGGGGGTGAGATCACAAGTGGGTAACTATGATCTTGCTGATCTAATTTTATATCTTTAAATCTTCTTATTTCTTTTGTATGGATCATATGGGGCCACCAATCCATGGTGGAGACCCCATTTGACCCCATGGATGTGGCCTTTTGGCCCATCCTACATGCATGTCATGATCCATGATGGGGCCATTCTCCATGGACCCCATCATGATGTATGTAATGATCCACTCCATCTCAAGGTCATCTAGACCTAAGGATCATGTTGGGATGACATTTCAACCATCCATAGCAATTATAGATCATGCATGTAGTGATTTCATGTTGCATGTACAATCAATGTAGTTATATGGGTATGATTCTTTCTTGGGAGGGCCCATTAGTGGCGGGGCCCTACCCTATGGCCGGATTATGTTTCTTCTCCATATTTTCTTTCCTATGTTTATAGTAAATCTGATGTATGTGGGGCCCACTTGATGTGCCATGCAACTAGGCCCAAGTGGTTAGACATGCAAGCCCACCTTGTTGCCCCATATTGTTGGCATGTTTTGGACAGCCTTTGGGCTTGATTTTATGGATGATATTGGAAGGGGATTGGGTCTGAGAGTTGTGTGACCCATCTAGATGGACCCCACCCTGAGAAAATGCTGATTTATTTTCCTTTTAATTATCTTTTGGGGTGGTTTGGACAGTAACATGTTGCTGTCCAAATCTACTGGACAGATTTTTGGGCCACTTTGGGGCCTGATTTATGGGTCTTTGGTGGGAATAATGAAACAAAATAATATGTGATTCTTGTAGCCTTATGACCCACCTACAACCATACCAAATTTCAGCCCCATCTGACCTTCACTGGGGTCCCAAAGGTGTGGTCCAAGTGAGGTGGACAGTCTGGATTTTCTGCACTGTTCCAGCAACATTCCACCCTGGACAGGTTGGAATTCCGAAATTTATTAAAATATTTTTGGGTATCTAAAAATTATGAAAATTTACAGAGAGGTGGTCCACCCATGGTGGGACCAACCTACAAAATTTTGGAGCCAATGGAAACCTGTACACACCATGGTGGTGGCTGGACTGGCCCATTACAATATGGTGTCCAGATCAGTCCGATTTTCAGGACAGATTGATTTCTTTAAATAAACTAATATTTTTAGGTGTCTATAAATTCTGAAATTTTGTGAAGTTGTGGTCCACCCATGGTGGGACCTACCTACCAACTTTCAGGGCCACTGGACCCCTGTGCACATCGTGGCGAGGGCCGGACTGGCCCACCACATTGGGATGTCCAGGTCTGTCCGATTTTCTGGACAGACTATCTTGTTTAAATTAATTAAAATACTTAGGGATATCCAAAAATTCTGAAATTTTGTGAGGGTATCTCCTACCTATTGAAGTATCACTCTAAAAAATTTCAGCCCCAACTGACCTTGTTTGGGCATCCAAAAGAATGGGCCAAAATAGTTGGACTGCCAGATTTTTCTGCTGTGCAGTCCAGCAATGTGCCTTGATAAAAACCATAATTCAAAAATATTTCCTCTGATGGTGGGCCACCTTTTTGGGTTTTCTCTCATTGTATGCATAATGAGGGACCTTGGCCCTCAATTTCCAGAGTTTTAGAAGCCCTGGGCCCATTCCAATGGAGTGCCCAAATTTAAGACAGCAACATGTTATAATTATGTTTGGCCTTTGGGCTGAAATTTTGAGGAGTGGGGCCCAACACATTGTGAGGAATCTTAGAGGTAATAATTTATACATTTAGTTCCTTAAATGTTGGGCCTAATAAATACACTTTTGAGGCCCACCACAGTTGAATTTAATTGGGTCCATGAATGTGGCTAGTTGTTGAACTCTTTGAGCCCAATTGGGCTGGAACTTTCTAGATAGGCCCATTGAACTCTTGGGCCATTTTTACCACACTATTGTGTTGGATTAGTGGGCCAGATTACACAAGTATATGGGCCCTTGATTGCCCACCAAATTAACTTTATACTTGGGCCGGGTTGTAGGCCCAACTTACTTGACTAAGAACATGACATTTGCCCATGTGATTTGAGCAATGGGCTGCCCACTAGGCCACAACAATATATGGGATTAGTAACCTTTATGTTGGGCCCTAACTTTTCCCTTGTGGGCCCATAGTGGTATATATGGGTTGGGCTATGTGTGTTCCCATGGACCCATGTTTTGGATAGGCCTTGGGCCGCCTTTCTGAAGCCCAATATGAATGTATGTGGTATTTAATGGCTGTCCATTTCTTATTTCTAATGTTGTGTGGGCCTTGGGCCTTGATCCGTAATCAATTAGAGATGGGCTACCTCTTGGGGACCGATTGTGGTTGGATGTCCACATTGGTGGCCCTAAGGTAGGCCCATGGGCTTCTATGGATGGTTAAAGGCCCACCATAGATCCTTGCTAGGCTCATTTCATCTATTTAGGCCCATATCATTGTTCTCCTTAGTCTCATGGGCTACCCCAGGTATATGGGCCCCCACTAGAGGTTGTATTCCTTATGAGGAATTGGTTAAGTACCTAGACCCTTCATGGTTAGGTAGAGAGTTCATCTTCACCTCATTGGCACCCCCATTCATCTTCATGGCCCACTCCCATACGCATCATATGCATGCTTGGTTGAGGTATGATTGGCCATGGTTATGTCATTGTGTAGGACATGTTGGTATCTCCCCGAGAGATGGATGCTTGGGATTGATGCATGGGTGATTGTGTGATTCATGCATTTGGCATTGCATAGCTTATGGATATCCGCGCCCTTACTTCATCGGGGCCTTACCTCCCACGGGGGTATTCGTGGATGGCTGTATGTGTGGACACCGGAAATATTAGTTGAGCATACCGGGTGCATAGGATGCCCATGGGTGAAATTCCCAAAACTTCCATGGTACCAAGGATCTGCTCCAACGCCGTGACCGGGTGGAATATATGAGCGCACGAGGGCCTTATACCATTAGGCCGCGTCTCCCACTTGTTGTGTAGTCGGTTGGATAGGGGTGTGGCCTTACACTGATGTGAGGAGGCATTACTAGGCTGAGTCTGATCAGCTCGTGAATGGGTCTGCTGCCATCAGGCCTTGCTGGTGATTGGCTGTCCACAGGCGGGTAGTGAGGTCTCTTACGCTCGTTTGACTGTGCGGGTCTGTAGAGCGGCAGTCATTCAGCAGTGTAATGGACCCCGGTGATTTCCTTATGATTGGAAATGTACATGACTTGTGGTTTGGATATGAGCACTGACATTACTTGCATTGCATTAGCATTGGTTGTACAAGCCCCTTCATGCATTGCCTTGGCATGGCACCCAGTACTCATTGCATCTTATTCATGATAAGCCTGGGTAAGGCTAGTGATATCCTCATTGATCATGCTTCTCTCCTTGTATCTCCTACTACTCTTCTGTGCACCATTATCACACACCTACACCACCCTCTAAGCTTCTATAAACATGCACGATTGATGCGTGCAGGATACTCTAGCGGGCGACACGGCGCCAGTAGAGCATGGAGTAGAGCGAGCATTTGAGGACTCAGTGTTCTTGACCTTTCTCTCTTTTTCTTTTATCTCATGTATGTCCTTTGGACCTTATGGATTATTGTAAAAGTTCAAATTTATAGTGGATTTTGCGATGTGTGCCTTTGTTATTCTCAGATGTTCTTGCTGTGATCTTGGGTATGCTCGTATTGGAATGATTATACTGTTATGAAAATCCTCCTTGTAGGATCCCAGGATCGGAACCTGCCTCAAGAGCCGAGAATGGGGTACTATGGAGGCTGTTGCGTTCAGAACCGGTCATCGGAATCCTTGTGAGTCTGGTTACTGAGTCTGGGGCGTGACAGCATCACTCTATGGGATCTTGCTTGTATAGTAGGCCTCCCCATCATGGCAACATCCTTGATATTTATATCCCTTCAAATGAGGAATTATCTCATGCGTCTACAAAAAATAGTAAATCTGAGATTTCAATGACCACTCTTGAACTCTTCGGAGAACTGACTAACTTCCCCCATCCTGAGCACATTACTTCTCTTGAATGGCTAGCTCATTTCTCTCGCAAACTACATTATGTTTCTTTTCTCTTACCCTTTTTCTCTTCAGATCTTCATCCTTTCTCCAAAATAACCATATTATTTTAATTTAACAGTTTTGTAGGCTATAATCATCAGGATCTCAAAACCATTCATGAAAACATTACAAGCACCACTGAATATAGCCACTCATGCGAATTAGCTGCCTTTTTCGCTTATTGGCTATGTTTAGTAATATTCTCTGATTCAGAACATATGAATATCATCAGACCATCTCTTTTTGTAGTTACTGGCACGATGGTTGAGGGTTAGAGATATTCATTAGCTCCTCCAGTTTTATGCTCCCTATATCATGCTTTTAGGGATATAATTTTTGGCCCTACAGATTCAAACTTCAATCTTTCCTGATTTGCACTCTTTGGCATTTCTTTGTAGGCTAGCTAGGAGTGTATTTTCCTTGGACCTTTGATGACTCAAGAGGGGCACATTCAATTCCCCATCGACTTCTTCTTCAATACTATTAGCTAAGAAAGATGGTCGAAAAATCCCATGGCTGGATCACTCACAAGATAGAAGGTGGCGATCCTATTGATTTTCATCAATTTCCATTCACCATTCATCTGGAAGGCATATAGGCTATTGATGACAATTCTATTTCTTATGGCGAACATTCATTCATTGTTTCCATTAGATATAGTACTCTTCCCTTAAGAGAAGGTAGAGCATTCTAGCGTGAACCATGTTATCCGAGTAGATTTGCCCATCAATTCGGATTTGACTAGACAGTGCCAGAGACTCGTGATGTTGTTATGAGATCTATGAGGAACTATGGCATTGGGCCGTATAATTTGGCCTTGATATGGAGGCAACTCTTTAATGTTAATATGGGATCTCACTTCATACTCTCAGGCCAAGGCTACCCAGTTCATACTTCCTATCCCTGAATGTGCTGGTGGGCCCATTAGTACTATTTGGTGCGTAGATATTATCCAGCTGACTATGCCATATATATTCTTGCACCACGACTAAGGAATTTTCAAGAAGACCAAGGCATAGGTTATTTCAAAGAGACCAACCATGGCCCCTTGTCTCGGTAAGTTCTACATGAAGATTTCTTCAACAGACAATATTTCTGAAACAAAGCCTGTTGATACTCTAGAAGGATGGATAGCCTTTGGTATGTCTTTGAAGAATACCCATAAATCTTCTATAGAAAATGATAATTCTTTGTAATTTTATCCATGTAAGACCCGTATCCTAGTCCGTACTATTCCGTAGGCTTCCATAGTCCTCCCGGTCGAATTTCGGTGACCCACGATGCATAAATAACATTTGTGCGTAACCTTGAGCCGTATCCTGTATTTCAGAGTCGGCTTAATCCGAGATTTGTACCATTATGACCACACCATCTCCATGGTTCTGACGCCGCGTATTACGCACCAAGGCGATACCCAGGCCAGGAGATGTGGGCCCGCATTCAATTCGAGAAAAATGCCGTGCATTGCAAATCTCAAGAGAATGTCCCATCAATCACATTAAATGTCACATCAATCCATTAATCAAAGTCAAGTGCAAGCAACCCATACCCTAGCCTTTCCTATCTCTTACACAAGTACCATAAAGTCAACAAGCACCTTACCTCTCATGTCACTCCACCATCCTTCTCTCCCATCATCTCTCTCTCTCTCTCATTTTCCCAAGCAACCATGGAAGGTGAACGTCCAAGCTCTCCATGAGAAAGAGCTTGGTGTGGCCCACCTTCCTACCATCCAATCCCACCCTCCATGATCGATCTCAACCGTTGAAGTCCATCCATTAGAGCTTTAGAGGCTATAGGCAGAAGAAGGAAGAGAAGATCCTTACGTGGGTGATTTTATTTATTTGATTTGTGATTTGAGGGCCCACATATGTGGGACCCATCTTGACGTATGTGTTGTATCATAGAGGGACCCATAGTGGCGAGGTCCCTCCACCAACCGACTCTCTCTCTCCCCCTCTCTTTCACCTTTGTTGTGATAATGTGGTTGTGTGGCCCACCTAAATGGACCCCATCATGAAGTATGTATTTTATTTAAGCCATCTATAGGTGGGGCCCACCTTAAATGTGTTATATGCAACCGTCCAGTGTCCAGGGACGCTGGACGTTGCCACACAGTGAAGTATGAGTTGACAGTGTGGTGTACTTACGACAACCAATAAAAAAAATAATATATATTAGTTTGATTCAAGATTTGGGGTGGGCCACTCATGCAGGCCCCACCTTGATATATGAATTTAATCCACACCGTTCATCCTATTTTCCAACTCATTTTAGGCGTTGAGCCGAAATATGAAGCTGATCTGATTTTCTTACAGGTCATAACATAAAAAATAGTGTTTTTACCATTGAAATCCACCCTGATGTTATATAGACCAAAACACCTTGAATATTGGGCTTGATTGGTCTGTCTTGAGCCATAGAATTCAATGGGTGGAGTGGATCCTCCCGATGTGGGCCTCACATGGGAAAAACCACAGAAAAATGATTTTAATAATAATAATAATAATAATAATAATAATAATAATAATAATAAATATTAGGTAGCGAGCTGCTTTCCATTGCTGCTTAACGCCTTGAAGGGACGCAGCAAATGACATCCTACTACTTTGCGTGACACGGAGGCTGTAGATTTGTGGGTCCATCGTGATGTGTGTGGAACATCTACACCGTGCATTGATGGGCCCCTTTTTGTTATGGGGCACCCCCCCCCCCTTAAATCAACCATATGTAGGAACTTAGGTGGCCCACACGACAGGGAACAGTGATGATTGAGCGTCTGCCATTGACACCCTTTTTTGGGTTGTCACAGAAGTTTTGGATCAGTTATGAAATTTATTTTTCCTCTCATCTGGGTCTGTATGACCTTATTAACAGATTGGATGAAAAATTAACATTATGGTGGACCCCACGTGGGAGCCACTGACGTTCTGTGTAGGAGTGGGATGACAAGTGTACCTCACTCCACTACCTAGCTGCTGGAGTGGCATCACCAAGTTCCGTGGGTCCCACCTATATCATCCACACCACCCATCTATGGGACCCACCATGGTTCATGTGTTGCATCTAAACCGTCCAACTATTTTGAAAGCTCATTTTATGGCATGAGCTAAACAATGAATCAGATCTAAAGTTCAAGCGGACCCCACCATTGAAAATTAATGGGGACAGTGATATCCACTGTTCAAAACTTCTTAAGGGCCACGGTAGTTTCCAATCAAGTTGATATTTTTGTTTTCACTTCATCTATCTCTATGTTAACTTATGAATAGTTGGATCTCAAAAATGCATCATCGCGAGTCCTATAAATGTTTAATGGTGGGTGTGGCTTCTCCCACAGTTTTCTGTAGTGGGCCCTATAAGATTTTAACGGTGGAGATCATTATCACCGTTACTATTTGTGGTATGGTTCAGATGATCTTCCAATCATCATCTCTGCCACTATTTGGGGTGTGGTCCAGATGATCTTTTAATATGATTTATTTTTGGCATGGAGTGCAGCCCATTGAGGTAGCCCACTTGATGTGTATGAGGCCCATTAGTGTGGCCTATTAATGTAGCCCACTTGATGTGTATGAGGCCCATTAGTGCGGCCCATTAAAGTAGCTCACTTGATGTGTATGAGGCCTATTAGAGCAACCCATTGAGGTAGCCCACTTGATGTGTATGAGGTCCATTAGTGCGGCCCATTGAAGTAGCCCACTTGATGTGTATGAGACCCATTAGTGGGGCCCATTGAGGTAGCCCACTTGATGTGTATGAGGCCCATTAGTGCAGCCCATTGAGGTAGCCCACTTGATGTGTATGTGGCCCATTAGTGCGGCCCATTGAAGTAGTGCACTTGATGTGTATGAGGCCCATTAGTGCTTTCCATTGAGGTAGCCCACTCGATGTGTATGAGCCCCATTAGTGCGGCCCATTGAAGTAGCCCACTTGATGTGTATGAGGCCCATTAGTGCAGCCCATTGAGGTAGCCCACTTGATGTGAGGCCCATTAGTGCGGCCCATTGAAGTAGTGCACTTGATGTGTATGAGGCCCATTAGTGCTTTCCATTGAGGTAGCCCACTTGATGTGTATGAGCCCCATTAGTGCGGCCCATTGAAGTAGCCCACTTGATGTGTATGAGGCCCATTAGTGCAACTCATTGAGGTAACCCCCTTGATGTGTATGAGGCACATTAGTGCAGCCCATTGAAGTAGCCCACTTGTTGTGTATGAGCCCCATTAGTGCGGCTCATTGAAGTAACCCACTTAATGTGTATGCGGCTCATTGAGGTAGCCCACTTGATGTGTATGAGGCCCATTAGTGCGACCCATTGATGTAGCCCACTTAATTTATATAAGGCCCATGCGTAGATTTCACCCATTGTGCATTTGACACCCATGAGTTAAGGCCCATTGCAATGTATTTGGAGCTCATGGGTTAAGGCCCATTGCAATGTATTTGGAGCCCATGGGTTAGGCCCATTGTGTTGTATTTGAGGGCCATGGGCGAGGCCCGTTGTGATGTAATCGAGGCCCATGGGCATGGACTGATGTGATGAACTTATGGCCCATGTGCCAAGACCCATTATGATGTATTTTCGGCCCATGGATGCGGCCCATTGTGATGTATTTTCCGCCCATATGATTCGGCCCATTTGATGTATTTAGGGCCCTTAAGTGAGACCCATGATGATGTATATTAAGCCCTTGTGTGAGGCCATGGGCCCACTGTATGTTCGGCCTTATGTGGGCCACTTATTGAGAGTAATGTTGGTTGAATGTCCACATTGATGGGCAGTGATGGTTAAGTGTCCACATTATGACCTTCCCTTAGGCCATTTGTTAGGCCGATTCTGATTGTCGAAGCCAATTGTGCAAGCCAATTTTGATTGTCGAGGCTGATTTCGATCGTTGATTTCGATTGTCGAGGCCGAGTTCAATTGACAAGGCCGATTCTGTATGTCGAGGCCGATTGTTGAGGCTGATTCCAATTGTCGATTCCGAGTATCCAGGTCGATTCGGATTGTCGAGGCCGATTGTTGAGGCTGATTCCAATTGTCAATTCCGAGTATCAAGGCCGATTCTAATTGTCGAGGCTGATTCTGATTGTCAAGGTCAATTACTGAGGACGATTTCGATTACTGAGGCCAATTGTCGAGACCGATATGATGTAAATGCGCCCTGTAGTTGAGGCCCATTATGATGTGTATTTGGCTTTGTTTGAGGCCCAATGTGATGTATATGAGGCCTACATGATGAGGCCCATTGTGGTGCATTTGAGGGCCAGGCGATGGAACCCGTCATGATGAGTATTAGGTTCTTGAGTGAGGCCATGGTGTTGTATATTGGGCCCTTGTGGAGGTCATGAGTCCATTATATATTAGGCTTTATGTGGGCCATTCCTTGGGGGCAATGTTGCTTAAATGTCCACATTGTCGAGGCCGATTGTTAATGCCTGTTATTAATACCGATTATGAGTTTGTGTGTAAGACCAGTATCCTAGTCCTTACTATTCCGTCGACTCCCGCGATCCTTCTCGGTTGAATTTTGGCAACCTACAATCGATAATCAACATTTACAAGCGACCCTAAGTCATATCCTGTAAATTTGAGTCAGCTTAATCCAAGACTTGTACCATTGCGACTGCACCATCACCGCGGTTCCAACACCGCGACTCATGCACCGATTCGATACCCTGGCCAGGAGATGTGGACTGGCGTTTATTTCGAAGAAATGCCCCGTGTTTACAATCCTAAGAAAATCTCTATAACGTGTCCCATCAATCAATCACTCAAATCAATCAATCAATCAATCAATGCTTTCTTTCTCCCCAAGTCAAGCAACCACCAAGTCAACTCTTTCTCACCCTCTCTCTTACACACCCATACATGTCAAGTACACCATCACCTCACCCATCACTCACATCCATTACTCTCTCTCCTTACAACCCTCTCTCTCTTTCTCTACAGTATTTTCCAAGCAACAAAGGAGAGAAAAGAGTGTGGACGTCCATGGTTCTTCGTGAGAGAAAAGAGTGTTGTCTGGCCCACTCCCCACCCCAAGAACCCCATCATCCTAGCCATTCAAACCTCATCACCCTCCATCAAAATGAAGCACAAGGAGACCGACATTCCATCAAATCAAGAAGATCGAACGGTGGGTGCTTATTAGGCTAGATTTTTCATGTTTTGATGATGGGCCAAGTGAGGCCTACCGATTGATGGTATGGATCTCACTTTGGACCCTTGGTGTGGTCGATGGATCACCTTGATTCTCATGATCATTCCATGATGGGGCCATTCTCCATGGACCCCATCATGATGTTTACTTCCTTACATAAATAGGGTTATCTAGACCTTGTACTTTAGCAGAGAAAGGATCTCCACCGTTGAATTTTTGATCGGTGGGTCTACATGTATTGGGACCCACTTGAGTTATGATTGGGTGCTTGAAACGGAGGGCTCATAGTGTCAGGCTCCTCCATCACACGTGTGTTTCACTCCCTGTCCTTCTCTCTCTCTCTCCCTCCCTTTTTCATTTTTGTTGTATGATGATGTGGCCATGTGGCCCACCCGGATCGACCCCACCTTAATGTGTACCTTATCCACACCATCCAACCATTTGGTGGCCCACCATGATAGTACGTCTGTGGGTGGGGCCCACCTTAAATGTGTTCCATTCAAACCGTCCAGCGTCCAGTGACACTGGACATCCGTGAAGACTGAGTAGGGGTGTAATGACGGCAACAGAAAAGATAATATGTACACTTTAGCTTGGTTTTGGGTGGGCCACTTATGTAGGCTCCACCCTGATGTATGTTTTTGGATCCACGCCATCCATTCCATTCTCCCAATCATTTTAGGCATTGAGCCGAAAAACGAAGCTGATCCGAGGTCCTGGGGGGCCATAGCATAGCAAATGGTGGTTTTTACCATTGAAACCCACCCTGATGGTTTTCTGCATTGAAATACTTTAAATATTCAGCTTGTTTGGTCCGCCTCGAGCCATAGGACACAATGGGTGGTGTGGATCTGCCTGATGCGGGCTCTACATGCAAAAAACCACACAAAAATCATTTTTTCAAAAAATAAGAAAAAATAATAGAAAAGGCGTAGCAGCACCTGTTGCCGCTGACAGAGTAGCAGGCACTGCTGCGCCATGGGAGGACGGGCCAGGGACCATGGTCCCAGCCATGGGCCCCACCATGATGTGTGTGTATCATCCGACCCGTTCATTATGTGGGCCCCTTCCTGAAGTAGGCCCCACCCAAAAATCAGCCACATCTAAAGCTCAGATAGCCCACATCAGATGAAACAATGGGAATGGACATCTATCCTTGAAACCCTTTACTGGGCCATAGAAGTTTTGGATTAAGATGAAATTTGTTTTTCCTATTCACCTATGTCCGGGTGACCTTACCAGTGGGTTGGATTGTATATAAGCATTATGGTTGGCCCCACATGGGACCCACAGTGATGTATGTGTTTCATTCACACCGTCCACTAACGGTGGACAGTGGAACCCCATGGTTTACGTGTTCTATCCACACCGTCCACACTAGACGGTGGGACCCACCCCACGTGTGGGACTGTGGGGTGTGTGTGTGTGTGTGTGTGTGTGTATTGTATATATTATATATTATATATAGATTATATATTATATTATATTATATTATATATATATATATATATATGATGGTGGGCCTCCATGTGGACCCCCCACCATGATGCGTGTGTTGTATCCAATCTGTCCAACCATTTTAATAGATAATTTTAAGGCTTAAGACTAGAAGAAAAAATAAGACAAGACCTATGATCAAGTGGACCACATTTCATAAATAAGTGGGTTTGAATGTCCACCATTAGAAACCCTTGGACTACAGGGTTTGGACCAATATGACATTTGTTTTCCCCACTTAATCTAGGACTTTATGACCTTATGATTAAAGTGGTTGGCAAATAAATGTTATAATGGGCCTTGTGATTTATTTAACCATGAAAATTATTATCTCCCTTGCTATTGTGGTATGGTCCAAATAATCCTTCAATATGAATCCCTTTGGGGTATGTATTAGGCCCATCTTGATGTATTTGTAGCCCATATTAGGGCCCGTTGTTGAGGCCCACCTTAATGTGTATGAGGGCGTTGTTGAGGCCCACCTTGATGTGTATGAGGGTGTTGTTGAGGCCCACCTTGATGTGAATGTAAGGCCCATGTTATGAGGCTCATTGTAATGTATTTGGGGCTCATGGGTTGAGGCCCATTATGATGTATTAGGGCCTGTGGGTTGAGGCCCATTGTGATGTATTTGGGGCCCATGGGTTAAGGCCTATTGTGATGTATTAGGGTCGTGGGTTGAGGCCCATTGTGATGTATTCAAGGCCCATGGGATATGGCCCATTGTAATGTACAAAAGGCCCATTGGTGTGGCCCATTTGATATGCATATGGCCCATGTGGTGAGGCCCACATTAATGTATTTGTGGCCCATATTTATGGCCCATCATTGAGGCCCACCTTGATATATATAAGGCCCATTTGAGGAGGCCCATCCATTTAGGCCCCCCTTGATATACGTGAGGCCCATGCTATGAGGCCCATTTAATGTATTAGAGGCCCATGGGTCGAGGCCCATGGATGTACATAAGGCCCATTGAATATGATTTCACCATGGTTTATGTAATGATATTTATGGCAGGCCATGCCTTAGGAGCAATGATGGTTTAACGTCCACATTGTAAGAATAATGTTGGTTAAATGTCTACATTATAACTCTCCCTAAGGCCCATTGATAGGCCCATACTTGTTATGTGTAGGCCATCAAGGCCATATTCATTATGAGGATAGCTCATCACCATATAACATGCTTAGTATAAATCCATGATTCATGCCCATACGCATCATATGTATGCCTGATATGAAGAATGTTTGACCATAGCATATGCCATTGGGCAGACAATTTATGGGACTCATGAGATGGAGTGCCCCACATTATCGCGCAGTAAGCACAAGATTGCCGCATGACTGGATAGTGTGACTCATACATCTCGCATATGTGTGACTTAATCATTATATGCCCTAGCGACATCAGGGTCGTGGCCTCCATAGGCACATCATGGATGGTTAGATGGGACACCGAAAATATTTGGTTCTAGCACTGTGGGCACTTAGGATGTCCTTGGATAAAAATTTTAGAACCTCCGAGGCCAGAAGGAGCCCTAATGTCTAGACCGAGTGGAACATGAGCGCCCGATTGCCGAACACCAGTAGCCGCATCTCCCACTGTGTCATGGTCAGTTGGGAGGGGGTGTGGCCTTATCCGCCCAAGTGAGGGGGCTATAAGCTAGGCTGAGTATGACCAGTTGTAAATAGGTCCGCTATCAATGAGCTGAGTAGGTATTGGCAGACTGCTAACTAGGTGGATAGCGAGGTCTCTTCTACTCGCGGGGCTGTACAACTAGGGAGGAGGCAGTCAGTGTGGAGTGTAATAGACCCCAGTGATTTTTTCAGAGAGTAACCATACTGATATGTGGAATTATTGAGAAGGAATTGCATATCCATTCATTCATTCACTATCCACTTAGGCTGGTGGTGCGTAACTATTTGTCACGTGTACCATCGCATGGCCAGGATTTTGGTTAGGCACGCGACTAACCAAAGATCAGGAGTTTACCACATTGTGTCCGACTATCCAAATTTAGGTATGGAACTAGTTTAGATAGAAGTCCCTTGTGATGGATGAAAGTGCACCTACTTGTGCCCTGATTTGTTAAGTTACTGAATAGTAAGTCAGACTGATTACAAAACTTGATAGGAAGATTACTTCAAGCGTCTACCTCAACTAGATGTGTGGAAGCTCGCAATAGGTAAATCATAGCCTCACATCCCATGTCCCAAAACACTAAGTGATTAAAACCCTTAAAACAAGATAGACATCTTAGGGTTTTTGAGGTGAGAAAACGTTTTCAAAATTGGAAAATCTTATGTTTTTCTCACCTTATCGACCTTATCGAACACTCTCGATATGATTGACATGTTTTGTCGATGTCCTTGATACCTTAACGATATTATCGATGAGAGGGCCAAAAGTGTCCAGCAACTAAATATTCATCTGGACGGATTTATCGATGTATCGATACACATATCGATATCAATGATATAAGTACAAATATGTTCAGCAACTTCATAACATATCCAGACGAATTATCAATGTATAGATACACTTATCGATATTATCGATATTCAAATCTCGAGTCCATCGAGAGTGGCTCGATAAGATCGACAGACAGTTTTCCGGTGCCCCTGTTTTTTAAAAAAATCTCAAAAGTCTTCCATAACATCAATGCTCTTCCGATATGATCTGAATTCAAATGTCAATAACATCGGAAGTCCATCGATGATATCGATCGTGGGCGCACATATCATACAACAGATATTTCAAGTTGTTCTTAACTATGATCGGGGGCCCTTCGATAGAATTGATATTCAGATATCGATGATATCGACATCAGATCGATTGCATCGAACAAAGCCATAAATTGTCTAGTAAGCTTAAGATAAATCAGCTGGATTTATCGATACCTCGACTCTGATCTTGATATCATCGGCATTCAAATTCTGATGATCTCGATGGTTCCTTGTTCAATCTTGAAATCCTGAAATATTTCAAAGTCAAGTCTCACTCATTTTTCAAATGTCGATGGATCGATCCTGTCCTCGATGGAATCGGAGTTTGAAATTCGATAACATCGACCATGGTCTCGATTCATCGACTTATTGGCAAGAAGTTTCAAAAGCGTATGACATCGAGTCCGAGTCATCGAGCAGACCATCGATGCTATCGAGAGTACACGCTCGATGATATCGAACTTTGTCATAAATGTGACCATTTTATATCCATTGGAGCTTTTTGCCTATATATAGAGGACTTGTCTTTTATTGCTATAAGAGAGAAAAGAGAGAGCTTTTGTGTGTTTCAACTTATATCTTATACCCTAAGCCCTTTCTCTCGAGGGAGTTCATCCTCCAATCCACCCTCATCATTGATATTCAATAGAGTGGATTGGGGAATGAACTTTCACATTCAAGGATCCTTCAGCTACTACCTTAATGAAAAATCATTAAGCTGGGATGCCTTTAATGCATAAGATTGGAACTACTCTACCTTCCTTATAGGAAAACCTTTAGAGAGTAAGATTCTATCTTAACCTTGACCCAACCCTAAGCCTAGTCTTGGTATATCTTTTGTGTTGCAGTTCAAAGAAACAAAAGACTCTTTGTCAACAAGGAGGAGGAGATCTTCAGCGTTGTGCTTAACAGGACTCATCAACTTATCTGTAAGTATCTAGAGTCCAAGAGGACACTTGCGATAATTCCTTTCTAGGATTGGGTCTTAAGTGGTTCTCACCCTCTGAAGTCCTCAAGGAAGCCTCTGGCGGGAGTGTATATGGTGGGTGCATTGTGTGGACCCTTGCTCTGTGAAGAGCATAAACATCTGGTTAGGAGTGAACCAGTAAAACTCCTGGGTGCGTTGTGTGGACCCTTGCTCTATGGAGAGCATAAACATCTCGTTAGGAGTGAACCAGTAGAACTTCAGGGTTATAGGTGATCTGAGTAGAAACCTCTGTGTAAAGGTTGAAGGTGAACCTAATTTAAAACCTTAGGTTTAAGGTGAACCTTGAAAAACCTCAGTGAAATTTGGTACACTCAAGGGTTGAGTGCAGCAGCCGGGAGTGGAGTAGACTTATCGTCGAACTACTATAAAATGATTGTGTTTGTGATTACTTTTCTATATGTGTGATTCATGACAATGCATTCATATTCATATATTTGATCACATTTCACACACATACACAGTCACATCCAACATAGACTAAGTTGCATATTGCTATATCTTATTAGTTTGTGATTGGATCCTCTACCTGGCTTGGAAGCTAGTAGAGTTACATTTGAGTAATCCTGAAAATTGCATACATGATAGGATTGGAGTGATAGGATTTTTAATATAACTCATAAATCTTTAAAAAGTCCTATTCACCCCCCTCTAGGAGATATTGGCATATTCCAACTTCAACTCAAGCGGTCTTCACCGCTATTTCAATTGACATCAAAGAGGGTCTCTCTTTAAGGGCTTCACCGCCTAGAGAGTGATCTTGACTGAAGTTGGGAATATGGCTAAAGGAGAGAGCTCATCAGTCACCAGGCCTCCAGTATTTGACGGCTCAAATTATGCATACTGGAAGGCTAGGATGCACTACTTTCTGAGATCTTTGGATCATGACGTTTGGGATATAGTTAAAAGCGGATATGTGCCACCTATTGAACAAATTATACTTGATAGTGGCACAACAATCACAAAACCCAAACTCAAAGAAAAGTGGAAAGCATTCGACAAAGAATGACAAACATCTGAAGCTAAGGCTATGAATGCTATCTATTGTGCCGTATCCCAGGATATATTCAATCAGATAAGTATGTGTGGGACATCTAAAGAAGCATGGGATCTATTGAAAACAAGCCATGAAGGCACAAGTACTGTAAAGAGGTCCAAACTTCAACTATTGACCTCATAGTTCGAAAGTCTCAGAATGGAAGAGCATGAGACATTTATGGAATTTTTTACAAAGTTGAACATTATTTGCAACTCCATGGGTGGATTGGGAGAAAAAGTTCCGATTCCTAAAATCTGTAGAAAAATATTAAGATTATTGCCGGAACGGTTTAATCCCAAGGTTACAACAATTGAGAAGTGCAGGAATATAGATGAAATGAAAGTAGAAGAACTGGTAGGTTCCCTACAAACTTTTGAACTGTACTTCACTCAATCCCAAAAATCCAAAAACACTGTCTTAAAAACCTCAAAGAAAATAATTCATGAGGACAGTGAAAGCAAAAAGGAAGATGAAGATGAAGAAGTGGCCTTGCTGGCACAAAAATTCAGGAGATTCTTTCAAAAGAATCATGGCCGTCCCTCTAGAGGGAGAAAGGTAGATAACAAACTCTCTGCAGGCAAATTTGGCAAAAAGACCAAAGAACCACAATACTACGCTTGTCGAGAGTATGGACACCTATTTACCGAATGCCCAAACAAAAAAACCAAGGGCAAGGCAATGGCCACAACGTGAGATAATACAGATGAGTCAAATTCAGAATCTAGTGACTCAGAAAGCAATGAAGATCAGAAATTATTAAAAATTCTCATGGTCTCCACTGCTTCGATCATTCCTACTAAATCTGAGAACGAGAAAGAACAGTAAGCCACAGAATCATTTCCATTTGACAATGAGGAATCTGACGAAGAAAAAGAAGAAAAAATAATAAGCTACAAGATGCTTACAATCAGCTTTATATCCATAGCACGAAAGTGGCTAAAAGACTGGGAATATTTAAGAGTAAAAACCAATTGTTGCAAACAAATTTAGACAAAACTGTAGAAACTAATACACATTTGATCAATGATTGACAGCAACATCACTCAGAAAATGATAGACTTGAGAGAATTAACATCTTCCTTAAAACTGAGACTGAAAAAATAAGCAAACAGGTTGAGCATTTAAAAGATAAGAATTTGCTCCTTCAAAATGAAAATCACACACTCCTGTTTATTCTAGAAGAGTCCAGAAAAAATGCTAAGAAAAACTGTATGCTTTCCTGGAGTGGTGAGAAGTTAGAAAAACTTATAGGCATGGGAAAATGTGGAGAGGACAAAAAGGTATTAGGTTATGAAAAAGCTAGAACAAAAACTGAATATAATGCACAACCTTTTGGAAAATCTGTTGCCTCTAGTAGTAACATCAGACTTATCCCACCTCGTCACAAAAATGGTAAGACAATCTATGAGCTGAATAAAAGAAATATGCAATCATCACCACTTGTGCTAGTTGACAGGATAAAGGAGTCATTAAGTCATGTGGATAAATCGTATAAGATGAACAAATCTACTACAAGTAAAACTCCTGTCGCAAAGTGGATGATTAAGGAAAAGCCAAATTGCCTTGTTACACATTCAGATCGTCTACCAGGCAATGAGGTCAAATGGTACCTTGACAGTGGTTGCTCAAGACATGTCGCAGGTGACAAATTCATTCTCTCCAGCTATAAAAATCTTCATAAAGGGATAGTCACCTACGGAGATGGAGCCACTGTCAATATAATTGGACAAGGAATGATAAGAGGAATTGATTTGCTGAAAAAAGATAATGCTTTTTGCATAAAAGGACTAACACATAATCTGTTAAGCATCTCTCAGATCTGCGATAATGGGCATGTGGTCAAATTCAATAAAGAAGAATGTGATATCCTAGATCAATCAGGAAAATCAGTAATTAAGGGTCATCGCACAAATAACCACTGCTACATCATCAGAGGCATAGAAAGGACTGATGCCTAGAAATACTGAGCAAAGAAAAACAAGTCCAGATCATACATCTAGATCTGGATATTTGCTGAAATGATGCAATTTTGTTGAGCGTAAAATGATATATCTAAGGTTTCTCACCTCAATCTTTTGTAAATAAACATACAAATGTTTATAATTTTTTATGTACAGTAATTGTACATAATTTTGCTGAGTATGCTATTGATATACTTGAAGGATCGAAAAAGAAAAATATTCCTCTTCATTCCTATCGATTTGTCATTTCCAATTAATCAATCATGGGTCGATATCATCGACATCTCTTCAGAATGTGGAAAGTCACAGATCGGGACTACTATCGAAGCAATTGCTGATAACTTCGGAGGTGGATCATCGATATAATTGAAATTAAGTTCAATAAAATTGAAAACTCCTGGCCGATAAAAGGCGATCGAGTGAAAGAATTTTATTTCTCTGAAAATTTTTCTATTTTGCTCTCTGCTCGAATCCTCGGTCAGAAGATCATCAACGGGTCTCAGAAGCGTCAAAAGAAATGGGTATTATCCTTCCATCCCTTCCACTCCAGAGTCTAATCTCACATTTGGTTGGTTACTTTCCATTCTCTTGGTTGACCTTCCTCACCTTTACTCGCCTCTTACACTGAAAAATCATGAACAAAGGGAAAGGTAAGTCCCTTTCTCAGTCTTCAAAAGGGAAAGAAAAACAACCCAGTATACATTAACTCACTTCATCAGTGAGACATCCAGACACTGTTGTTGAACGTCTAGTTCTCAACAGTGCCATCGAGTCTTTTGGTATCGATCTTCTTCTAAAAGTCATTGGATGGTAAAAAAATTTGAATCTTGGTGGTACTTATCAAATTGGAGTAATTCATGACTTCCTCAGCAAATGTCATGTTATTTGTGACGATCCACCTTACATTTAAGTAGAATTACTGCATTACTCCAAGCACATCACTCCCATCACCTTGAGCAATCTCTTAGATCTCTAAGTCGCTTGCATTCCTGTTACGAATCAGAATCTAAATGGTCTTGGTGTCTGGGGCGAGATAACACGTGCACTATGTTAGGGAACTACTATTTCTGGGAACGATGATAATTCTCTTCACATTAATCATCTTGGACCCACTTTTAAAATTCTCCACAGTATTTTTGGGTCCAATGTCTATCCTTGTGATTTGAATGGTAATCATCTATCTCCCTTTGTACTGAATGTGTTTTATGATGTATATCAGGAAGTTCAGGTGTGCCTTCTAACACTTCTTCTTAAACAGCTAATTCGGATCCTTCAAGGAAATTATCAGGATACATTAGCTTTTCCTCTACTCATCTGTAAATTAGCTCATCATGTTGGTGTTCCTGTCTCATCTGATAGAGTCTACCCAGAGAAATGGTTTGATAGTGATTCGGCTCAGGTGGCACAACAGCTCTATCTTCCTTCGATTCGCTGAGAAGCAGTGCTCACCTACTGATCCCATTTGCTCCATATGCTCCTCCGTCATATCCATGGGGATCCAACCGAATGCCATTGCTGAGTTAAGAGTCGATCACAAATTGCCAAACTCATCATCTTGAACATCACCTACTAAACAGTATGGCAAGCATGGAGGAGCGACTTCACAATTGTGAGAGATGGCTCACCGTGATTGAAGAAAAAGTCGATACTCTCTAGGAAACAAATCAGCAAGTGGTTGACTTACTCACACGTGGTGAGTCTCGGAGGCGGTAGAAGCTGATTGTGGAAGTTCTAATTCACAATTTTTTTTTGATAACTGTGAATTTTGTTGCCAAGCTTGGGCAGTTGATTTCGAACAATTGGACATGTTAGCTTCATTTTGAATATGGTTATGTCTGATTCATATTTTTAATGCCATATTTCTGTTTTCTTTAAGCTCCCCTAGTCTATCAAAATTTCTAATATGGAATGCATATGACTTTATTACTTATTTTATTTGCATTTCTATCTTCTGAAAATGATGCATATCTTCTGAAAATGATGCATGTTTTAAAATGATTTCATCTTTATACATCTGTATCTAGTAGTTCTCCCATGCAATTCACTCGTCAGTCAATATCACTTGCTATACCTTTGCCAATGACTGACAAAAAGGTGGAAAATAGTTCAAAACACCCCAAGCAGAAAATTGTACATCTAATGTTGTTGCAGGTGTAAGGGGGAGCAACTGCACCAAGAAAGGGGGAGTTTTGAAGTAAGGGGGAGCAGATACTTCTAGAATGTGTACATGAGGTAGAAAAATTATAAAATTGTGTAAATGCATGTACACACAATTTAGGGTGTGTCTAGAAGTGTTCTAGAGTGTTTTGGGTATTTTGTCACGTAATTGACAAAGGGGGAAATTGAAAGTACACCTACTTGTGCCCTGGTTTGTCAAGTTACGTGAATGGTAAGTCAGACTGGCTGCGGAACTTGATAGGAATATTATTTCAAGCATCTGCCTTAACTGGATGTGTGGAAGCTCGCAATAGGTAAATCAGTAAATCATAGCCTCACATCTCATGTCCCAAAACACCAGGTGATTAAAACCCTTAAAACAAGATAGACATCTTAGGGTTTTTGAGGTGAGAAAACATTTTCAAAATTGGAAAATTTTTATGTCTTTCTCACCTTGTCGATCTTATCGAACACCCTCGATATGATCGACATGTTCTGTCGATGTCCTCGATACCTTAATGACATTATCGATGAGAGGACCAAAAGCATCCAGCAACTAAATATTCATCTGGACGGATTTATCGATGTATTGATACACATATCAATATCATCGATATAAGTACAAATATGTCCATCAACTTCATAACATATCTGGACGAATTACTGATGTATCAATACACCTATCGATATCATCGATATTCAAATCTCGAGTCCATTGAGAGTGGCTCGATAAGATCGATAGACAATTTTCCAGCGCCCCTGTTTTTTAAAGAAAATCTCAAAAGTCTTCGATAGCATCGATGCTCTGTCGATATGATCTGAATTCAAATGTCAATAACATCGGAAGTTCATCGATGATATCGATCGTGGGCCGCATATTTTACAGCAGATACTCAGGTTATTCTTAACTAGGATCGAAGGCCCTTCGATAGAATCGATATTCAAATATCGATGATATCGACACCAGATCGATTGCATCGAACAAAGCCATAAATTGTCCAGCAAGTTCAAGATAAATCAGCTGGATTTATTGATGCCTCGACTCTGATCTGATATCATTGCATTCAAATTCTGATGATCTCGATGGTTCCCCGATCAATCTTGAAATCCTGAAATATTTTAAAGTCAAGTCTCTCTCATTTTTCAAATGCTGATGGATCGATCCTGTCCTCGATGGAATCGGAGTTCAAAATTTGATAGCATCGACCATGGTCTCGATTCATCGACCTATTGGCAAGAAGTTTCAAAAGCGTATGACATCGAGTCCGAGTCATCGAGCAGACCATTAATGCTATCGAGAGTACACGCTCGATGATATCGAACTTTGTCATAAATGTGACCATTTTATATCCATTGGAGCTTTTTGCCTATATATAGAGGACTTGTCTTTTGTTGCTGTAAGAGAAAAAAGAGAGAGCTTTTGTGTGTTTCAACTTACATCTTATACCCTAAGCCCTTTCTCTTGAGGGAGTTCATCCGCCAATCCACCCTCATCATTGATATTCAATAGAGTGGATTGGGAAATGAACTTCCGCATTCAAGGATCCTTCAGCTACTACCTTAATGGCTAATCATTAAGCTGGGATGCCTTGAATGTATAAGATTGGAACTACTCTACCTTTCTTATAGGAAAACCTTTAGAGAGTAAGATTCCATCTTAACCTTGACCCAACCCTAAGCCTAGTCTTGGTATATCTTTTGTGTTGCGGTTTAAGAAGTAGAAGACTCTTCGTCAACAAGGAGGAGGAGAACTTCGGCGTTGTGCTTAACAGGACTCATCAACTTATTTATAAGTATCTAGAGTCCAAGAGGACACTTGCGATCATTCCTTTCTAGGATTAGGTCTTAAGTGGTTCTTACCCTTTGAAGTCCTCGAAGAGGCCTCCGGCAAGAGTGTACGTGGTGGGTGCATTGTGTGGACCCTTGCTCTGTGGAGAGCATAAACATCTGGTTAGGAGTGAACCAGTAAAACTCCCGGGTGCGTTGTGTGGACCGTTACTTTATGGAGAGCATAAACATCTGGTTAGGAGTAAACCAGTAAAACTCTAGGTTTAGAGGTGAACCGAGTAGAAACTTCTGTGTAAAGGTTGAAGGTGAACCTGATTTAAAACCTTAGGTTTGAGTTGAACCCTTGGAAACCTCCTTAGTGAAATCCGATACACTCAAGGGTTGAGTGCAGCAGCTGGGAGTGGAGTAGACTTATCGTCGAACCACTATAAAATGATTGTGTTTGTGATTGCTTTTCTATATGTGTTATTTATGATAATGCATTCATATTTATATATTTGATCACATCTCACACATATACACAGTCACATCTAACATAAACTAAGTTGCATATTGCTATATCTTGATTAGTTTGTGATTGGATCCTCTACCTAGCTTGGAAGTTAGTAGAGTTACATTTGAGTAATCCTGAAAATTGCACACATGATAGGATTAGAGTGATAGGATTTTTAATATAACTCATAAATCTTTAAAAATCCTATTCACCCCCCCCCCCCTCTAGGAGATATTGGCATATTCCAACTTCAACTCAAGCGGTCTTCACCGCTATTTCAATGGACCACATAGCCTATGATACTTCATACTATTATCTCGACTTCACATTCCAGCATAGTCATTTCATTCGCACTGCATATCACATTTGCATCCGTAGTACTTAGCATTTTGGGTTACCATGTTTTTGCACTTACATGGCCTAGATGAGGTTTATGGTATTTGTGGCTTGTCAGGATTTGCATATTGCATTGCATCCTCAGCATCTGTTATTGTCTTATTATGTTTTACATCGCATAGCCTTAGTACGACTGATAACACTCATGGACTTACTAGTATATTTCCACTTACTCTGATATCATATGATTCATGATCTTATTAGTATTTCCACTTATCCGATTATGTATGATTTATGGGCCTTATAGTATACTTGGCACTTATCTTGTGCACACACTCTCACCACCCTCTAAGTTTTTGTAAGCTTATGCACGATAAATGTGTGGCGTTAGGTTGCAGCGGCATTGAGCTTGGAGCATGGAGTTATCCTCTAGAGCTTTGATTTTGATATATGTATTTCTCTTTCAGCATTGGATTCAAATGATTATATTAGTGGATATATGATTATGATGTTGCCTTTATGATTTGGGTATGCTTATGGTTATGCTCCATTGCAAAAAAAAAATCATACTGAAAATCCTCCTTGTAGGATCCCAGGATCGGAATTTGGCGTTTGGGCGCTGGGAGCCAAGAACGGGGTAGTACGGAGGCTATCGACGCCGGATTCGATGATCAAAAATTTTGTGAGCCTGGTTTTTGAGTTTGGGGCATGACAATGTGATAGCATAGCATCATGATACATACCCATACGCATCATCTGCATGTTTGTTATGAGATGTGGTTGACCATTGCATATGTCATTGGGCAGGTTGTTATGAGACTCCCTGATAGGAGGAGGTTATCTTACATGAGTGCATGGTATGCACAAGATTGATGCATGAATGGATTATATGACTCATGCATCTTACATTGTGTGTTATGACTACTGTACGCCCTAATGATATCAGGGTCATAGCCTCCACAGGCATATCATGGATGGCTAGATGGGACATCGAAAATGTTTGGTTTTAGCATACGGGTGCCATAGATGTCCCTTGGTGAAAATTCTTAAACCTCTGTGGCCAGGAGACACCCCAACGTCGAGACCGAGTGGATATATATGAGCACATGAGGGCCGAATACTAGGATGCCGCATCTCCCACTATGTTGTGGTCGGTTAGGAGGGGGTGTGGCCTTACCCACTCGAGGGTAGGAGACATTGCTAGGCTGAGTTTAACCAGCTGGTGAATGGGTCCGCTATCAACGTGCTGGGTAGATATTAGTTGACTACTGGCCAGGAGGATGGTGAGGTCTCTTCCACTTGCATAGTCACACTTCAATGGGCGGTGATTTGCATGTAGAGTGTACTAGACCCCAGTGATGATCCTAGAGAGAAACTGTACTGATATGTGGACTTATTGAGCAGGAGTTGCATACTCATTCATTCACTATTCACTTAGGCTGGTGGTGCGCATCTATTTATTACGTGTACCTTCGCAATGGCCAAGATTTCGGTTGGGGCACGCGATTAACCTGAGACCAGGAGTTTACCACATTGAGTCTGACTATCCAAATTTAGGTATGGGACTGGTTTGGATAGAAGTCCCTAGTGATGGACCTCATAGCCTGCGATACTATGTACTATCATCCCGACTTCACACTTCAACATGGTCATTCCATTCGCACCGCATATCACATTACATCTGCAACATATGACATTTTGGGGTTGCTATGTTTCTGCATTTATACGACGTAGATATGACTGATGGTATTTGTGGACTCATCAAGATTTGCATATTGCATTGCATCTTCAACATCTAATATTTGGCTTGCTATATCAGTATTGCATAGCTGATCTACATTGCTTCATTAGTATATGATATTGTTGTTATTCTATTTCTACATCGCATAGCCTAGATAAGGCTGATGGTAATTATGGGCCTATCAGTATGTTTTCATATTACTTCGGATATTGTATGATTTATGAGCTTGTCAGTATTTTCGCTTACTCTGATTTCTCTGATATTGCTTACTCAGCACTTACCTTATGCACACACTTTCACCACCCACTAAACTTTCTATAAGCTTATGCACGATAGATGCATGCAAGTGGCGTTAGGTTGCAGCAACGTTGAGCATGGACTGTGCAGCGGTCTATTGGAGCTTTGATTTTGACATATGTAATTCCCTTTCAGCATTGTATTCAAATGTTTATATTAGTAGATACGTGATGATAATGTTGCCTTTGTGATTTGGGTAAACTTATGGTTATGCTTCTTACGAGATTAATGTACGTTGGAGAATCCTCCTAATATGATCTTAGGATCAGAATCTGGCGTATGAGTGCCAGGAGCCGAGAATGGGGTACTACAGGGCTGTCGGCACCGGATTTGGCGATCAGGATTCCTGTGAGTCCTATCTCCGTGTTTGGGGCGTGACAATCCTCTTCCTCCCTTGCGAATTTTGGAAGGAAATATTCCCGAAGTATCAAGTAGACAAGAGACAGAAAAACATCGTCGTTTTCCTCAAAAGGATAAACATATCATCATTGAAAGTTCATCTTCTTTGGAGTAGAAAATAGGAAATGTATTGACCAAAATCGACATTATTGTATTCGAATAGAAAATATAACATTTTATTTTCTCACATTTATTTTAACATCACATCTCTATATGAAGCATATGAGTATACACATTTTCAGAATTACATATTTGATTTAAGATTCACATTATTTCTAAGCTTAAGCAATTCTCATAAGCATATTTGATAGGCACATGCTAATCAAAGTAATAAGTTATTATAATGGTTAGCATAACATTGTCTATATGATATTTTAGAATGGGCAGAACTAAGTTTCAGTTCTAGTTAGTTGCACACACAGTTTAGGTTCGTAAGTAGTTGGAGCAATCACAGTTTAGACTCATAAGTAGTTGGAGTTGGTCTTACACGAATGACCACTATAACTCTCTAGAGTTCATAGGGCTTATTGCAGATGGGGAGTTTACAAACCACGATCCATCAGAGGGGCCCAGTGAAGCTACTGGAGCAGTGAACTCAATAAGATTTATGCACAGGGTTGGCCATAGTAACTCTCTAGAGTTCATGAGGTGCACAAGACTACTGTCGGGTACCAAATCTTAGGCTGCCAGTCCATTAATGAGGGGTCATCTTGCTTTTGAGACCTGTCCTCAAGCGTTACTACTGAAATCAAACCAGGGATCTGGGAGTCATCTTGCTTCAGAGACTCAGTTTTCCTTCATCTGCAAGGTCAGACCCATTCACGAGGGGGCGCTCTCTGGCCGCCCATGTGACGTTGCCTGAAGCAGTACAGATGGCATAGGTCACTGCCCGCATGGGTGCGCGTGATGCTCTTTCCAAACTTTTTAAGGCCACAGGCGATACTACTATCCGTATAGTTATGTCATATCGCCATCGCCAATAATGATAAGCCTTATACATGTTCGGCTTCATAGTGACGTCTTACTCGCTGTCATGTGTGATAGATCATCATTGTTGTCACGATTATCATACTTAGCTTTATAAGCTTATCCTGTCACCTATAAATGATGAATCGGCCTTATTGGAATGATAAATCGAAATTAATATACCACACTCGCTGATGATATGAAATAAAATTTATATTTAAGATAGTATATTAACTTGGCAATGCTATTGATTTTGATAAATTTAAATGGCCTTGTGTTAGCGAGATAATGATAATAATAACTTTAGCGATTCGGCGATAATCATTGCCGCAATGGCGATTTGCATTTGGCGATATTCGTTCAGAGTTTTGGCGATAACCATTGGCATTTTTCATTGTCTTGCTTAAATTTGATAGCTTTAAAGGCCTGCACTTCATTAGTACTTAAGGAAGTATTCAAAGGAAAATATAATGTTAAAAGAAATATAAAATTCTGCATTTGTATACTCTTGCCTGCCCCCTTTTAATGGAGAATAATTATGCTATAAATCTTCTGGATCAAAACTGCAAGGTCAGGGATGATATATTTTTATGAAACGGGCGTTCACTGGTATACTTATGCCTCGTCCATCTTGATCCACCACCTAATAGGCCCCATTAGAGTACACTTTCGATATTATGTATGAGTCATCCCATTTAGGGTCAAACTTGTCCCTTGTCTTGCGAGTGACCACTATCGGTCTTTTCAGCATCAATACCATATCTCTTCTTTTAAAGGAGCGATGCTTGACCTTTCTTTCAAAAGCGGCAGAGATTCTTGCTTGATATAACTGTAATCGCTGCTGGGCCGCTAATCGCTTTTCTTCTAGCAGATCCAACTCTGTCAGCCTGATCTTAGCATTTTCATCATCAGTAATCGACTGATGTACTGCTATTTTGAGCGATGTAACTTGCACTTCAATGGGGATAACAGCTTTAACCCCGTAAACTAGAGAATATGGCGTTGCTTTCGTAGTAGTATGGTGAGTAGTTCGATAAGCCCATAGAGCTTCTTGCAACTTCTCATCCTAATTGCATTTGTTTCCTGCAATTGTTTTCTTCAGTATTTTCACAATCATCTTGTTGAATGCTTCGACCAACCCATTAGCTGGTGGGTAGTAAGGCATTGAAAATGAATGCTGGATATCAAAATTTTGGCACATTTCTCCATTCCCCTGTTCTTAAATGGGGTCCCGTTATTAGTGATGGTCTTCTTTGGAATACCGTAACGGTATATTATTACATGTCATATAAATTCACGATGTCCTTTTCTTTGACATTTCTCAATGCGATGGCTTCGGTCCACTTCGAGAAGTAATCTACGGCTGCCAAAATATACTATTTTCCTCTGGATGATGATGGGTTTATAGGACCTATAACATCGAATCCCTAAGCTACAAGAGCCAAGAAGCTACTGACTGATGTAAATCTTCAGGGGGTACATGTATGAGATCGCCATGTATTTGACATTCGTGACATCACCGTGTGTAATCAATTGTGTCGTTGAACATCGTAGGCCAGTAATACCCCATTCGACGCACTCGATGAAACAAATTTCTACTAGCCTGATGAGTCCCGCATTCTCCTGAATGTGCTTTGTGTAATATTTAACTCGCTTCTTTCATATCCAAGCATCTCAACAGCACCTCATTATAGGACTTTCTGTAAAGCTCTTCATTGCACATGATGAATTTCTTCACCCTTTACTTTATTTGCAACCTTTGTGCTAGATCCTCCGACAACATATCATATTTGAGATCATCCACAAAAGGCTAGCACCAATCATCAATTGTAATCTCCAAACATGACACGAGGAATACTTCAGCAACTTTGACTTCTTCAGCAGGCGGCAAAAACCTTCTTTCTTTGATTCTTACTTAGAGAGGGCTTCGATTAAGACAAGTCAAGGCTACAGCCAAACTAGCCAAGGCGTCTGTCCTTACGTTCTCTAATCTCAGTATATGCTTGATTTCAACATCCTAAAATTGCTCTAACAACCATTGCGGTTGACGATAATATGGGAGGAGTTCTTGCTTCCTTATTTCGAATTATGTAGTAAGTTGTTTTCTTACTAGCTTAGAATTGCCAAAAATCCATAATGCTTTTATCTTCATTTCTTGGGCTATTTCCATCCCTATAATGAGAGCATGATATTCAACTTCGTTATTAGTGCACGTTGCACCTAACGTAAAGGAATATGGTAGCAGGTCACCTTGCGGACTAATAAATATTACCCCAGTACCCCTTCCTGAAGTTCTAGAAGCGTCGTCGAAGTACATTTGCCACAAACTAAGCAATTCTGTCATCATCACTTGCTCATCTGAAAAGTCATCACTGATCGTTTCGTTATCCGGCACAGGGTGGGCTGCTAAGAAATCTGCCACTGCTTATCCCTTTACTGCTTTTGCCGGTTCATATGTGATCATATATTCTGACAGTAAAAGCATCCACTTGGCCAGTCTCTCTGATAGCATTGGCCTTGTTATTAAGAATTTTAGAGGATCCGCTCGCAAAATTAAAATTATATCATGGGAGAGACAGTAATGCCTTAATTTCTGAACTGCGAAGATCAGGGCTAAACACACTTTCTCTATGGGCGAATAGTTGCATTCAGCTTCTATCGAAGTTCTGCTCAGATAATACAACGCGATCTCCTTCCCTTGCTCATTTGTTTGTGCTAACAAGGCCCCCAATAAATTTTCTGCTACAGAAATATAAAGAATGTGGGGTCTACCTTTTACAGGCGCTGCTAGTACTGGGGGTTGTTTCAACAATTCTTTGATTGAATCGAATGCATTTTGGCATGACTGGTCCCACACAAATTCTGCACCTTTCTTCATTAGATGGGAAAACGACTGACATCTTCCTGCGAGATTAGAGATAAAGTAGCGAATATATGCCAACTTTCCATGCAAACTTTTTAATTCTTTTAGTGTCTTTGGAGGTGGCATTTCTTGAATAGCTCTAATCTTTCTGGGATTATAACCAAGGAACTTCCCTGACGAAACACCGAATGCACACTTGGACGGATTCATCCTTAGTTGTTTCTTTCTGAGCTGACGAAATACTGAAACCAGATGTTCACAATATTTGTCATGGTCATTTGACCTAACCACTAAATCATCCACATAAGATTCAACATGCTTGTGCATCATGTCTTGGAATATATTCTGCATCGCCCTTTGATATCTTGCACCAGCATTCTTGAGACCAAATGGCATGACCTTGTAATAATAAATTCCCAATGACATTCTAAATGTCGTGGCTTCCTCGTCCTCCGGGGTCATCCTTATCTGATCATACCTAGTGTAACCATCCATAAAGGACAAAACGGCGTACTTAGTCATACTATTAATTAATAGCTCAGTGATTGGCAATGGGAAATCATCCTTCTGATATGCTTCATTTAGGTCTCTAAAGTCGACGCATATTCTAATTTATCCGTTCTTCTTTTTCACTAGGACAATGTTTGATATTCACTTAGGATACTTGACTTCTCTGATAAACCCAACTTTAATTAGCTTATTCACTTCTTTTTCAATCAAAGGGATCAGCTCTGGGTGGAATCGTCGATATGCTTGTTTAACTGGCCTCTTGTCTTTAGAAATATTTAACCGATGATCGCCATTGATGGTTCCAGACCTGGAATTTCAGTGTATGTCCAAGCAAACACATGTTTGTTTTCTTTCAAAAGTTTAATATACTGGTTAGCTTCTTGTTCAGAGAGACTGACGCTTATGAATATGTTCTAAGGTTCTTCTTCTATCCTTAGATTTATTTCTCATAAGCTTGCAATTGTCAGTTGCCCCTCATCTTCCATCTGCTTCGGAGCCACCTTAAGATGTTTGATCATTTTATCTTCCTTTTCTTCTGCTAATTCTATAGTGATCATATTTACCGAGGATTCTCCTCCCAATCAGCAGAACTTTTCTCATTTTTTTCTCATTGACCCCCAATTGGGATCTAGATACCTTTTCCACTGTTTAAGCCAGTCGGCTCTTTACAATCGAAGCCCATGTTCTTCATTATCTTTTTGCTAGTAGAGCCGTATCTTTCCAAATCTTCAGGTGTCAACTTCACAAAGTTCATCTTATTATCTATCTTTTCTTCTACCTCTGTTTCTGACACTGCGTCGAATTCAATAGGTTTAGGATTCTTCCTATTGGCCTCAACGTGGAACCTCTTAGGCATAGTTAGGAATGGTTTCTTTCTTTCAGCTTGTGGTAACGACATCGTGTAATTTGACTACAAAATTTCTAACTGCTTAGGTGATAATAATGTCAATGGAGGTTATCCCGGTTGTCTCGAATGTCTTGGCACAAAATAAGATTTCTTCTTTACATTCTCCTTCTCGGATAACTCTATCTTTGCAACCCTATTCTATACTGTGCTTGTTTCACCTTTCACTATTTCATTATCACTGCTTCCCTTGTTATTCCCTGTGGTGAACTCGTCATAGTAGCTAGCGTTGGCGAAGAAAGATTTTATCTCTGTATACGGTTTTGCATCAGCCATCACCTTATACCGAATCCCATCTTCATAATACTTGAAGCATTGATGGAGTGTCAACGGTACGATGCCATATTGGTGCATCCAAGGTCTTCCCAAAAGTAGATTATATGTCGTTACTACATTGATGACATGACAAACGACATCAGTCATCAGTTCCCCTATTTCTAGTGTCAATGTGATCTTGCTAAGTGCTCTCTGCTCATCTTGATTGAACCCTTGTATCATCATCCCACTATGACGCAAATGAGAACGACGATATCCCAGTTCGTTTAACATCATTAACGGTAACAAATTTACTGTAGACCCGTTATCTAGCATTATTCGTTTTATCTGTTTACCGCTGATATGGCCCACAACCATCAGTGGTCTGTTGTGGTCCTCTCCACAAATTAGGTCATCATCGGAGAAAGAAATGATTAGCATACAATTGTTCCATTCCGTAAGGAACTCTCTTCTGACATTATTATCGGATAGAGCTTGAATCAGACTATTTCTATCACGCCCCAAACTCGAAAATCGAGCTCACAAAATTCTCGATCGCCGAATCCGGTGCCAACAGCCTCCGTAGTACCCCATTCTTAGCTCCCGGCACCCATACGCTAGGTTCCAATCCTGGGATCCTACAAGGAAGATTTTTTCGTAACATGAATTTGATTCATAATAAGCATAACCATAAGCAGAACCCATGAACAATAACCAAGATACCATCACAAAATCCACTATGATAAAAAAAACTTTAAGGTACAATGCATATGAAGGGAAATATAATGATAATAATAATAAAAACTCCTGAAGCTCGACTGCACACTCCTGCTGCGACTAAGCTATGGATGGGTCCTGGCGTCACTTGCAGCGTCAATCTTCTATAAGCTTATAGAAAGCTTAGAGGATGGTGTAAGTGTGTGCACAATATAAGCGTGCTCAGACTGCAATATTAGAGTAACGCAGAATCATGCTGATGAGTCCATGAATGCAATCAACCATACCAAGGCTATGCAATGCAAGGCATGAATGCTATCGGTCATATCAAGACCATGCGATGTACGGCATGAATACTATCAGCCACATCAAAGCCATACGATGTAAGGAGTGAATGGTGTTGGCCATACCAAGGTCATGCGATGCGAGATGTAACTCAAGCATACTAGTCCTCATCTAAATCCACATATCAATGCAACTCATCACTAGAGCATCAAATATCAGTACAGTTCTCATGCTAGACAATCACCGAGGTCTAGTACACATTACGCCAACTTGTGGCCCCTATCCGAGCACACAACCAGGTAAATGGAAGAGACCTCACTATCTGCCTGCCAATATTGGGCCCGACTCATCAATAGCGGACCCATTCCTTAAGCTAGTCAAACTCAACCTAGATATTGCCCCTCACTCAGGCGGGTAAGGTAACACCCCTTTTTAACCGATCATGATACAGTGGGAGAAGCGACCTACTGGTATACGGCTCTCGTGCACTCATGTATCCACTTGGTCTTCTCGATGTTGGGTCATCCTCTGGTACCATCGGGTTTAGGGATTTTCACCTAGGGATATCTATAGTGACCTGATGCTAGTAACAGTATTTTCGGTGTCCGATCCTGCCATCCACGATATGCCTGTGGAAGCTGATCAGGGTCGAATATTGCATATCAGACCCAGTAATTTCCTGATTTTACATACATGATAATGTTTAATGGAGTATTTTAATTGTATTTTTGTTACAGGATGAAGTCAGGAGCGTTAATTGAAAATTGATGTTAAAGGCATAGATTTCATGATCCAAAGTCTCCAGAGCACGGGATGGACTCCAGAGAACCAATGGTGAAGAATGTACACGCCTGGGATCTAAGAAAATCACAATAAAGAGGCCTGAAATTGGTGCAAACTGCAAGATCACATAGTTCCCGCCATCCGATCAGTTCGAAACTTCATACATGGGATGAGGGCCGTAAATCAACTGTACATATTAAATTTTAGCCATTGAAGATATCGGGAAGTGGTCCAACGGACAGATCAGCCTAGTAATCTTCAATTTGGGGCCTACCTGATATCTGGAACTGCCTCAAATTTGGTTTTGGCGGTTGAAATAATATGAAGAACAGGATGGATGGTGCAGAATTCTCCAGAACATTGCAGTGGACCCCACATGCATGAGCGTGTGCATAGAGCACACTTGCACCAGCTGTGCACTACACCGCCAGGACGGTCAGCGAAACGCTAACCCGCGCTCTCTCTCCTCTTCGTAAAAAACGGCAGTGCCGTTCCGGCGTCTGCGAAGCCGACCCGCGCGATTCAATTGTGGGTCCCACCCATTGTCCATATGGGGAATCCAAACTATTCATCAGATTTATAAGGGCCTACTTACCATCGCCTAGATGTCCGTTTGGTCTCATGCATGTGTACGGACTTTGATCGCTGAAAAATGCAAAACGGACGATGAGTTCAAAACTTTGTGGGCCACCACAAATCTAACTCGAAATTGGGCATTCCCGAACATTTTTTCATCCTCCATCCAATGAACGGAGTGGATTTCTAGAATACCAAGTATGTGGACCCCACCATCACAACAAGAATGGAGTTTCGCGTCCCAGGCCCGCACAGAACGGACGGCCGTCCCGTCTGCTTGCATTGTTTGTGGACCCCACCCATTAACCGTACGGAAGATCTGATCCATCCATCTTGTAGAGTGGTTCGAGAGCTTCAAAACTATGCCGATATTCTGCTCTCATGCGTGCACATGTGCGTGATACAGAGGCCACAAACAGGCGGTCTTGTGACGTTCAAAACTGATTTTGTTGTGATTTCTTCTCTGGGCCGTGTCAATGGATGTTCAAAACCATCCATTCTTGACTGAAATTTCGTCCTGAATCCAATGGATAGGGTGGATTTTCCAGAAAACACTTCTGTGGGGCCCACCGATCATGGCTATGAAAATTTACACTCCGTGTTCTGCTACGACTCTGCTACTGACTTCAGCCCTCCAACAGCTATAAAAGAAGAGTTTTGGACGTGGGAAAGGCATTCAGAAATAGGGAATTCCGGATCTAGAGCAAGGGAGAGAAGAAAGAGAAGAAAGAGAAGAAAGAAGAGAGAGAGATCGATTGGTTTGGTGTTTTGTTTTTATGAATTTTGTTTAATATTCTTGATGGATTTTATGGGTCACTAATCTCTCAGCTAGGGCTGAGATGAAGCCCCTAATTTGATTAGCTCTTGTATTGGTTGATTTACTTTGAATATTAATTAATTTGTTTCTTTCTCTAAGTGGGCTTGATTGGTTTAAATTCTATACTTCTCCGTCTATGAACTTGACTAAAGTATATACGTGGATGTTGTTTGGATACTTATTATAGGTGCTTGTGCCTGATCAAGAACAGGTTTCCTATAGGGGAAGAAACATGGTGCTTTAATGAACTATACATTCCATGTGCCCGACCAAGGACATGGGATATGTTATTCATGGCATTGCTTAAAGGAATTAGATAGTCTGTATGCCCGATTAAGGACACAGATTGTGCTTTCTCTATATAAGTGGTATCAATCTAGATCAAGGTGAATCAACAGATAAAACAAGGGTTAGGATAATTAGGGATGGATTCAAAAGTCCTAGTTCTCTCTCTCTGATTGAATTTTCTTCCCTGTTCTTAATTATTTTTTTCCTAAAATTGTGCTTAGTAGCTCAGTCCATTATTTGTTGGATTAGTTAAGAAGAATTGTGAATTTGAGTTGTGACGATCAGTCCTTGTGGGAACGATCTCATAATACATACCATATCTACATCTGATTCGTATACTTGCGAGTTTAAAAATCATTTAAATCGTGTTGGTTTAAATAAAACATCAAGTTTTTGGGGCCGTTGCTGGGGACTGTTTCGTTCCAAATTGAATTTAGGATTCTCTCTTATCATAATTCATAGTCTTAGGATTTTACTAACTTTAGGTTAAAGTTTTATTTTATTTTTAGAAACTAACATGTTTCCTGTTTTGTAGGGTCCTGACATAAATTTCTAAGTTGATTCTAACATAGATCTTCAAATTGGAAGTAAAGGAGGAGCTCCCTATTCTTCAGACATTGATCGTCTCATTTTTTTTCGGGTTCTTTCTTCCAATCCTTGCTTACATAATTCTAGTTTTATTTCTCTTAGGTTGCATCTTAGTTTAGTTTTCCTTCTTCCATTGCAATAACATAGTTTATGCTAGGACGTAGATCTCTGAATATAGAACTAGCACCGTTTGATCCTGAAATAGAAAGAACACTTCGTGAAAGACTGAGAAATAAATCTGTTGAAATGGCGAATGAGAATGAAGTTAAAGCTCTCAGAGATTATTCAGCTCCTGTCCAATTTAATGCGCCTTCATGCATAGTGTTGCCAACCACTACGGCAGCACACTTTGAACTTAAACCTAGAGTCATACAATTGTTGCCATCCTTTTACGGATTGGACAAGGAAGACCCATATCATCATGTGAAAGAATTCCTAGACATTTGCTCCACCTTTAAGTTCCAAAACTTCTCAGACGATTTGATCCGCCTATGCCTGTTTCCTTTTTCTTTGAAGGATAATGCGAAAGCATGGTTGAATTCTCTAGAAGTTGGATCTATCACTACATGGGACCAACTGTCTAAGAAGTTCTTAAACAAGTTCTTCCCTGTTCACAAAACCAATGCCCTCCGTAGAGAAATTACTAACTTCACACAAAAAGAGGGTGAGCACTTTCATGAATGTTGGGAAAGATGGAAGGACTTGCTTCTTAAATGTCCTCACCATGGTTTTGAGAAGTGGCAACAAGTTCAATACTTCTATGACGGTCTGACACCCCAGAACTGTCGCATGGTTGATGCCACCAGTGGAGGGTCATTCATGACCAAAAGTGATGTCAAAGCGTGGAACTTCTTTGAAACCTTGTGCGAAAATTTTCAGCAATGGGACTATTCAAATAGAGGTGACAGAAGTCCCCAACCACAAAAGAGAGGTGGTATATATGAGATAGGAGTCATGCCAGAGCTGTGCGTCAAGCTTGATAACTTGACAAAGAAAGTTGATGCTCTGGTATTAAATAATGGACCTCTACAAACAGCTCAAGTCGAGGCATGTGCCACATGTTCTAGTCCTGCCCATCCTATGTAGTCTTGTCCATCTGGTGCAGCATCCCCAGAACTTCTCTCTGAACAAGTTCATGCTATGAACACTTTTTAAAAACATGGGAATGATCCTTACTCGAACACATACAACCTAGGGTGGGCTAGGCATCCAAATTTTTCTTGGGCAAAAGGACCACAACAAGGAGGACCATCTGGAAATCCTCCCATGCAACCGCACCTCCAAGTTGGCAGTCAACAACTTCAACAGTTTCTGCAATATCAACAACTGCCTACACAATCAAGGAAACCATCTCTTGAGGATACACTCCATCTTTTTATGCAGAGTTCTCTCCAATTCCAAAAAGACACCCAACAAACCTTACTAGCTAACCAGCAAAGCTTACATGCAAATGCGTAATCCATTGCCAAGCTGGAAGTACAAATGAACTAGCTGCCACATTGAGTGAGAGAGAGAAGGGCAAGTTCCCTAGCCAACCTGAGGCTAAGCCAAAGGGACAGTATGAGATTGGCTCTAATTCCAACCAAGGGCAATATCATGAACAGGCCAAATCGATCACTACCCTTAGGTCAGGCAAGCAGATTGATAATAGAATAGAGATGCCTAGGGATGAATCAAATTCTTAAACAGAAGATCAAGATAAAACAGAGAGTCACACCAATGCATCTAAAGTCCAAAAGCTCTCTGACTCTCCAAGAGCCACTAATGTGCCACCCTACGTGCCCAAAGCACCCTTTCCTCAACGTCTGGCACCAATAAAGAAAAGAAATAACTTTGATGAAAGCTTGGATGTGTTTAAAAAAGTGCAAGTCAACATCCTGTTGCTTGACGCTATCAAGCAAGTCCCTGCTTACGCTAAGTTTCTTAAAGATTTATGCACTCAAAAGCGTAAGCAGAATGTTCATAAGAAAGTCTTCCTTACAGAGCAGCTCAGCTCCATGATTCAACATAACACCCCTCCTAAATTTAGGGATCCAGGAGCTCCCACCATTTCTTGCGGCATAGGAGATCATAAGATCGGGAAAGCATTGCTTGATTTAGGGGTGAGCGTTAATTTGTTACCTTATTCGGTTTATGAGCAGCTAGGACTTGGTGAGTTGAAACCGACTAAGCTAACATTGCAACTGGTTGATAGATCTGTCAAGGTGCCCCGGGGTGTTATTGAAGATTTGTTAATCTAGGTTGATAAATTTTATTTTCCAGTGGATTTCATAATTATAGATACTCAGTCTGTCCAGAATCTTCATAGTCAGATCCCAGTCATCTTGGGTCGTCCATTTTTGGCCACATCTAATGCTATTATAAATTGTTGAAATGGAGTTATGAAATTGTCCTTTGGTAACATGAATATTAAACTCAATTTCTTTAATGCAGGACAACAATCCGCAGATTTGGATGACATATCTGAAGTGGACATGATCGAAAGTCTAGTGCAGGACTCCTTCCGTAAATCTTTTGAAGATCCACTTGAGACCTGCTTAGCACAATATGGCATGGATTTTGACATCAATAGTCCCATCCACGAAGTCAATGCACTGCTCGACTCTACTCCTATATTGGAGACTGAAAAATGGAGAGCGAAAGTGGAACCTCTTCATCCCTCTAAGACTCTTCCTGACAGCACAGTTTCTAACTCTGAGAAGACAAAGGCGAGCAGGCTGCTTAATGTTCTTAGAGCATATAAGGCAGTAATTGAACGGAGGATAGCGGAAATACAGGGAGTATGCCCCACTGTATGTATGGATCATGCTGTGGAAATGTCGCGTGAAATGCAAAGGAAGCGTGATCCTAACATGGAAGAAGTCGTTCGTGAAGTCCTTAAATTATTTGTGACAGTGTCGTTACCTCATTGCAGATAGCACAGCTCATGGGAACTCACATCACTTGTTTGGGATTGGTTAATTAAGGTGTTGAGGTAATTTCTTTGGCGGACCCTGGTTATAAAGATTAGTTCATTTATGGTCCGTTCTTGTCTGGCTGAAGACGTTAAACTTAGCGCTCCTAGGAGGCAACCCAGCCTTTTGCTTTATTGTATTTTTTTTTATTTCATTCCATTTCATTTTTCTAGTTAGTTTGTTCAATGTTTGTGGGTAACATTACTGCAAACCCTCACGAGACTACAACTCGTCCACTAGGGGTAACCTAGGGGTTTAAAGGCTTTTTGCATGCGCTAAATACAATCGAGAGCACTTGCGAAAGTGGTATAGGTAGGATCTTCTTTTGTTTTCTTTTTGATATTTTTGCTTCTGTTGATTTCTCTCTTGTGCTAACTCGCATTTACGTTGAATTTTTTTTTAGAAAGCTTCTTGATTCTCCATCCAGGTACTCTCTTTCCATCACTCCTCTTTTATTCTCGTTGTCCCATGTGCATTGCTTAGTTATTTCTTTTACATTGAGGACAATGTAGATTTTAGGTTGGGGGTGGGAGATTAGGTCTCCTAATCAGTATTTTCTTGGTCTTGAGCAAAATTTGTGAAAATTAAAAAAAATAAATTTTGAAAATTCTATTAAATTCAAAGTGATTTTGAAGGATAGTTGTGATTTTAACATTATAAGATATGTGATGTTGGTAACTTACGACTCTTGGATTCAGCCAACTGCTTGATTTCACAGTCAATTTTGAATTGATAATCCATGATTAGAAGTTGTAAACATTGATTGAGCCATGATTTCACATATCACATCTTGCTTACACATTAAGTTTTTGGTTCGATAACTGAATGATTAACTTGGTAAAAAGAAGAATTAAAAGGCTAACTCACATAATCTTCACCATATAGGTGCAGATTTGATTCTCCATAGTTGACATATGAAGGAAAAAAAAAAAGTTAGGCGACAAGTTTTCGCCATAGGTTTGCTCCCTATAGGTGAGAATTTGATTCCCCTCATTTGCGTTACTGCTCATAAAGAAAACCAAAGGCTGGTAAAATGAAAAGTTAATCTGTGAGATAAGTGTTGGTTTCAAGTTTGGTTGTCACAAATTACTAATGATATCATGAAATTGACAATTGGATCTCTTAATGATTGTAAGTCGAGATTACACTTTACATTCATGGAGCTCAATGTTCAGAATTGTTCTAATTAATGGATTAATAGTTTGAAATTAATTATGAAATCTGCCGAGAGCTTGATTCCAAGAGAAATTTCTACTTACCATTCATGAATCTTAGAAATTTCACATCTCAACTATCTGTTCACAAGTCACTTGAGTTTACAGGAATTGTCTTTTATTTCTGAAATTATTTTTCGCATGTTTTGCTCGGGACTAGCAAAATGCTGGTTAGGGGTTGTGATCGGGGTCGAATATTGCATATCAAACCCAGTAATTTTCTAATTTTACATACAGGATAATGTTTAATGGAGTATTTTAATTGTATTTTTATTACAGGATGAAGTCAGGAGCGTTAATTGAAAATTGATGTTAAAGGCATGGATTTCATGATCCAAAGTCTCCAGAGCACTGGATGGACTCCAGAGAACTAATGGTGAAGAATGTACATGCCTGGGATCTGAGGAAATCACAATAAAGAGGCCTGAAATTGGTGCAAACTGCAAGATCACATGGTTTCCTCCATCCGATCAGTTCGAAACTTCATACATGGGATGAGGGCCGTAAATCAACCATACATATTAAATTTCAGCCATTGAAGATATTGGGAAGTGGTCCAACGGACGGATCAGCCCAGTAATCTTCAATTTGGGGCCTACCTGATATCTGGAACTGCCTCAAATTTGGTTTTGGCTGTTGAAATAATATGAAGAAAAGGATGGATGGTGCAGAATTCTCCAGAACATTGCAGTGGACCCCACATGCATGAGCGTGTGCATAGAGCACACTTGCACCGGCTGTGCACTGCACCACCAGGACGGTTAGCGAAACGCTGACCCGCGCTCTCTCTCCTCTTCGTAAAAAATGGCAGTGCCGTTCCAGCGTCTGCGAAGCCGACCTGCACGATTCAGTTGTGGGTCCCACCCATTGTCCATATGGGGAATCCAAACCATTCATCAGATTTATAAGGGTCTGCTTACCATCGCCTAGATGTCCGTTTGGTCCCATGCATGTGTACGGACTTTGATCGCTGAAAAATGCAAAACGGACGGTGAGTTCAAAACTTTGTGGGCCACCACAAATCTAACTCGAAATTGGGCATTCCCGACCGTTTTTTCATCCTCCATCCAATGAACGGAGTGGATTTCTAGAATACCAAGTATGTGGACCCCACCATCACAACAGCAGCGGGTTTCGCGTCCGCGTAACGGACGGCCGCTGTCCGTTTTTGCGGCTGTTTGTGGACCCCACCCGTTAACCGTACGGAAGATCTGATCCATCCATCTTGTAGAGTGGTTCGAGAGCTTCAAAACTATGCTGATATTCTGCTCTCATGCGTGCACATGTGCGTGATACAGAGGCCACAAACAGGCGGTCTTGTGACGTTCAAAACTGATTTTGTTGTGATTTCTTCTCTGGGCCGTGTCAATGGATGTTCAAAACCATCCATTCTTGACTGAAATTTCGTCCTGAATCCAATGGACAGGGTGGATTTTCCAGAAAACACTTCTATGGGGCCCACCGATCATGGCTGCGAAAATTTGCACTCCGTGTCCTGCTACGACTCTGCTACTGACTCCAGCCCTCCAACAGCTATAAAAGAGGAGTTTTGGACGTGGGAAAGGCATTCAGATACAGGGAATTCCAGATCTAGAGCAAGGGAGAGAAGAAAGAGAAGAAAGAGAAGAAAGAAGAGAGAGAGATCGATTGGTTTGGTGTTTTGTTTTTCTGAATTTTGTTTAATATTCTTGATGGATTTTATGGGTCACTAATCTCTCAGCTAGGGCTGAGATGAAGCCCCTAATTTGATTAGCTCTTGTATTGGTTGATTTACTTTGAATATTAATTAATTTATTTCTTTCTCTAAGTGGGCTTGATTGGTTTAAATTCTATACTTCTCCGTCTATGAACTTGACTAAAGTATATATATGGATGTTGTTTGGATGCTTATTATAGGTGCTTGTGTCTGATCAAGAACAGGTTTCCTATAGGGGAAGAAACATGGTGCTTTAATGAACTGTACATTCCATGTGCCCGACCAAGGACATGGGATATGTTATTCATGGCATTGCTTAAAGGAATTAGACAGTCTATATACCCGATTAAGGACACAGATTGTGCTTTCTCTATATAAGTGGTATCAATCTAGATCAAGGTGAATCAACAGACAAAACAAGGGTTAGGATAATTAGGGGTGGATTCAAAAGTCCTAGTGCTCTCTCTCTGATTGAATTTTCTTCCCTATTCTTAATTGTTTTTTTTCCTAGAATTGTGCTTAGTAGCTCAGTCCATTATTTGTTGGATTAGTTAAGAAGAATTGTGAATTTGAGTTGTGACGATCAGTCCTTGTGGGAACGATCTCATAATACGTACCATATCTACATCTGATTCGTATACTTGCGAGTTTAAAAATCATTTAAATCGTGTTGGTTTAAATAAAACATCAGAAACCACAACCCTGATGTCGCTAGGGTGTATAGTAATCAAGTCATACAAATGCGAGGTGCATGAATCACACTATCAGTTATGCAGCATTCCTGCATGTACAGCGTGCTCATGTGGGATAGCTCCGCCTATCAGGGATCCTATAAACAATTTGCCCAAAGGCATATGCTATGATCAGTCGCTCCTCATATCAAGCATACACATGATACATTGAGCACAAATCATAGGGCTATACTAAGCATGTTATGTGGTGATGAACTCTATTCATAATGAAGATGGGCCTAGATGGCCTACACAAAACAAGTATGGGCCTAATAATGGGCCCTAGGGAGAGTTACAATGCGGACATTTAACCATCATTGCTCTTACAATGTGGATGTCAAACCATCAGTGCTCCCAAGGCACGACCTGCTATAAACATCATTACATACACCATGGTGGAATCGCACACCGTAATGGACCTCATATATATCACGTACAGCCTCACACAAAGGCCTCACATTCATCTTATTGGGGCTCACACATGGTCCTTAACTTATAGGCCTTAAATACATCACAATGGGCCTCATATACATCAAGCGAGCCATATTACATGGGCCGCACCAATGAGCCTATATACATCAAGTGGGCCATATCAATAGGCCACACTAATGGGCCTCATATACATTAAGTGGACCATATCAATGGGCCGCACCAACGAGCCTCATATACATCAAGTGGGCCACATCAATGGGCCACACCAATGGGCCTCATATACATTAAGTGGGTCGTATTAATGGGTTGCACCAATGGGCCTCATATACATCAAGTGGGCCATATCAATGGGCCGCACCAATGGGCCTCATATATATCAAGTGGGTCATATCAATGGGCCGCACCATTGGACCTCATATACATCAAGTGGGCCATATTAATGAGCCACATCAACCGACCTTATACACATCAAGTGGGCCGTATCAATGGGCCGCACTAATGGGTTTCACACAAATGGGCCATAAATACATCAAGTGGGCCACATCACATGGGCTACACCAACGGGCCTCATATACATTAAGTGGGCCGTATCAATGAGCCTCAACAATGGACTTCATATACATTAAGTGGGCCCACCATGACGTTTATTTTCCATCCAATTTGTACATAAGGTCACATGGACCTGACTTAAGAGGATAAATAAATTTCATACTAATCTAAAACTTCTGTGACCCCAAAACGGGATTCAATGGTAGCCGTTCAATCCCCACTGATTTTTGTAGTGTGGTCCACCTGATAGATGACGTGGATAAATAACATATTCGTCAAAGGTGGATCCCACCGTCCAGCAGCTGTTGGATGGTGCTGAAAAACTCAATACATCAAGGCAGGCCCCACACAGCATCGTCCAGATCTGGATGGTGTGGATGATGATCATCAAGGTGGGGCCAAAAGATGAAGGGTGTGGAGTATACATCATGCGAGACCCACAAAGCTTAGTGATGTCAATCACAGCAGCAATTAGCTGCATAAGGTTAACTGGCCAATCCGTCCAACAGGTGGGTCCCACATGGGGCCCACCATATGAATATATTATTATATATCTTATTATTATTATTATTATTATTATTATTATTATATTTTAAAAGGCAACGTCTAGGCCCTAGACGGCCTGGATGGATGATGAAGAAGTAACACTTACATCATTGTGGCACCCACAGATTCCTGATGTCCAGATCGCATGGGGCCCACCAACGGAGAGTTTGGATGTAATGCATACATCAATGGGACCCACAAGACCTACTGTCGTGGGTCCAACAATGCAAGTGGGTCCCACCATCCATCAGAGTGGATAAAACACTTACATCATTGGTGGTCCCCACCGTCCCATATACTGGACGGTGGTGCGATCCACCTAGGATTTAGATCTGCCTCATTTCTTGGATGGACGACGTGGATAATGCATCAAGATAAGTCCACATGTACGTGGCCCACTTGATCGGATTAAGTTAATATTTTGTATTTTCCCATCATCCAGGCCGTCCAACTGGAATGCCAGTCCTGCAAGGTGAATGGCAAGGCCATCCCACCTACTAGACAGTCTAGATCGCCCCTAGGTAGGCTGGTGAATTGGGCAAAAGAGAAAGAGAGAGAGAGAGAGAGAGAGAGAGAGAGAGAGAGAGAGATGTGCGATGAGGGACCCCGCCACTATGATCCCTCTAGTTTACAACACATACATCAACATGGGTCCCATCACAAGTGGGCCCTTAACAACATTCAATGGTGGATCATGTTCAATCCCCAAGTATAGGGTTGTGATGTAGTAATAAACTCGGTAAGATCGAGGTCGAATCCCACGAGGACTGGTTGTCACAACTCAAATCTAAGACTCTTCTTAACTAATCCAACAAATAATGAACTAAACTATTAAGCACAATTCTAAAAAAATAAAACAATTAAGAACAGGAAAGAAAATTCAATCAGAGAGAGAGCACTAGGACTTTCGAATCCACCCCTAATTATCCTAACCCTTGTTTTGTCTGTTGATTCACCTTGACCTTGATTGATACCACTTAAATAGAGAAAGCACAATCTGTGTCCTGAATCGGGCATACAGACTGTCTAATTCCTTTAAGCAATGCCATGAACAATACATCCCATGTCCTTGGTCGGGCACATGGTATGCAAAATTCATTAAAGCACCCTGTTCCTTCCTCTATAGGAAACCTGTTCTTGAGATGGACCCAAGCACTGTAATAAGCATCCATACAACGTCCATCTATATACTTTAGTCAAGTTGATAGATGGAGAAATATAGAATTTAAACCCATAAAGCCCACTCAAAGAAAGAAACAAATTAATTAAAATTCAAAGTAAATCAACCTATACAAGAGTTAATCAAATTAGGGGCTTCATCTCAAATTTGATTTGAGAGATTAGTTACCCATAAAATCCATATAAAAAAAATAAATATTAAATAAAATTCATAAATTAAAATTCCAAACCGAACAATCTCTCTCTCTTTCTCCTTCTCTTTCTTCTCTCCCTGGCTCTGGATCTCAATTTCCCTGGATCTGAATGCCTTCCCCACGTCCAAAACTTCCATTTTATAGCTGCTGGATGGCTGGAATCGGTGGCAGAGTCGTAGACGGACTCGAAGTGTAATTTTTCGCAGCCATGATCGGTGGGCCCCACAGAGGTGTTTTCTGAAAAATCCACCCCGTCCATTGGATTCAGGACGAAATTTCACCAAGAATGGGTGGTTTTGAAGGTCCATTGGCGCGGCCCACGAAGAAATCTCGAAAAGATCAGTTTTGAACGTTGCAAGGCAGCCCTTTTGTGGCCTCCGTACCGCACACGTGTGTACGCATGGGAGTGGAATCTCAGCATGGTTTTGTAGCTCTCATAGCCCTCTACAAGATGGACGGGTCGGATCGTCCGTACAGGCGACGGGTGGGGCCCACAACTCTTCGCAAATCGGACTGGGCCGACAGTTCGTCTGCCGCCGCGTAAACAGGAATGCGGACATCGTCCGCACGGTGGGACCCATTATCATAGTTAGTTGCAAAATCCAGCCTCGTCCACCGATTCCTCTCGGAATTTCGGTTGGAAATATATGATTTTCATCTATTGTTGATGAGGCCCACATGGTTTTCTGTTTCACCGTCCAACCGACGTTTGAACGGTTTTAGATCTGATCTCCGCTTTTATTTGAAATACGGCCACCTACACCTTGGTAACATGGGCCTTAGAGAGCCAATGGACGGTCCGGATTGTCGATCTGGATGATAGGTGGGCCCCACAACCGATGACAGCGGTCGGTTCCGCGGACGCGTCGCAGCCGAAGATTTTGAAAAGAGAGAGACGGGCGCGCGCGGTCGGCCTCGGCCCGACCCGCTGGCGTGCGGCACAAATGCCAGTACTTGTGTACTCGGTGTACACACGTCATACAAAGGATCCACCGTGATGTTTACGAGAAATCTCGCGAGTCCATCCTTTCCTTCATATAATACCAACCGCCAAAACCAAGTTTGAGGCAGTTCCAAATATCAGGTGGGCCCCAAAGTGAAGATTAATGGGCTGATCTGTCCATTGGACCACTTGCCAAGATCTTTAATGGCTGAAATTTAATATGTACGGTTGATTTATGGCCCCCATCACATGTATGAAGTTTCGAGTTGATCGGGTTGCGGGAAACATGTGATCTTGCATTCTGGACCCTTTTCGGGCCCCTTTGGCTTGCTTTCCTCAAATCCCAGGCGTGTAAAATCTTCAGTATTTGTTTTCTGGAGTCCATCCCGTGCTCTGGTAATTTTGGAATGTCAAATCCATGCCTTTAACATCATTTTTCAATACATGCTCCCAATTTCCTCCTGTAACAAAAATATAATTAAAACACTCCATTAAACCTTATCATGTACGTAAAATTAAGCAATGTTCGGGGTCTAATATGCAATATTTGACCCTTATCACAACCCCCAACCAGCATTTTGCTAGTCCCGACCAAAACATGCGAAAAATAATTTCAGAAATAAAAGACAATTCCTGTAAATTCAAGTGACTTGTGAACAGATAGCTGAGATGTGAAAATTCTAAGATTCATGATTGGTGTGTAGAGTTTTTCTCTTGGAATCAAGCTTACAGTAAACTTCATAATCAAGTTTAAAATGTTAATCCCTTAATTTGAACAATTCCAAACATTGAGTTCCATGAATGTAAAGTATAATCTCGACTTACAATCAGTAAGAGATCCAATTGTCAATTTCATGATATCATTAGTAATTCGTGACAATCAACACTTAAAACCAACACTCGTCTCTCAGATTAACTTTTCATGTTACCATCTTTTGATTTTCTTTACGAGCAGTAACGCAACTGACGGGAATCAAATTCTCACCTATAGGGAGCAAACCTATAGCGAAAACTTGTCGCTTAACTTTTTTTTTTTTTTTTTTTTTTCAAATGTCAACTATGGAGAATCAAATCAACACCTATAGGGAGCAAACCTATGGTGAAGATTTAGCCTTTTAATTCCTCTTTTTACCGAGTTAATCATTCAATTATCGAACCAAAACTTAATGTGTAAGCAAGATGTGATTGTGAAATCATGGCTCAATCAATGTTTACAACTTCTAATCAAGGATTAACAAGTCAAAATTGACTGTGAAATCAAGCAGATGGCCAAATCCAAGAGTCATAAATTACCCATCACGTATCTTATAATGTTAAAACCACAACTATCCTTCAAAATCACCTTGAATTTAATAGAAATTTCGGAAAAATTTTAAAATTTTCACAAATTTTGCTCAAGACCAAGAAAATACTGATTAGGTAACCTAATCTCCCACCCCCAATCTAAAATCTACATTGTCCTCAATGTAAAAGAAATAAGCAAACAATGCACATGGGACAATGAATAATCAAAGAGGAATGAGGGAAAGATAGTACCTGGACGGAGAATCTAGAAGCTTTCGCAAAAAAATTTCATCATAAAAGTGAGTTAGCACAAGAGAGAGATCAACAGAAGTAAAAATAACAAAAAAGAAAAATAAAAAGAAGATCCTACCTATACCACTTTCGCAGGTGCTCTCGATTGCATTTAGCGTATGCAACAAGCCTTTAAACCCCTAGGTTACCCCTAGTGGACGAGTTGTAGTCTCGTGAGGGTTTGCAGTAATGTTACCCACAAACATTGATGGAACTCACTTGATTAACCGATCCCAGACAAGTGATGTGAGTTCCCATAAGCGGTGCTATCTGCAAGGAGGTAACTGACACTGTCGTCAAAGAATTTAAGAACTTCTGCTCGCACGACTTCTTCCATGTTGGGATCACGCTTTCTTTGCATTTCACACGACATTTCCACAGCATGATCCGTACACACAGTGGGGCATACTCCCTGTATTTCCACTATCTTTCTTTCAATTGCTGCCTTATATGTTCTAAGAAAATTAAGCAGCCTGCTCGCCTTTGTCTTCTCAGAGTTCGAAACTGTGCTGTCAGGAGGCGTCTCAGAGGAATGGAGAGGTTCCACTTTCGCTCTCCATTTTTCAGTCTCCAAGATAGGAGTAGAGTCGAAAGGTATTGACTTCATGGATGGGACTATCGATGTCAAAGTCCATGCCAGCTTGTGCTAAGCAGGTCTCAAGTGGATCTTCAAAAGATGTACGGAAGGAGTCCTGCACAAGGCTCTCGATCATGTCCACTTCAAATATGTCGTCCAAATCTGCGGATTGTTGTCCTGCATTAAAAACATTGAGTTTAATATTCATGTTACCAAAGGACAATTTCATAACTCCATTCCTGCAATTGATAATAGCATTAGATGTGGCCAAAAATGGACGACCCAAAATGACTGGGATCTGACTGTGAAGATTCTGGACAGGCTGAGTATCTATGACTATGAAATCCACTGGAAAATAAAATTTATCAACCTGAATTAACACGTCTTCAATAACGCCCCGAGGCACCTTGACAGATCTATCAGCCAGTTGTAATGTTACCTTAGTCGGTTTCAACTCACCAAGTCCTAGCTCCTCATAAACCGAATAAGGTAACAAATTGACGCTCGCCCCTAAATCAAGTAATGCCTTCCCGATCTTATGATCTCCTATGCCGCAAGAAATGGTGGGAGCTCCTGGATCCCTAAATTTAGGAGGAGTGTTATGTTGAATCATGGAGCTGAGCTGCTCTGCAATGAAGACCTTCTTATGAACATTCTGCTTACGCTTTTGAGTGCATAAATCTTTCAGAAACTTAGCGTAAGCAGGGACTTGTTTAATAGCGTCAAGCAACGGGATGTTGACTTGCACTTTTTGAAACACATCCAAGATTTCATCAAAATTATTTCTTTTCTTTATTGGTGCCAGACGTTCAGGAAAGGGTGCTTTGGGCACGTAAGGTGGCACATTAGTGACTCTTGGAGAGTCAGAGGGCTCTTGGACTTTGGATGCATTGGTGTGTCCCTCTGCTTCATCGTGATCTTCTGTTTTAGAATTTGAATCATCCCTAGGCATCTCTATTCTGTTATCAATCTGCTTGCCTGACCTAAGGGTAGTAATCGATTTGGCTTGCTCATGATATTGCCTTTGGTTGGAATTAGAGCCAATCTCTCATCGTGTCCCTTTGGGTTAGCCTCGTGTTGGCTAGGAGCTTGCCCTTTTCTCTCTCACTCAATGTGGCGACTAGTTGACCCATTTGAATTTCCACTTAGCAATGGATTGTGCATTTGCATGTAAGCTTTCTTTGGTTGGCCAAGAAGGTTTGTTGGGTATCTTTTTGGAATTGGAGAGAACTCGCATGAAAAGATGAAGTGTATCCTCAAGAGATGGGTTCCTTGATTGTGTAGGCAAATTGTTGATATTGTGGAATTTGTTGATCTGCCCACTTGGAGGTGCGGTTGCATGGGAGGATTTCCAGATGGTCCTCCTTGATGTGGTCCTTTGCCCAAGAAAATTTGGATGCCTAGCCCACCCTCGGGGGTTGTATGTGTTCGAGTAAGGATCATTCCTGGGTTTTTGAAAAGTGTTCATAGCATGAACTTGTTCAGAGAAGTTCTGCGGGGATCTTCGCCCCGGATGGACAAGACAAGGCGGGACTAGAACATGTGGCACATGCCTCCACTTGAGTTGTTTGTGGAGGTCCATTATTTAATACCGAGCATCAACTTTCTTTGTCGGGTTATCAAGTTTGGCGCACAATTCTCGCACGACTCTATCTCATATATACCACCTCTCTTCCGTGGTTGGGAACTTCTTTCACCTCTATCTGAATAGTCCCATTCTTTGGGAGTTTTCACACAATGTTTCAAAAAATTTCCATGCTTCGGTATCGCTTTTGGTCATGAAGGACCCTCCACCTGGTGGCATCAACCATGCGACGGTTACGGGGTGTCGACCGTCATAAAAGTATTGCACTTGTTGCCACTTCTCAAAACCATGGTGAGGACATTTAAGAAGCAAGTCCTTCCATCTTTCCCAACATTCATGAAAGTGCTCGCCCTCTTTTTGTGTGAAGTTAGTAATTTCTCTACGCAGGCATTGGTTTTGTGAACGGGAAGAACTTATTTAAGAACTTCTTAGGACAGTTGGTCCCATGTAGTGATAGTTCCAACTTCTAGAGAATTCAACCATGCTTTCGCCTTATCCTTCAAAGAAAAAGGAAACAGACGTAGGCGGATTGAATCGTCTCGAGAAGTTTTGGAACTTAAAAGTGGAGCAAATGTCTAAGAATTCTTTCACATGATGATATGGGTCTTCCTTGTCCAATCCATAAAAGGATGGCAAAGACAATTGTATGACTGCAGAGTTTAAGTTCAAAGTGTCTTTGCCGTAGTGGTTGGCAACACTATGCATGAAGGCGCATTAAATTGGACAGGAGCTGAATAATCTTTGAGAGCCTTAACTTCGGTCTCATTCGCCATTTCAACAGAATTATTTCTCAATCTTTCACGCAGTGTTCTTTCTATTTCAGGATCAAACGGCGCTAGTTCTATATCTAGAGATCTACGTCCTAGCATAAACTAATTAAAAACCTAAGAGGAAGAAAACTAGAACTAGAAACTATGATATTCTAAAACAAGTTAAACTATGTAAATAAGAATGGGAAGAAAGAACCCGGAAAAGGAGATGATTGATGTCAGAAGATTTAGGAAGCTCCTCCTTCACTTAGTAGCTTTCTTCCTCAATCCCTGTAAACAAAAAAAAATCCAAATTAGGTTTCCTAAAATAATGATAAAAAAAAATCCTAAGCAACGGTTAATTTCTAAAAATAAAATAAAAAATTTCACCTAAGTTAGTAAAATCCTAAGCTATGAATTATGATAAGAGAGAATCCTAAATTCAATTTGGAACGAAACAGTCCCCGGCAACGGCGCCAAAAACTTGTTCAATCCCCAAGTATAGGGTTGTGATGTAGTAATAAACTCGGTAAGATCGAGGTCGAATCCCACGAGGACTGGTTGTCACAACTCAAATCTAAGACTCTTCTTAACTAATCCAACAAATAATGAACTAAACTATTAAGCACAATTCTAAAAAAATAAAACAATTAAGAACAGGAAAGAAAATTCAATCAGAGAGAGAGCACTAGGACTTTCGAATCCACCCCTAATTATCCTAACCCTTGTTTTGTCTGTTGATTCACCTTGACCTTGATTGATACCACTTAAATAGAGAAAGCACAATCTGTGTCCTGAATCGGGCATACAGACTGTCTAATTCCTTTAAGCAATGCCATGAACAATACATCCCATGTCCTTGGTCGGGCACATGGTATGCAAAATTCATTAAAGCACCCTGTTCCTTCCTCTATAGGAAACTCGTTTCTTGATCAGACCCAAGCACCTGTAATAAGCATCCATACAACGTCCATCTATATACTTTAGTCAAGTTGATAGATGGAGAAATATAGAATTTAAACCCATAAAGCCCACTCAAAGAAAGAAACAAATTAATTAAAATTCAAAGTAAATCAACCTATACAAGAGTTAATCAAATTAGGGGCTTCATCTCAGCCCTAGCTGAGAGATTAGTTACCCATAAAATCCATATAAAAAAAATAAATATTAAATAAAATTCATAAATTAAAATTCCAAACCGAACAATCTCTCTCTCTTTCTCCTTCTCTTTCTTCTCTCCCTGGCTCTGGATCTCAATTTCCCTGGATCTGAATGCCTTCCCCACGTCCAAAACTTCCATTTTATAGCTGCTGGATGGCTGGAATCGGTGGCAGAGTCGTAGACGGACTCGAAGTGTAATTTTTCGCAGCCATGATCGGTGGGCCCCACAGAGGTGTTTTCTGAAAAATCCACCCCGTCCATTGGATTCAGGACGAAATTTCAGTCAAGAATGGGTGGTTTTGAAGGTCCATTGGCGCGGCCCACAGAAGAAATCTCGAAAAGATCAGTTTTGAACGTCGCCGGGTAGCCCTTTTGTGGCCTCTGTACCGCACACGTGTGTACGCATGGGAGTGGAATCTCAGCATGGTTTTGTAGGTCTCGTGGCCCTCTACAAGATGGACGGATTGGATCTTCTGTACAGGCCATGGGTGGGGCCCACAACTCTTCGCAAATCGGACCAGCGACCGTTCGTCGCTGCCGCGTAAACAGGGAATGCGGACACTGTCCGTACCGGTGGGACCCATTATCATAGTTAGTTGCAAAATCCAGCCCGTCCACCGAATTCCTCTCGGAATTTCGGTTGGAAATATATGATTTTCATCTATTGTTGATGAGGCCCACATGGTTTTCTGTTTCACCGTCCAACCGACCTTTGAACGGTTTTAGATCTGATCTCCGCTTTTATTTGAAATACGGCCACCTACACCTTGGTAACATGGGTCTTAGAGAGCTAATGGACGGTCCGGATTGTCGATCTGGATGATAGGTGGGCCCCACAACCGATGACAGCGGTCGGTTCCGCGGACGCGTTGCCGCAGCGAAGATTTTGAAACGAGAGAGACGGGCGCGCGCGGGTCAGCCGGTCGCTGACCCGCCTGGCGGTGCGGTGCACAGCCGGTACTTGTGTACTCGGTGTACACACGTCATACAAAGGATCCACCGTGATGTTTACGAGAAATCTGCGCCGTCCATCCTTTCCTTCATATAATACCAACCGCCAAAACCAAGTTTGAGGCAGTTCCAAATATCAGGTGGGCCCCAAAGTGAAGATTAATGGGCTGATCTGTCCATTGGACCACTTGCCAAGATCTTTAATGGCTGAAATTTAATATGTACGGTTGATTTATGGCCCCCATCACATGTATGAAGTTTCGAGTTGATCGGGTTGCGGGAAACATGTGATCTTGCATTCTGGACCCTTTTCGGGCCCCTTTGGCTTGCTTTCCTCAAATCCCAGGCGTGTAAAATCTTCAGTATTTGTTTTCTGGAGTCCATCCCGTGCTCTGGTAATTTTGGAATGTCAAATCCATGCCTTTAACATCATTTTTCAATACATGCTCCCAATTTCCTCCTGTAACAAAAATATAATTAAAACACTCCATTAAACCTTATCATGTACGTAAAATTAAGCAATGTTCGGGGTCTAATATGCAATATTTGACCCTTATCAGATCACCCACCGATTGCAAAGCTTCTTAGCTCCTTGGACTCCTCAGCTCCCTCTATGATGGTGGAAGATGGGGATTGAAGGGTGAAATTTGGGGTAGGGAAGTGGGCCACACTAGCTTCTTGAAATGCTTGGACGTTGCTCTCTTAGAAGCTTGAGAGTGAAGAGAGATAATGAGAGAGAGAGAAGTGATGGATGAAAAGAGATGGGATGGGTGTAAGGAAGGGATGGGTTGGGTTGAATTTTGTGTGAGAGAGGGATGAGTGAAGAGAGAGAGAGTTAACTTTAGGTAATGGTGGTGTAAGAGGGGGATGGTTGCTTGTACTTGACTTGATTTGATTGATTTATTGGTAGGATAGATTGTAGAGATTATCTCAAAATTTGCATGCACGACGTTTACCTCGAAATGAATGCGGGCCCACATCTTCTGGCCTGGGTATTGTATCGGCGTGCAAGATGCGGCGTTGGAACTACGGTGATGATGCAATCGCTAGAATATAAGTTTTGAGTCAAGCAAATATATATCTATGGGATGCGACTTAGGGTCGCGCGCAAATATCGATTATAGGTCACGGGTCAATGAAATTCGACTAGGAGGACTATGGAAGCCTACTGAATGGTACAAACTATGATACGGGCCTTACAACGCTCCCCTCCTGATAAAAATTTCATCCTCAAATTTTAAATAATCATCACAACTAGACATAACACATAAGGAAGAGGAAACTTAGCATCATCATATAAAATCGGAGACAACATATAAGATACAATATATAATCAATTATCAAAGAGATGGAGATAGCGCTCTCAAATCTCAGCCTTGCACTCCCAAGATGCCTCATCAACAGAATGATGACCCACACTTTCTCAGCATAGATACATGGAAAATGTTGTGGACGCCAGACAACTGAGATTGTAAGGCAAGCCGATAGGCCACGGTGCCAACGCGCTCGATGATCTTGAAAGGTCAATGAATCTTGGGGTAAGCTTTCCCTTTGCTCCAAATCAAGCCACGCCCTTCATGGGTGAGACCTTGAGATACAATCTGTCCCCAACGATGAACTCCAAGGGATGACGCCGACGATCAATAAAACTCTTCTGTCGGCCTCTGATGTCTGCTGCACAAGCTCGGGACCTATAAGACGCCACTCTCCAACCTCGGTCCAATAACTCGGAGATCTACATGGTCTGCCATGTAATGCCTCGAAAGGAGTCATGTCAATGGTCGCCTGATAACTGTTGTTGCATGAGAACTCAGCCAATCGCACATGCTCATCCCAGCTACCATTGAAGTCAATCACACAGGCCCGAAGTATATCCTCAAGGATCTGGTTGACCCTCTCGGTCTGGCCATCGGTCTGCGGATGGTACGCAGTACTGAGCTGCAAAATAAAGCCCATTGCTCTCTAAAAGTTTCCCTAAAACTGAGACGTGAACCTCGGTTCTTAGTCAGAAATAATCGAAACTGAAATGCCGTGTAGTCTCACAATCTCCTCGATGAATAATTTCGCAAGCCGGTCCAAAGACCAGGTCACACGAATCTCAAGAAAATGTGTCGACTTTGTCAGGCAATCCACGAAACCTAGATGCGTCATGACCCCGCTGAGTCCTCAACAAACCCACAATAAAATCTATCGACCGTGCTCCCACTTCCACGTCGGAACGCTCAACGGCTGCAATGGACTAGGAGATCTCTGATGATTGGCCTTGACATGCTGGCATGTGTCACACTGGGCCACAAAACTGGCGATCTGACGCTTCATCTCCACCCAAAAATATTATCGCCTCATATCACGATACATCTTCGTTGAGCCAGTGTGGATAGAAAACTGCAATCGATGTGCCTCGGTCATAGGATCTCTACGTAGGTCAGGAATATACGGGACACATAATTAGCCTTTAAAGTGAAGTCCACCATCAGAACCAATCTGTCAATCTGACTGACTCTCAGATGCCACCTTAGCTCTATAACTCTGTGACAACTCATCAGTCTGCTGAGCCTCAATCACCCTTGTGATAAGAAAGGGTTGAATCGACAAGCTTGATAAATACAAAATAGAAGACTACAAACCGATCTCAAAATCATATGCTGCCACATCCTCAAGCATCTTCTACTCCTGAATCATCATATGCGCCACCAGGCCTCATGGTTGACGACTGAGGGCATCTGCAACCACGTTTGCCTTGCCTGGGTGGTACTGAAAATCAAAATCATAATCCTTCAGGAGCTCCATCCAATGCCGCTACCTCATGTTCAGCTCAGACTGAGAGAATAGGTACTTCAAGCTCTTGTGGTCGGAGAAGAGCTCGAACCTAACCCCATAGAGATAGTGCCTCTACACCTTCAATGCAAAGACGATTGCTGCTAGCTCCAAATCATGCGTGGGGTAATTCAGCTCATAGACCTTGAGCTGGTAGATGCATAAGCCACTGGTCTCCTTTGTTGCATCAGTACAAAACCCAAGCCAATACACGAAGCATCAGTAACTACAACAAATCCATCACTCTTAGAGGGAAGAGTGAGGACATTAGTGGACGTGAGGTGGTCCTTTTGCTCCATAAATGCTCACTCACAGGCGTCTCTCCAAACAAACTCTGTGCCCTTCCAAGTCAACCTGGTCAATGGGGCTACAATACGGGAAAAACCCTCAATGAAACACCAGTAGTAGCCTACCAAACTAAGAAAACTACGGATCTCAGACATGCTCATGAGCTGGTCCCACTGATCATTACCTTAACCTTCGAAGGGTCCACTGAAACACCCCCCTTCATCACCACGTGACCGAGGAACTTCACCTCCTCCTGCCAAAACTCGCAATTCTCTAGCTTCGCATATAGCTGGTGGGCACGGAGGGTTTGCAATGCAATCTCCAAATGCTGCACATGCTCCTCACGGGTCCTCGAATATATCAAAAATCGTCGATGAATACCACAAAAAATTGATCGAGATACGGATAGAAGACCTCGTTCATCAACTACATGAATACTGCGGGTGCATTGGTCAGTCCGAAAGACATGACCGAAAACTCAAAATGACTATAACGGGTCCTGAAAGCTGTCTTCCGGATGTTCCTCCTCTCGGACCTGAATCTGATGATAACCAGAACGTAGGTCAATCTTTAAAAAGAACTGTGCACCCTGTAACTGATTAAATAAGTCGTCAATCCTCAAAAGTAGATACTTGTTCTTGATTGTGACCTGGTTGAGCTCGCGGTAATCCACGTAGAGCCTCAACGAGCCATCCTTCTTCCTGACAAAGAGTACCGGTGCCCCCCAAGGCAAACTGCTTTGGACGAATGAATCTCAACTCACGTAACTCGTTCAACTTTCGCTGCAGCTCCCTCAACTCCATCGGTGTCATACGATACGGGGCCTTCAAAATAGGCGCAGTACCGGGCACGAGATCAATCTGGAACTCAATATACTGATGCGTCGGCACTCCTAGAATCTCCTGAAACACATCAAAAAAATTGCAGACCACTAGCAAATGATCGATACACAAGACAATAGGCTCCTCAACTATGCAGGATATCAAACAAGACAACGGTTCTCCTCTAGGCTCGGCAACGAACTGGAACTGCGGTAAGCCTGGTATATAGAACATGGCTATCCTCGCAGAGAAGTCTAAGATGGCATGGTACTGGCATGCCAATTCATGCCTAGGATAACATCAAAATCTGATATAGGAAGCACAAATAAGTCGACAGGTAAGAAAATCTCTCCCACTAACATGGGGCAAGATGAACAGAAATGGCCTAACGCTATAGTCTTCCCCAAGGGCGTCGATACGGTCAATCCCTCTATAGTGCCCTGAAATTTGATGGTCGAGTATCTACTTGACTCTTGAACTCTCGAGTGTCATGTGTACAATAATGAGTCACAAATGCATGCATTTAACAGGTATTAATAAGCAATGATGAATTAATCTAAGCATATTCGATTTCTAATCAGGTACTTAAGATCTAAGTGCTATTAACCAATTAGTTTCATAAATGTTCTCATCCACCATTTAACTTAATAAATTTAGTTAAACAGTAATCCATGGACTAAACTCAAACACCCATCAATCCCTAAAATGACCTGGGCTCTGGCCCAGTCCTGCCGACATCCACTATGCTAACAAGGATCGTCGAACTCCTTGTTGTACACTCGTTCCTCCTCGTCGTTGGCACCGATATTGTCCAATGCATGCTGCTCTATGGTACCTGCATTTATATTAGGTTTTGGTTGGTGTTTTAGAACACCGTCCTAGAGTGGGAGTGAGTGATCTACTCAGTAGTACCATTAGTAATAGACCTCGAATTATTATGCATAGAATACATTTAATGAATAACAAACAGTATAGATTCTTAAATACTGTTGTTAATGTAAATGCATGGTTATGATATGATACATGCTCCTCACAAAAAAAACCAGCACTCCCTCAAGCGACGACATCTTACGTTTGCAATGAAACAATACTCCCACAAAAGCGACCTCGACTGCATAATCGTTAACAATATAAATGCAATGCCATGGAACATGTTAGCCTGATCGGTTAGTTAAATTCATTCGTCCAACAGGTTGGGGAAACCGGAATACCCTTAGTGAAGTTATTGCCCTAACTCGATCGCACCGCTCAAGGGTTGTGGTCATGTGACTCTCGCATCCTTAACCCTATATTGGGGTCGTCAATCCCAAAAAAATATAACACAGATGAAATTAAATTGGAACTTAAATGTCCCACTCACGGTCACTGTAGGGGGGTCGTCACCCCAACATAGGCCGACAGCACGGGTACAGTGTCCCATACCACTGTTCCTAGCTCACGAGTTCAAATGCTCGATGGACACTACGGGGAGGCTCGTCACCTCAGCATAGGCCGACAGCACAGGCATAGTCTCCCATACCACCATCCCCTGCTCATGAGACTTTGTTGGCCGTAAATCATATTTTAAAATGGACGCAATGGTCTTAGGGTACTTCGAGTTTATACGGGCATGATCAAATAAGGTTAATGTACAAGGATGGTCGACTAATAGTCATTGTGCCTCGAAGGGCTGAACTATAACTAATCAGCTTGGGAACAAGATCTCGTGTAGTCCAACTATAGACAACGACTTACGGTTCGACTGTCGGGCCAGATTCACTTAGGGACAGGTCTAACAAAGACCGCCTAGGTAATTCTAGGTAATCGGCCTATCCATAGGGAGATATTCGGCAGTTCACATCAAAACATGAATTCCGTGGATATAATTGATGTGTGTAGACACAACCCTAGTATAATCAGTACATGGGCAGTCACACACACAAAGTACTATTGAAATTTACATACTTTACATAACATATCCCAACCTATTGCAATGGTGTGGGCAGCCATATAACAATATGCTATCATAACTTCCACAAGCTTACACACATCACATAATTCGGCCAATCCATGACATTTCATACACTCATTCAAGCATAACTTATCACAAATTTCAAAAAATCAAAGAATTAACATTAAATGGCATCTTATAGTACTTTATGTTATCATGTTAGGCATAATTATCACCAAATTAAAAAAAACCCCAATTAACTAGCAAAAATTTGGGGAAATCTACAAGTTAAGATTCACAATGGCATGCAAATTAGACGAATCAATTATTTAGGGTTTTGGGGCTTAGTGTCTTCTCATAATTTCAGTAATTTCCTAATCCATTACCCTAGTTATGCCATAAAAGGGGAAATTCAGCCACATGCACGAACAATACACCATTCACGTTCATTAAATCTACACTAGGCATGATAACCAGTCACCTAAAGGTAAAGGTCCTCACCTAAATATGGCTGGAGGTAGCTGAGATGATTCTAGCGACACCAGGTCTGCAAGCTCGAGGTGTCGGGGCCCTACATTGTACTGGATGTATAAGAATTACATGAATGTTATAGTAATCAGGGAAATGAGGTGAGAAATCCTAAATCACCTTAGATGGGTTAGAATTTCTTCTTCCAACGGCGGAGAATGACGGAATTCATCGGTAGAGGAGAGGTGAGGATGCCGGGATCTTCAAAATCCAAGCACCCAGCTCACATGCACATCAAGGTGGGGCCTTCTCTCTCCTCTCTCACTTTCTCTCTCTCAGCTGCTGAAAAATGGGTTTGAGAGAGAGGGCTAAGTTTATATATGCCAAGAATTATTTCCTTTGACCCTAATGTTTGAGGAAATTCCCCAATTAGCCATGTGGTGCCCATTTAATGTTATTAGAGCTGTTCTGATAGACCACTGGCCTATCTGACACATGGGATAGGTGCTTCATGACCCGATGAAGGGTTGGGTGAAGTTTGATCGTAAACGGATGTGGAATTTTGTCCCAACGACCCGATTCGCGATCAATGGTCACCGTTCCATGATCAACGCCCAAATTTTGTCGGCAAAGGCTAGGAATTATTTCCAAACTTCAGTGTGAATTTAGAAGAGATCCGACGGTTGGAATGCCCTAATTTGCTCACTCAAGCAACAGGGCCAATTGATTTAATTTCAAGATTTCCTTTCTCAAGGCTTAGCAACTCACAGTTTGCAAGTGTCAGTAGGGCAGCGCTGTTGACCATCTCTAGGCATCTTCGGGGCCTAACGTCCGTATGGGACCACAAGCCCAGAGGACCCAAGGATCTGACAAAGTTTTGGAATTTTTGGACCTTCCTCCTGCAACACACAGCCCGTACGGACAGTCGCTAAGTATGACTCGGTCGATTGGCTTTACAGCCTATGCTCGGCCCAATTTTAATTTAATTTAAATTGTACGGAATGATGATTTGGGGTTAATTCACTCGTCTTAAGCCCTCACGTGTAATAGAATCATTCGATCCTCAATCAATTTGCACGTGAGTGCCCCAGTACATTATTCCCTTTTTGGACTGGGCATTACAATCTACCCCCCCTTACAAACAAATTTCATCCTCAAAATTTGTACCTACTTGAATTGCTTAAGGAGGTTGGGGTAGTGTTTACGAACTTCGACTTCTATTTCCCAAGTAGCTTCTTCTTCTCCGTGGTGCGTCCATAATACCTTTACTAGCGGAATTACCTTGCTCTTTCTTGTCCAAAATCCTGGTGGGCTTAAGGACACATGTGGCATTGTCCTCGAGTTCCATGTGTTTCCACTAGATGATGTGTGAATGAGCCAAAATGTACTTCTTGAGCATGGAGACGTGGAATACATTATGCATGCTAGCGAGGGGAGTAGGTAAAGCAAAGCGATACGCAACCGGTCTTATCCGATCCAAGATCTGAAAAGGGCCAATATATGGTGGGGTAAGTTTCCTTTTTTTACCAAACCATATAACTCCCTTCATTGGCAAGATCTTAAAAAAATACATGGTCTCCAGCTTTGAATTTCAAATCCCTTTGCCTTGTGTCTGCATAACTCTTCTGCCTGCTCTGGGCCATCAGTAATTGTCGTCTAATAATTTTAATCCTTTCAGTAGTTGCTTGTAGTATTTCAGGTCCCAACAAACTTTTCTCGCCAACTTCAGTCCAACAGTGTGGAGCTCAGCATAGGCGCCTGTATAAGGCTTCATAGGGTGCCATGTCGATGCTAGCTTGGAAGCTATTGTTGTAAGTGAATTTGACATAAGGGAGACATTCATCCCAACTATCCAAGAAATCCAATGTACATGCCCTCAACATATCTTCTAGTATTCGATTCACCCATTCCGTTTGTCCATCAGTTTGAGGGTAAAAGATGGTGCTGAACTTCAACTTGACTCCCATGGCGTCTTGCATTCGAGTCCAGAGCATTGAAGTGAATCGTGTGTCTCAGTCTGACACAATTTCCAAAGGAACATCATGAAGTCGGACTATCTCCTTGATATACAATCTGGCTAGGTCGTCTGTAGAGTACGAAGTTCAAATAGGGAGGAAGTATGTCATGCCCCAGACTCTATAACCGGACTCACAAGGAACCTGATGGCCGGTTTTGGCCGCAACAGCCTCCGTAGTACCCCATTCTCTGCTCCTGAGGCAGCTTCCGATCCTGGGATCCTACAAGGAGGATTTTCATAACAGTATAATCATTATCAATACGAGCATACCCAAGATCACAGCAAATACATCTGGAGGTAACAAAGGATACACATCACAAAATCCACTAAGAATTTGAACTTTTACAAGCTTACATCAGGTCTGAAAGGACATACATAAGATAATGGGAAAAGAGAGAAAAGAGTCAGTAACACTGGAGTCCTCAAGCTCAACTCTACTGTGCTCTCGCACGACGCCGTCAGGATCTCCTGCACCCATCAATCGTGCATAAGCTTATAGAAGCTTAGAGGGTGGTGTAAGTGTGTGATAATAGTGCTCAGAAGAAGATAGAGAATGCATAAGGAAGTCATGATCAATACCAATGCCACTAGCCTTACCAAGGCTATCATGAATGTAAGAAACTATACCAAGGCAGTACAATAATGCAGGAAGCCATACCAAGGCTATATAATGCAATGAGTATTATGATGCAATGAGTACTGTATACCATGAGTACTGTAATACGATGAGCACTGTAATGCGATGAGTACTGTAATGCAATATGAGGCTTACAAAGTCGATGCAAATGCAATGCGAAGTAATGTCAGTGCTCATATCCAATTCACATATTAAATACATTTCCATCATAAAGAAATCACCGAGGTCCATTACACTGCTGAATGACTGCCGCTCTACAGACCCTGCACAGTCAAATGAGCGTAAGAGACCTCACTACCCTGCCTGCGGACAACCAATCACCAGCAAGGCCTGAAGGTAGCGGACCCATTCACGAGCTGGTCAGACTCAGCCTAGCAATGCCCCCTTACATTAGGCGAGTAAGGCCACACCCTTATCCAACTGACTACACGACAGTGGGAGTCGTGGCCTAACGGTATAAGGCCCTTATGCGCTCATATATACCACTCGGTCACACCGTTGGAGCGGATCCTGGTACCATGGAAGTTTTGAGAATTTCACCCATGGGCATCCTATGCACCCGGTATGCTCAAGTAACATTTTCGGTGTCTAAACATGGCCATCCATGATGTATCTGTGGAGGCTACAACCTTGATGAAGTAAGGGCGATAATGCTCATATGCTACGTAATGTCAGATGCATGAATCACACAATCAACCATGCATCAATCCCAAGCATCCAACGTGCTCAAGAGGGAATAGTATGTCCCTCGGGAATGCAACATGCAATGCCCAATGGCACAATCATAACCACCCACATAGTGTCATCCAAGCATACAATGATGCACATGGGTCATGAAGATGGGTATAAACGCATTATGCGACGATATATAAAGTAGTACACTCCTATTCAAGAAGGGACCAAGACTAGGTATTTAAACAATATCCATAAGGAATCCCACCTCTAGTGGGGACCCATTTACCTGGGGTAGCCCACGAACTAAGTATACAAGTTACGGGTCTAAGTAATGTGGAAATGAGCTTAACAAGAGTCTAAGATGAGTATCTAATCACATTTAGATACAATCGGGCCTAGAGGGGTCCATAATGGGGACATTTAACCACCATTCTCCAAAAGCATCTTAACCACGAACTATATGGATATAAGGCCCAAGGCCCTACATTCAATATAAGAACATAGGTAACCACATACATACATTCCTCATAATAGGCCATAAAAAGATACAATACCACTTTTAACAACATGGGCCCCAAGAGAGAAATTAAGGCCCAAGGCTAAATTCCCAATGGCCATAGAATCCATGCATTAAGTTGGACTTGGTGGGTAGCCCGCATACATAATATACGGCCCAAAATAAGTTTAAGTTTGGATGATGAAATGGGCCCAACTACATCAGCCCAATAACTAGCAATTTAAGTGGGCAACCAAGGGCCCAATACTATCCCTATCTTAGCTCACAAGTCCATCAAAATGGTGAAAGTTGGCGTAATATATGGTTGGGCCAAGCTGGGACGTCCCATCCCACTCTAGGCCCATGGGATGCCCCAAAAATCTGATCTAAGATGCGGGTCCTCATGTGATCACTAAAGGTGACCCAAAAATGCATTTATTAAGCCCAAAGATTATAAGAAAACATAAGCATGCAACACGCACACAAGTTCTCAATATGGTGGGTCCCATGTCCAATAAAGTTTCAACCATAACAATGTACATTTAAGGCCCCTTAATAAACATTCGGCCTACTCTGCTTCCTGGGCTTGCGAAAGCCCAGAAATTAGTCAAATAAGTGGGAATGATCTCATGAAGGCCAACAATATTTATAGGGGGCCCCACCAGATGGAGGGTGTGTATACATCAAGAAAAGATCAAGTGGGCCTACTATTAGATTGTGAATCTAGTAGCAACCCAAGGCAGAGAGTGCCTCCATGATCGGGCAATCCAAAGCTTGGACAGCCTAGACTAAATAATGGTGTTAAGGTAGGTTCCACATATATACACATTGAGCCTTAAACAATGGCCTAAGGTCTATGGTGGGCCTTTAACCATCCATAGAAGAACCCACGGGCCTACCTTAGGACCACCCAGGAGGACAGTCAACCTCAACTGGTTTCCAAGAGGTAGCCCGCCACTACTCATATAATGTAAGGTCTAAAGCCCAAGCAATGCATGGCCTAATGGGCCATACACTAAGCCCAATACTTAGGTAGCATGGTGGGCCCTTAAGCAAGGTTTGGGCCCAACCATAAAGGTCATAAATCCATATAATGTGGTGGGCTTCATGGGCAGCCCAGTAATTCATTTACATGGGCAGGTTTCACATTTAACACAAGTGAGTTGGGCCTTACTTTTGGCCCAAGTACAGGGTCAGTTTAGTGGGTAGCCAAGGGCCCAACCTCTTGTGTATTATTATCCCTAAGCCCATCACAACAAATAGGAGAGTATAGGCCCAAGATCAATGGGCCTATCCAAAAGAACTGAGTCCATAAGGCCTACTTGCTAACACAACATGCATACAATATATCACATAATGGCCCTAAAAGAAATGGCCCAAACAAAAGCCATCCAATTATTACATTATAGTGGACTTGAAGGTAGCCCGTAAGTCCAAGAATACACATGGGCAAGGCCTATACCAACAGGGTGGGCCTTGTCACATCAGCCCAAAGACTTAGCAAGGCCCTCCACAATATGCATTTATGTGGGCCTTGCAAGTCAGCCAACAATTATGCATTTTATGAGGGCATCAAGGCTAATAGATACACATGATCAGCTTGAATACGGCCCATTGGGCTCGTAAAACAATAAGGTCAGGCCCTGCACAATTTTGGGCTCAAGGAAAAGATTTCTAGCCCAAAAGTCCCATAAAGCCACCAAAAATCTGGTTAAGGCTAGCCCATATCATCACCTCAAAGATGTGCCTTAAGAGGCACTGATTACACCCAAATTTGTCTAAATAAATAAGGTAAGGAGTGTGTACAACACTCCCTTAAATCTGGTGGACCGCCACGGCTCCAAAAGGTCAACTATGTACAAATTTGGGCCCCTTGCTAGAATTCCAGCCCACCCACTTCCTGGGCCTGCTGGAGTCCAAAAATTTACTTAATTTAAATGGGTTACTGACCCATGGTGACCTACACTCATCACAGTGGGTCCCACCAAATAAGAAGGGGGATATACAACACTTACTTCAAGTGGGCTATCGTTGGATTAAGAATGTGTGCCCGTGAGCCCAAGGTAGGGGCCTGCCATGGTGGTTAGTCATTTGGGCCTGGGTATTTGGCCCAAAACTAACCCAATTTACAGGCCATACCATAGTCAGTCCAGGGGCCTGATGGCCCTGAAAATTTGCAGAATTGTCTTTCCTAGGTGGACCACAACTCCACAAAATTTCAGAATTTTTGGACGTCTGGAAATAATTTAATTAATTTGAATAATACAATCTGTCCAGAAAATCGGACTGGCCTGGACGTCCCAACGTGGTGGGCCAGTTCGGGCCTTGTCACAGTGTGTACAGGGGTCCATTAGGCCTGAAATTTGGTAGGTAGGTCTTACCATGAGTTTACTGCCTTTCTATAAATTTTCATAATTTTTTGATACTCAGAAGTATTTTAATTAATTTAAAGAATACAATCTGTCCAGAGTGAAATATTGCTGGAATATAACTGTCCTGAATTTGGGCCATCAAATGGGTGGGTTCTGGGCCACCAAAATTCTTGAAATTTGGACCCAAGGTCCCTCATCAAGCCCAAAATAAGGTGAGACCAAGAAATATAGCCCACCTTCTGAGAAAACATTTTTTTTAAAAATTTATTTTTATGGAACTATGCTGCTGAACTGCATAGCAGAAATATCTGGCAGCCCACTATATTGGCCCACCCATTTGGATGCCCAAATAGTGTCCATTGGCCCTAAAATTTTGCAGGTAGGCCCTACCATGGGTGGGACACCTCTCTGAAAAATTTTAGAATTTTTGGGATATTAAAAGTATTTCATTTAACTCCTATAATTTATGGACAACAAGGTATATCTGAAACAATATTGCTGCTGAAACAATGCTGCTGCCCCTGATTTGTGCACCCCATTAGAGTGGGCCTAGGTCTGCCAAATTTTAAGAAAATGTAGGACCAACATCCCTACACAAGTATACAATAAGGTGGGGTCCACAAAGGTGGCCCACCATTTCAAAAACAGACTGATAATTATGTTTGTACAACAAACACAGTTGCTAGACAGTCCAGAAAATCTGGACTATCCATCCTCCTTGGCCCACTCTTTTGGGTGATCAAACAGGGACGGATGAGGGTGAAATTTGGGGAATACTTAGGTGGGATCCCCACCTTTAAGAGGTATATATCAAATGGGACTAAACACCCCACCAATCATCCACAAAACCGAGCTCAAGATAGCTCAAAAATCTGTCCAGATGGCTTTTGGATAGCAACATAATACTGAATTAAAATAATTATAATCACTATAAAAAGAGGAAATCAATCCATGGAAATTGTGGTATGGACCACCCCAGTAGACCCCACAAACATTCAGACCATACCCCCTCCATGAAACCTATTGTATGTGCCCAAAATGGAGCAAATAGAGTGCCAATGTCCAAGGAATGGACAGCCATGGGCGTCCACTTTGCTTGGACGGTTTGGATATTCCGAGGCCAATAAGTGGATCACACACATCAGGAAATCAAGAATAGAATAATGGAAAATAAAAATAATCCAGCCACAAGAGAGGAAAATGACATGCATTAAAGAAAAATGCCTTGATGGGGTCCATGGAGAATGGCCCCATCCATGGATCATGCATGCAAGGAAAAAGGGCCATTGGCCTCAACCATGGAGACATGAGGGACCTCCATCACTACTTGATGGGTCCCACAAGCTCCTAAGAAAGAAATGAAGAAGGATCTAAGAGCACCCACCTAGATCAACCTTGAAACTTATATCACCATCATCTAGAGGCTCCATGCAACATGGATCAATGGCTAAGATCAAGTAAGAAGGGGTAGATGAGGAGGTATTTTAGGGAGAAGGGGCTGAAATGGAGGGAAGATGGGGGATTTTCTGGCCATGGAGAGAATGAGAAGGAGGGAGAGAGATAAGGAGAGAGAGAGAGAGAGAGAGAGAGAGAGAGAGAGAGAAATCATTTGTTTGTAAGAAAAGAAATAATTACCTATGGAAGGAGAAAACAAGGTTGTAGGGTAGAGTAGGCTTTTTGGTGGTGTGTGTGGGGTGGGTAGTGTTTATTTCATGGGAATTGTAATGTGTGTGGGTGGTGTGCATGGGAACTTGTGCCAAGAGGAGTGGGGTCCACATGCATTTGTATAAAAAGTGGGCCACATGATGAAATGCTCATAACTTGAGATGTACATGTCGGATTAACGCATGAGATGCGGCGTTAGAATCGCAGCGCCGATACGGACAAGATGGCATGGGTCTCGGGTTAATCCGAGTCAGGTCTATGTGACCAAACTTAAGGATGATGCAAACACTATCGGAGGGTCGCGGGTCACCGAAATTTGATCGGTAGGACCACGGGACCAAAATAAATGAGACGCATACTCACACACACATATGCACACATGCGAACTTGGGACGGGTCTCACAAAGTGAGTCGATTTAGTCAACCGGTCTACAATTACCCAAATTGAATCATGCCCTTTCTTCGTTCTGGGCAGGCAACAATGAAATCCATGGAAATGTAGTCCCATTTCCATTCAACAAGTGGCATGGGCTGTAGTAGACCTTGCGGTTGATGATGTTTTGCCTTAACTTGTTGACATGTAAGGCATCAAGATACAAAACCAACTATCTCTCTTTTCATGTTGTCCCACTAGTAATTTCGCTTGAGGTCCTGGTACATCTTGGTGCTTCCAGGGTGCATAGCTAGCTTAGAGTTATGGGCTTCTGCTAGCAACGTTTCCTTCAACTTAAGATGATCTGGGACACAGAGACAGCCTTAAAAGCATAAGCCTCCATCAGAGCTGATTCTCCATTCGGAATCACTTCGAACGGCTGCAAGTTTTTTCATTTTCAACAATAATTCGTCACTCTTTTAGGCCTCAATGATCTGGCTGTCGATCATAGGTTGGGCGTGGATATGTGCAATGACTTCATATGGTTCTTCTATTCTCAGTTTCAGCTTGAAGTCTCACACAAATTCTATCATATTCCACTCTTCTACCATTAGTGGAGAAGCAAATTCGACAGTCTTCTTTCAGCTTAAGGCATCAGCCACTAGATTGGCCTTACCAGGATGGTACGAAACCTCAAATTTAAAGTCCTTTAAGGTCTCCATCCCATCGTCGTTGCCTCATATTTAAATCTCTCTGGGTGAAGATGTACTCGAGGTTCTTGTGATCACAAAAGTGTTCAAATTCCTCCCTATACAGATAGTGTCTCCATATCTTCAAGGCAAATATGACTGCGGCTAGTTCAAGGTTATGAGCAGGGTAATTCTCTTCATGTTTCCTCAATTGCTGATGAGCATAAGCAATGACTCCATCCTCCTGCATGATGATGCAACCTAGTCCCACGCGGGATGCATCAGTAAAAATGGTATACATAACCCCTTGTTTAGGCAGAACGAGCACTGGGGCTGAAGTTAACGTTCCTTCAACTCCTTAAACATTGCTTTCGCCTTTTCATTCCAAGCAAACTTGAGATCCTTTTGGGTGAACTGGGATAACGGTCAGGCGATCTTGGAAAAATCCTTGATGAATCGACGGTAGTATCCTACTAATCCGAAGAAGCTTCTAACTTCTGTCACTGAGCTCGGCCGCTTCCAGTCCTCTATTGCTACCACTTTGGCCAAATCCACAGAGATGCCTTCCTTAAACACCACGTGGCCCAAAAATTTCACCTCTTCTTTCTAGAAGTCACATTTTCGAAATAGGGCATACATCTTGTTCCACTTAAGTGTTTCTAGGACTGCTCGTAGATGTTCTTTGTCTTCTTGGAGAGTCTTAGAATAAATTAGAATGTCGTATATGAATACGATGACAAACTGATATAGGAATGGCCTGAAGACTCTGTTCATTAAGTCCATGAACACAGCCGATGCATTTGTGAGTCCAAAAGGCATAACCAAGTACTTATAGTGCCAAAAGCTGGTTCTGAACACCGTCTTTGACACATCTTCAGGTTTAATCCGTCGTTGGTGGTATCCAGATTGCAGGTCAATCTTTGAGAAGTATTAAGAACCTCTCAATTGGTCGAATAGTTCATCAATTCGAGGCAAGGGATATTTGTTCTTTATGTTGACTTAATTTGATCTCCGGTAGTCAATACACAAATGCAGGGAGCCATCTTTCTTTCTCACGAACACAACTGGGGCTCCCCATGGGGACACACTGGGTCGAATAAAACCCGCTTTCAACAATCCATCAATTTGAAGTCGGAGCTCCTCCATTTCATATGGAGGCATCCAATAAGTTGGGAGAGAAATGGGCATAGTGCCCGGCAATAAGTCAATGGTGAAGTCGATCTCCCACCGGGGAGGAAGTCCCAGAATGTTCTTGAATACATCAATGAAGTTGCTCACTATGGGAGTGCAAGTTGATGAAATCTCTTCGCGATCTTCTTCTAGCGAAGCATAATAGAGGACTCGTTGTGGGTAGTTAACCTATACTATGAACGTGAAGGGAGAGCTACCATCTTCACATGTGGTCACCGTTCGGTCCTCGCAATCGATTTCGGCTCTCATTGCGGAGAGCCAATTCATTCTCAGGATTATGTCATAGTGGAAGACCTTTGTGACAATGAGATCCACATGAATCCTCTTTCTTCCAAAGTATATGGGACACCCTCGCCAGACAGAAGTATCTTCGGTGAACGTTATGGCTGCCGCTATAATTCTTACACCTAATATGGGGGCAGTTGATAGCCCTATAATCTTAACAGTTGTGGATGATATAAGTGAAGCTGTGAACCCAGTGTCCATAAGAAGAAATACAAGATTACCTTGAACATGGGCCATGACCTCAAATGCTACAGGAGTAGTCGTGGTTGCGTCAAAGCCCTCTACTATCAAAGCATGAACTCGTGCTTATTGATGTCGGTTGGGTTGATATGTGGTCGAGACGACAGCCTAATTTGAGTGGCCGGCTGCCTATGAGGCTACTGAGACAGGACTGCGGCACGTTGAGGAGGTGCAGGTAATGATAGCTATGACGGACGACTTACTTGCTGAGAGGGTATGTACCAGTGATCTCTCATTCTCGAAAAATAGTAGGCCTCTGAATGGCCCACCTTCCAACATACCCGCATAATCGGTCAGGGTGAGCGTGCACAGGTGGTAGAGGCAAGTGCTGGGGAGGCGGATTGGGTGGCACTCTTCTTCCTGATGAGGACGAGGATTGTCCTCCTATTCTTCCTGTGGACTCGGCTCGTATACGTACTCGAGAAATGCTTTCGCTATCCTGCTCTGACTGTAGGAAAACATCTCCACCAGTTCCGGATAAGTTCAAATGTTCGCATAGCACATTTTCATACGAATCCCATTCCTCAAACCTTCAGCAAAATGCCTCATGTGCATCTCTTTGTCAGCCACGATCCTCGGTGTATAACAAGATAATTCGGTGAACTGGTTTTCATATTTGGCCACCAACATACCTCCCTGCTAGAGGCGCAAGAATTCGTTCTCTTTCTCTATACGGTAGACATGCGGGAAATATTTTTGGAAGAACCGTGTCTCGAAGTCTACCCACGTTCATACCAAATTTTCAGGGACCGTTCTCAACACACTGTCCCACCAAACGTCAGCTTCCTTCTCGAATAGGTAGGATATCAGTTCCACCTGCTTGGCTTCTGAATGGTGAAGAGGCTGGATTGCTTTCGTAACTTGGTTTAGCCAACTCTCGGCCTCCTCGGGGCTATGAGTGCCAGCAAATGTAGGCAGTCTGAACCTCTGAAAGCACTCGAAAAGATTGTATGTTACTGCTAACATTCCAACTTGGCCTAGCGATGGTGCATTCATATTATGGGCCATTGCTCCCACCAAGGTATGCAACGACTGCTGTTGTTGTTGCATCACGTGCAACATCTGCTTTATAGTGCCTCCAACTGGGGCGGTCTGGTGAGTATAGGTCTCGTAATGAATTTGAGGTGCCCCAGGGAGTTGGGTCAGCATCTAATTTTCCATATCCACTTAACTGGCTCTGCCTTGACTAGAAGGTAGTTCAATAGGGGCGAGTCGTTCATGGTCATTTCTCCCGCCCAAGGCTAGGCGGACCAGACGGCTATCACCCTGTATCCTCATCATCCTGAAAGCCAATGTCTCAATATTTAGATAACAACATCCACAGACTCAGGGCATGTTAGTCACAACATTAGAGTGTCATCACACACACACATTATCATTCACCAAACATTCCACACATCACTTTAACTAAGGTAGTTTCTTGCATTTCATTGGAAAAATTTGTCACTATTACATATGCTACGACATTTCATGTAGGATGACATAAGATGCATGATTATTAGTCCAACAAAAAGAAAACCTCCAATATTCACAACCTAAACAACTGAACTAAGCCCATCCAAGGCAAGTACAAAAAGAGGAAACAAACACGTACTACACTCCTAATCCTTCAACTCCGGTAAAGGTGGAGGTGCTCCCTTATCCTACATGCAGCACAGGAGGGCCTTCAAAGTATGAGACATCTTCTTGAATTTCTTCTTCAAATACTTCTGGTTCTACACCACTTTTGGCAGGGTTTCCTGCTCGCTACGGGTGGTAGGAGGCTCCCAATTGGAGTCCCAGGCCTCTGCTTCCTGTTCCTGTTCTTCATCCTCGCTTTCCTCATCCTTAGTCTCTTCTTCTATCTCATCCCTTAGCTCCTCCAGTTGGGCCAGATGCTACTTGGGGCCCATCTTCATATTGTTGAGGGTGTTCTCATTTATGGAGTCGAAAGGGGCGAGATCATCCAAGTGTAGTATGAACCCAAAATTATAGGCAATTTTGTAAATTAGTCAGCCAAATGGGAGGGACTAATCCTCCCGATTGGATTGCACCGTCCTCACGATTTGGGTTAAGATAAGAGTGGGCAGGCACACCTTATCTCCTTGTCCTACTCAGTACATGAAATCCACCATGAATCTAGTGCACTCCATGCGATTGGTCAACCTAGGATACACGTTATATGTGCATATATGGTGGAGCAAATGATAGTCAGGGGCCATGTGGATCACCTTAAGGCTATTCTCTCACCTCCCTTAAGCAGGTTGGCCGCATAAGAAACGTGTGCGACGATTCCTCTCCCGCCTTTCATTGAGATTTGTCTCACTGGCATGAACAATATCGCATTCTACTCCCAAGATGGGGGCCATAACATCTACATCAACCTTGGCTTCATATCAGCCCAAAGGGATGATAACTTGGAGATGCTCAAGGATTGGGGCTCTAATATAGGCGTAAAAAGTTCGTACAAAGCCTGTGCTAGCATGAAAGTTCCCTTTGAACATGGGACCCTAACCATTCGTCAGAAGCTGATCAATCACCGAAAATTCTTCAAATAGCTTCTAATCCACATGAGCTTCAAAAACAACCTTGCATTGATGAAACTTACCGAGCTCAATACCCGTTGGTAAAGACCTTGTTAAAGGGGCTTGGGGATCAAGGTCCCGCTTTAACCTTCGCTCGGTGCTCGAACTCACACCGGCAGTCGCCTTCTTCTTGGAATCTCTCGGATGGCTAGGCCCGGCTTCATTCGAGGCCGCTCGCTTATTTCCCATGAGAGAAAAGAGCATGGAGATGGTGAAAATGGAGGTTACCACCTCGAAGAAAGCCATGGAGATGAAAAAGTGTATGGAATGGAGAGATTTCAAAGAGATGGAGGTTATAGGACCTTAGGAAGGGGATTTTGTGCCCCAATGAGAGAAGTTTAAGAAGTGTAAGGAGGATTTAGGAAGGTTGAGAGCAAGGAGAGGTTAAAAATGAAGCATGCAAGAAGAAAAGAGGCCCTACAAGCATGAAGAAGAAGGTTTGAGAGTGAAGGAGGGTTTAGGAGGGGTTCAGAGGGTAGTGAAGGGTTTGAAATGGGGCAAAAAGGGGTTTAAAAGGGTATAGGGCCAAGTTGAGGGAACCCCCTCACGTGGAAGGGGGCCACATGCCCGGGTCAGCGGCGGTGCGCCGCCGCCATGGCAGTGCCATCCGGCCCCTCTAGAATTGGCGGCAATGTCGCTACTCCCTCCTGGAGGTGTTGGTGTGCCACGCCCATGGGGTTGGTGTTTTTATTTCGTGGGACCCCCTAGGTCCCCCTAGATGAGTCCATTTCGTCCCTATGTTGAATATAGTGCATGTACTGCTGTCCAGGTGCAGTTTTCTATCTAAATAGGGTGTTCGTAGACCAAGCACACCAGCCCAAGTGATTTAGATTTAATATAGACACATCCTTAGTTCGTCTTAGCTGGGATCAAACCGATCTAGCATCAATTAGGGTTGCTAAATCCATAAACTGGACTATAGAGGTCCCCTGTGCTACTAAAGTGACTTAGGCTCACATTGTTTAACCTTGGTCAGCTTAGACCATCTAATTTATAGTTAGAAGTGACTTAGATTACTTCATACAACTTATGTAGTCCTAGTTATTATCCTAAGCTAGTCTACAAGGGTCGACTCGCCGATTAGACAAAGTTTCAAGATCCTAGTATTGTTTCTAAATTTAGTCGCTCCCTTCCAAGTCAGAGTGCGTCGTGTTAAACCTATTACCGATGCACTATGTAAGAAATTACAGGAGATAGAGATTATTTGATTATAACAAACCTCGAATCTCCCCAAGTTATGCCCTTGAAACCCTAAAACCAATTAGAAAGCACTAAATACCCCAAATCCTGATTACACCTATATATATAGCCCCTATGAGAATCATAATCAAAATCAAAAACAAATCTTGCACTTACACAGTTGTGTATACGCTCGATGGTGTTCATTGTTGTTTTCACAATCCTTTTTCAAGCATTGGTGGCACATGGGCATGTCAGAATTGGGATTACGGTTCCCATTCAAACCGAACAATAGTGACCTCAAGAATCAAAGTAGGTAGACACTGTGTCATGCCCCAAATCCATGGACGGATAGCTTCCGTGATGCCTTGAATCTGGCACTCGACTTCCATATACCAAGTCCCAAGTTTGGCGCACCACAAGGAAAATTTTTTATTGAAATTTTTTTTTATTATAATAATACCTGAGCATGAAGATCTATGATCAAAATACCAAGCAACACTCTCCATTATAAATTCTGATGGTTGCAAGTACAATGCTTTTTCAAAAGGTACATAACGTCAACATTGGCAAATCGAAAAATAGATGCAATGTATCGAGAAATCTAAGTCTTCGAAGTTACTCCTGACTTGAAAAAAATGAAAAATAGGAAGCTTAGGCAAAAAGCCTAGTGAGTACACACGTGTGTGCGGTGTGTCCTACATGCAAGCAACATAAATATGCCATAATGAAATCATGTATGGTAAAAGGCGTGTAGTATGTAAGGTATGATGTTAATGCCAATGCAATGCATATGCATCATAGCAATACTCCGAGTCATGCTACCAGCATCACTAAGTCATATTTTCATTTTTCCTATACCACAGCCATAACTGTATTACACATATTCATAATCACATCATCATCATATTGCCATGCCATATCATAACTGTATATCTCGGGAAAACACCGTGGTTGACACCCATGCACCAGATACCAGTAATCGACCTCGTATACCCACCCTGCGGTGGACTTCCACCCGGCATGCCAGTAGCGGACCTCATTCGCACTTCTCCTCACCGCCGAGTCAGACTGGTCCCTGTTTGCACCTCAGCCCTTAAGCAAGTTGGACTCACCTCTTCTCAACCCGACCTCATCAGTGGGAGTCAAATCTATGACCCATGTATCCACTTAGCCCGACGGTGAGGTATCCCTAGCTAGCATAGGGGTTTATGGACTTTCAACCCAAGGGGCACATCATCCCTTACTATTTCCACACTTTCAATATCCCGTTCCTTTTCAGGGATAACCCAAGTCATCATCATAGATGCACATTTCATCGTCAAGATCCAACTCATGTTATACGACATGACTATGGTATTTCGATCATCATGTATGCCATGATTATGCATGAATTTAAGCAATTATGTAGGGCATACATTCAAGTGCGTGTGGTATGATATAATGCCATGAGTTTAGGGTCTGCTTAACCTTTAAGCTAAAAATGATATACAATCATCATGTGTCACTATCAACTATATCAACCATGGTCATGTGACTAAACTGAAGAGGACATATCTTACACATGAACAAATGTATTAAAGTACACTTGCACATACCATCATTCCATGGTGCATGAGTATGATCAATATCAACATGGTTAAGTAGATGAATTTACTATGCTAAGAAGTGGAACAACATTAATCAAGATATTAAATCACATACTTCTATTAATCATAATCACTAACATCACTAATATCATCCATAGCTATCAGTATTCAGAATTACACCATATCCTTTACAAGATAGATATTCCATTAGCGGCTTTGGCCAACATTATTTTCTTCTATTAGGACCACATGGTTATACCCTAACTGGGCCTTATGGTTAATGAGTGGTGGTGATGCAAAGTACATGCACCAAATGGTTATGAGATGAAATGCATAGATATAACGTATAGTAAATGAGCCACATGATGGATTGTGTTGGTGAAACTCATATAATGTAGAGGGCTTCACCTTCAAGTGGGTTGTTAGTAGGTTGGATTTACAAATAATTATCGTAGTAGTTCTACAATGGTTTAGAAGGCACAGATAAACCTCATAAGATACAGTGAGCCTTAAGTTGAACAACTTTGGTATTTAACATACACATAAGAGTTAGTCACGGTTGGATAATGTGGGTTTGTCTCATAAAATGTTGTGGGTCCTACTTCTAAGTGGTACTGCAAGCAGATGGGTCTACACACAAACATTATGGTGGGTCCCAACAAGTAGATAGTATGGGTAACTCACATACATTAAGGTAGTACAAGGAAGAATAGTTCAGATGCACAAGGCACACGTCAGTGGGCTCCATGATCGAACTATTTGGTTAGCAAAACAATTGAACAGTGCGGATAAAATACATACATTTAGTGGGTTCTCAAGTGTTTGAAAGTTATACGTTCAATTAACACTATTTCATATCGTCTGACTTACTTAGGAATTGGATCTAGGTCATTTTGGAATCATGTTATAGAATTAGCTAGCCTAATGGATAAAACATGAAATATGCAATACTTACATTAAGGTAGGGTCCATAATCAGCCCCTCAAATTGGACCATTTGTTTAGTAAGATGGTTTGGTTGGTGTAAATATAACCTAAATCTAAACAATTTGAATGGCATGTGATCATTTTAAATCACATTAAGAATTTATTATTATTTTTTTTTAATATAGCAAATGCTCAATCACACTTTCCTCCTATGGCACAGTCCACTTGAGATATACATTGGCCACATTTGACTAAGATATACAATACATATATCTAGGTGGCCCTTAGATTAATGGCCCAGATAAAACACATTCATCAAGGTGGGGTCGGACCCGCATATGGTTGTGTTAAATAAACACTATAGTGAGCACTGGGAAGCTTGTGGTGTGGTCCACTTGAGTTGTGAATGAATCTCATTTATTATTATTATCATCTTCATTTCACAGGTATTCTCAATCAATTGGATAGAAAGGAACCTTTGTAGTGGGCCATAGGAAGGTGTCAAAGGTGGACATCATTATTATATTTCGTTTAGAGTGGTACAACTAACTTGAAATTTGAATCTGCTTCAAGTTTGGGACACAGTCTACCTGATCGATGGTGTTGTTACGTACATCAATCTGGGATTCATAGCGCTACCTACTTTCAATAATTAATGGTAAATAATTATTAAAGTGGTCCTATAAAGTTTACAATGGTTAGAATTTAACTCCATTGTGTGGCCCAATAGAGTTTTGAATCTACCTCATTTATGGGCCCATGGCCTAAAATGATATGAAGAAACAATGGACAGTATGGATTCTACATGGTGGGCTCAGGGTCAAGTATTCATTTTCCATTTCCTATTACGTGGATCGCAATATAAATAGATTTGTTTTGCACATCAAGTGAGGTCAACAGTGGGTTCCACGTATCAAAATAGCCTATCATGTATGGTTGGATATGACAAATGTCATTGGGCCCTACAATTTGGTCGAAAGTGTGAAATCCCCATTTTTTTATGTAATGTGGCCCACCTTAGGCTAAGATCCACTCCAATAATCCGGTAAAGTCGATGGATGGTATGGATATACATTGCATCATTAAAGTCAACCCTAGGAAAATTTTTAGTGACAAGAGTCCGTTCACTACTCTTTCAGGTGGCACGGTCTACGTGGACTTTGGATCAGCTTGATTTTTAAAACCATACCATGCAATGGACTGGTCAAGGATGATGTATGGACTCGATAAATCAGTTGCATTGTGGTAGACCCTCAGGGAGTCTTTAATGGTAAATGTTCAATTTCTATTGTTCGTGTGGTGCAGCCTACCTAAAATTTGAATTAGCTTTAGTTTTGGGCTCATGTACTAAAATAGTCTATCAAAGACAATATACAGTGCAAATCTAATGTAGACATTACGTGGGCCTCTTAGCTTAAAATCAAGTCAATCTATGGCTCATGTGGGCCACACCACACACAAAAGTTGAGAAGGTTACCCTCCATTAAAACATTCATAAACATTTGTTGGGCCATTGGGACGTGGTTCACAAATCCAGTCCATCCATTATGTGTGTCTCACTTGGTTGAGGGTTCAGTCCAAGTTTCAGATGCATTCAAATTTCAAGTGGACCCGAGCAAGTGATTCTATATCCTCGAGCTCCGAGTTGTATGAACGGTTCAGGGAGATTAAAGTTACATGTGTCCTAAAGTAATGTATTTATTATGTCTACACTGTTCATCTATATTTAGAGATCATTTTAGAGAATTATCCAAAATGAATCATATCCAGGGATTATCTGGACCTCACCACAAATAGCAGTGAAGATAATGACTTTACCATTAAACAATTCACAGGGCCTAGCATAACGTTTATTTCCCATCCAATCTGTTCATAAGGTCACAAAGACCTAAATTAAGAGGAAGAACAAATTTCATATTTGTCTAAAACTCCAGTGACCTAAAAAGGGTTCCAATGGTAGACGTTCAATCCTTCCTGCTTTTATAGTGTGGACCACTTGATAGTTAGATTTGTTTTATTTTATTTTTTATTATTTTTATCTATTTATTTATTTATTTTTATTTTTTTTAAAAGCCTTGATCAGATCCACAGAACTTGTTGATATCAATATAATCTTCTAATTTTTTTAGATGGTGTGGGCCAACTGAGTTCCATGTACGGCTGATTTTTGGAGTATCTCACTTTCTAAAGGGGACCCATCAAATGCACGATGTAGATGTTTGGCATGTCTCATAGTGGGGCATGTGGTGGGGCCCACTTCCCTCCAGCTACCAGCAATAGGACGCTGCTTGCAGCAGCATTAGCTGGACGCTGACAGCAATAACGTCCAATACTGTTATAATTTTTTTTGTATTTGCGGTTTTGCATAGGTGGGGCCCACATCATGACGATTTACTCCATCTACTGGGTTCCCGGGCTCGTGACATATATAATGAGCCTAATATTAGATATATTTCGGTTTATAGAAACATCGCAATGGGCCCTAGCCATTTATTACTATTAAAACAACCTTTTTAATGGTGTGGCCTATTAGAGATCTGGATTGGCTTCATTTTTCGGCTCAATGCGTAAAATGAGCTGGGAAATTGAATGGACGGCGTGGATTGAATACATACATCATGGGTGGGGGGTATTGTGATCCCAACCCCTTACCCTTATTTAGAGGCAGCTGGGACGCTGCTTGCTGCAGCATCAGCAACAGCGCCACTCTCATTAATTTTTTTTTTTAAATGTCGTGTGTACATGTGTGTGTCTAATGTGTGTGTGTGTGTGTGTGTGTGTGTGTGAGTTTGGCCAGCCCAATGGACCATTGCTTGGACAGTTGGATGACTATAAGAGTCATAGTGGGGCCATGTTTTACTGACCAAGCTTATATTTATGTTTTCTCTTCATCCACATCCTTATGACCTTATACCCATGTATGATGGTTAGTTTACATCACGGTGGGCCCACGACTAATGGGTCCCACACAAGCTTTAGATCAAGCTAATATTTGTTTCATCCCATCATCTATATGTGTGTAACCATATATCACAATGGGCCCTACCATCAACGGGTCCTACATCATCATTATCATTATCATCACATCATCTCCACAATCAATCATCTAAATAATCAAGAAAGAAAACAAACCATAAGAGTGAACAGGGTGTACTCACCTTGATGAATTAGATGGATGGTTGAGATGGATGGAAGGGATGGAATTGATGGTTGAGATGGATGGAAGGGATGGGATTGATGGAGTTGATGGCCCACCAAGATCACTCCTCTCTCTCTATTATATGAAATGGTGAAAATGATAAGGGATGGAGGGGTATTTGTAGAGAAATGGATAAAATTCTTGGTTAGGTTAGGCTAATGTGATTAATGTTAGCTTAGGCTAGGATTATGGGAATTTGAGCATGATTAAGAATTAATGGTAGATTAAGGAGACATGGGCTGGCATGGCATAATGACGTCATGCTTGAGGTGTGGCATGTAGAAGAGTTGACTTGGGGTCTACATGAGAGAGGAAGGGGTATGGGTGTGTGACATCACACACATGGGTAGAGATTCTTTCACCCATGTGTGGCATGGTGCATGTGTGCATGACATGTGTTGTGCACATGTGTGGAATAGAGTACATGGTGCCATACGCACATGATATACTAATAATTCTTCGCGGCATATCTCACTAACAGAGTGTCGTAGAGATGCACGGGTGGTACCTACGCGATCACGGCGATGGGGCGATTGATATGAAATTAGTTTTGAAGCCTTGAGGATCCAGTCAATCAGGTGTGCACTATGCATGGGTAGTCCAGGTTTGGCTAAGGGCGTCAATCATCATGCACATAAGCATAGAAAATGGTACGGAACAGACGAGGTGTTACACATTGAATATGACCGAGGTCTGAGGAGATCGGTCAACTATTCAACCACATGCTCAAAGTGTAAATGGATTAGGCGATGCTTAGAAGGTGAGATTTATCCTCTGATGATGGGTTTCTTCTTGCCTTCCATACGAAAGGACTTTCTCAATGCAAATGAAATGGAATAAGAGAGAAAAATTAAGATTGACCACTAAAGATAGCTCTAATTACGGCAACGATTATCAACTACTGTACTTGTGCTATGAATTGATCTAAGGAATGTAAATAGCAAATGAGGAAAGTAAAATAATTACTCTAATGAGAAGAGTTTACTTGATAAAGGCAACAGTTACACTATAAAATGTAATGTTGATAAGATAATCGAAAGATAATTGAAAGATAATTAATTTACTGATTTGTTTGGGTTGGTGTGAGATGATTTTCTAAACTTACCTGATCTTCTATTTATAATGATGCTTCATTACTTTAGATGCTTCTCATGTTCTAATAGTTATTGTAACTGTCTCTTCCATCTCTCTGCTTCCAGATACTTCTTACGTTTTTACTTATTGTGGTCTTCTAACACCAGTCCAATGATCACATGAACTTAACCACTGGCTATTTGTTGCTTAGCTACTCGAACTCGGTCGCACCTATGTCAATTTCTGTTAATGAGATCGATACGTTGTGGTCCCCGTTTGAAATGTGGTTGTACATATGTATAATAATTTTGTAGCCGTTGAACACGTACACATACAACTCACACATGTTTGACCCTGAGTGATCGTAAATAGGATTCGGTCGGATAGGGTATAAACATTACCCCCCTCGTCGCTATTCTTTTGAAGAAAGTGACTGCGACGTTTAAGGTTTTACCAATATTTTCATAAATGTTCATGTGTTGCCCAAATACGAACCGCCCTCGACCACTATTACCAGTGTCAATTATAATGATTTGAGATGACGGGTAATTCCTGAATTGACATGTGTCTAGCTTGGTTGAAGGTGGGTGGATCTGTCTGTGTTTCGACCATAAATGAAAAGCATTTGATTTGGGAAATATCTCACTTAATATTAACAAAAGATAAAACGAAGAGAATAATCATCAATTTTATTGATTCTGAGTTCATTTACATCCTTTTAGTCTTTTGATTCCAAGATAGAATCTCTTAGAAATGCCAGAAATACAAGAACTACGTAAATTTGAAATATGAATTTTAGCAGCACTTCGGATCATATTGGTCATATCTTCTGGAGAGATGAGTTGTGCGGGATTCCTATGCATTTCGTCCCTTATTAGCATGATAAAGGAGTACTTGGATCCCTTTGAAACATCTGAAATCCCTTCGCCTTGTGTCTCCATAACTCTTTTACCTGCTCTGGGCCGTTAGTAATCGTTGTCTAATAATTTCAATCCTTTCAGTAGTTGCTTGTACTATTTCAGATCCTAACAAACTTTTCTCACCAACTTTAGCCCAACTTTGTGAAACTCGGCACGGGCACCCGTATAAGGCTTCATAGGGTGTCATGCCAATGCTAGCTTGGAAGCTATTATTGTAGGCAAATTTGGCATAAGGGAGACATTCATCCCAAGGGTCCATGAAATCCAATGTACATGCTCTCAACATATCTTCTAGTATTCAATTCACCTGTTCCATCTATCCATCAATCTGAGGGTGAAAGGTGGTTCTAAACTTCAACTTAACTCCCATGGCGTCTTGCATTTGGGTCCAAAGCATTGAAGTGAATCGTGTGTCTCGGTCCGACACAATTTCCAAAGGAACACCATGAAGTCAGACTATCTCCTTAATATACAATCTTGCTAGGTCGTCCGCAGAGTACGAAGTTCGAATAGGGAGGAAGTGAGCCAATTTAGTCAACCGGTCCACAATTACTGAATTGAATCATGCCCTTTCTTCATTCTGGGTAAGCCAACAATGAAATCTATGGAAATGTAGTCCCATTTCCATTCAGCAAGTGGCATGGGCTGTAGGAGACCTGGTGGTCGACGATGTTCTGCCTTGACTTGTTGACATGTAAGGCCTCAAGATACAAAGCCAGCTATCTCTCTTTTCATGTTGTCCCACTAGTAATTTTGCTTGAGGTCCTGGTTCATCTTGGTGCTTCCAGGGTGCATAGCTCGCTTGGAGTTATGGGCTTCAGCTCGCAGCATTTCCTTCAGCTTAGGATGATCTGGGACACAGAGACGGCCTTGAAAGCATAAGCCTCAATCAGTGTCAATTTTCCATTCAGAATTGCTTCAAACGGTCATAAGTTCTTTCATTTTCAACAATAATTCATCACTCCTTTGGGCCTCAATGATCTGGCTGTCGATCATAGGTTGGCCATGGATTTGTGCAATGACTTCATATGGTTCTTGTATTCTCAGTTTCAACTCGAAGTCTCGCACAAATTCTACCATATTCCACTCTTCTACCATTAGTGGAGCCACGAATTTGACAGTCTTCTTTCGACTTAAGGCATCGGCCACTAGATTGGCCTTACCAAGATGGTAGGAAACCTCGAATTTAAAGTCCTTTAAGGTCTCCATCCATTGTCATTTTCTCATATTTAAATCTCTCTGGGTGAAGATGTATTTGAGGCTCATGTGGTCACAAAAGAGTTCAAATTCTTCTCCATACAGATAGTGTCTCTATATCTTCAAGGCAAAAACGACCGCGACTAGTTCAAGGTCATGAGCGGGTTAATTCTCTTCATGTTTCCTCAATTACTGAGAAGTATAAGCAATAACTCTGTCCTTCTATATGAGGATGCAACCTAGACCCACGCGGGATGCATCAATAAAAATGGTGTACTTAACCCCTTGTTTAGGTAGAATTAGCACTGGGGATGAAGTTAATTATTCCTTCAACTCCTTAAAGGCCGCTTCCACCTTTTCATTCCAAGCAAACTCGAGATCCTTTTAGGTGAGCTAGGATAATGGTCGGGAGATCTTTGAAAAATCCTTGATGAATCGGCGGTAGTATCCCTCCAATCCCAAGAAGCTTCTAACTTCTGTCATCGAGCTCGGCCGCTTCCAATCCTGTATTACTGCCACTTTGGCCAAATCCACAAAGATGCCTTCCTTAGACACCACGTGGCCCAAAAATTTCACCTCTTCTTTCCAGAAGTCACGTTTTTTAAACTGAGCATATAGCTTGTTCTGCTTGAGCATTTCTAGGACCGCTCATAGATGTTCTTCTTGTTCTTGGTGACTCTTGGAATAAATTAGAATGTCGTCTATGAAGACTATGACAAACCGATACAGGAATGGCCTGAAGACTTTGTTCATTAGATCCATGAACAAAGCCGACACATTTGTGAGTCCAAAAGGCATAACCAAGTACTCATAGTGCCCGAAGCTAATTCTGAATGTCGTCTTTGGCACATCTTCAGGTTTAATCTTCGGTTGGTGGTATCTAGATTGCAGGTCAATCTTTAAAAAGTATTGAGCACCTCTCACTTGGTCGAATAGATCATCAATTCGAGGAAAAGGATATTTGTTCTTTATGGTGACCTGATTCAACCTCCGATAGTCAATACACAAATGCAGGGAGCCATCTTTCTTTCTCACGAGCACAACTGGGGCTCCCCATAGGGACACACTGGGTCCCATAAAACCCGCTTTCAACTATCCATCAATTTGAAGTCAGAGATCCTCCATTTCATACGGAGGCATCCGATAAGTTGGGAGAGAAATGGGCACAGTGCCCGACAATAAGTCAATGGTGAAGTTGATCTCCTGCCTGGTAGGAAGTCTCAGAATGTTCTTGACTACATCGACGAAGTTGCTCACTGTGGGAGTGCAAGTTAATGAAATCTCTTCGCGATCTTCTTTTAGCAAAGCATAACAGAGGACTCGTTGTGGGTAGCTAACTTGTACTGTGAACGTGAAAGGAGAGCTACCATCTTCATATATGGTCACCATTCGGTCCTCACAATCGATTTCAACTCTCATTGCATAGAGCCAATTCATTCTCAGGATTATGTCGTAGTGGAAGACCTTTGTGACAATGAGATCCACATGAATCCTCTTTCTTCCAAAGTCTATGGGACACCCTTGAGAGACGGATGTAGCTTCAGTGAACGTTCCTGTTGCCGCTATAATTCTTACCCCTGATATGGGGGTAGTTGATAGCCTTTGACTCTTAACAGTTGTGGATGACATAAGTGAAGCAGTGGACCTAATGTTCACAAGAAGAAATACAGGAGTACCTTAAACATGGGTCGTGACCTCAAATGCTGGAGGAGTAGTCGTGGATGCATCAACGCCCTTTGTTGTTAAAGCATGAACTTATGTTTGCTGAGGTTGGTTGGGTTGATATGTAGGTTGAGAAGGCAGCCTAATTTGAGGGGCCGGCTGCCTATGAGGCTACTTAGAAGGGCCTGCGACACGTTGAGGAGGTGCAGGTAATGATAGCAGTCGTGGACGACTTACTCGCTGAGGGGGTATGTTCCTGTGATCTCTCATTCTCAAAAAATAGTATGCATCTGAATGGCCCACATTTCGACATTACCCGCATACTTGGTCGGGGTGAGCGTGCACGTGTGGTAGAGGCATGTACTAGGGAGGTGGATTGGGTGGCACTCTTCTTCCTGATGAGGACGAGGATTGTCCTCTTGTTCTTCCTCTAGACTCGGCTTGTATACGTGCCCAAGAAATCCTCTCGCCATCCTGATCTGACCACAGGGACATCTCCACCAGTTTTGCATAAGTTCGAATGTTCGCACAACACATTTTTGTATGAATCCCAACCCTCAAACCTTCAGCAAAATGCCTCATGCACGTCTCTTCGTCGGCCACGATCCTCGGTGCATAACGAGATAATTTGGTGAACTGGTTTTCATATTCGGCCACCGACATGCCTCTCTGCTAGAAGCACAAGAATTTGTTCTCCTTCTCTATATGGTAGGTACGTGGGAAGTACTTTTAGAAGAACCGTGTCTCGAAGTCTTCCCACGTCTATACAAAATTTTTAGGGACCTTCTCAACACACTATCCCACCAAACGTCCGCTTCCTTCTCAAACAGGTAGGATATTAGTTCCACCTGCTCTGCTTCTGAACAATGAAGAGGTCGGATCACTTTTGTAACCCGGTTTAGCCAACTCTCGGCCTCCTCGGGTCTTTGAGTACCAGCAAAGGTAGGCGGTCTTAACCTCTGAAAGTGCTTGAAAAAATTGTATGTTGCTGCTGACGTTCCGACTTGCCCTAGCGATGGTGCATTCATATGATGGGTCAGTGCTCCCACCAAGGTATGCAACGACTGCTGTTGTTGTTGCATCACGTGCCACATCTACTCATAGTGCCTCCAACTAGGGCGGTCTAGTGAGTAGAGGTCTAGCCATGAATTTAAGTTACCCCAGGGAGTTGGGTTGGCATCTGATTTTCCATATCCACTTCACTGGATCCGCCTTGACCAGAAGGTAGGCGAGCCGTTCATGGTCGTCTTTCCCCCCCAAGGCTAGGTGGACCAGATGGCTGTCACCTTGTGGCCTCATTGTCCTAAAAGCCAATGTCTCAATATTTACATAACAATATCCACAGACTTAGGGCATGTTAGTCACAACATTAGAATGTCATCTCACACACATCATCAATTCACCAAACATTCCACACATCACTTTAACCAAAGTAGTGTCTTACATTTCATTGGCAAAATTTGTCACTGTTACATATGCTACGGTATTTCATGTACAATGATATAAGATGCATGATTACTAGTCCAACAAAAAGAAAAAAAATCCAATATTCACAACTCAAACAACCAAACTAAGCCCATCTAAGGCTAGTACAAAAAGAGGAAACAAACACGTACTATACTCCTAATCCTCTGCCTTCAGCGAAGGTGGAGGTCTCCCTTATCTTGCATGCAGTATAGGAGGGCCTTCAGAGTGTGAGACATCTTCTTGAAATTCTTCTTCAAATTCTCTTGGTTCTCCGCCACTTTGGCCAGGGTTTCCTGATCATTACGGGTGGCAGGAGGCTCCTAATTAGAGTCCCGAGCCTCTGCTTCCTCTTTGTGTTCTTGTAACGCCCCGGATTTTTGCTAACCTGGGATTAGATGTTCTTAGGCAATGGGTCGATCCTAATACCTCATTAACTTGTCAGAACTGTATCACAAAGTCTAAAGCCGCCTTTGAACTCATTTCCTTCACAAATCTCACCCTTCATCACCTTGATCTTCCAATTTTTCTAAGAACTTTCACCCTAGACACTATCTTAAACTAGCTAAGTAGTATAACTTGGATCACTTTATATACAAACTCCAAAGGCCTGAGTACCACCTCGACTAGAAATCACGTAGGATTAAATCCTTTAGAAACTTAACAAAGTTAACTAAGTACTAAACTCAATTAGCCACGAAATCCGTTGGGATCGCTTTAAATACGATCTGCAAGACCCAAAACTTGCAGAATCATTGACGCTAGGTTATCCTAAAATCTAGGATCAATCTCATTACCCGGCTGCTCTCGGGAGCACATCGAAACTCCGTATCTGGTCTAGATCGCACATCGGGAGTCCGATTAACCCGAAGCTAAGGAACTAGGGACCGCCCACTGGGCTTAACAATCATCTCAAAAATCAGCTCCATCCGATGTTCCATGGCCATTCGTTTCGATTCGGAGCGAGGTAGTGTGAAAAACACTATTCATAAGCCAAAATAAATATCTGGAATAGTGATCTGGCATCGTTCGTTGACGCGTCAGTATTAAGCACCCGACCGTCGAATCGGACCAAATTACACCCTCGGATTAAGAAAATTTCAGGAACATTTACATGTACTTGGAATTTCTGATCGTGGCCCACTGACCGTCGAACTGAAAGTGGTCCGCCACGTACGATCTGCGTATCCGAATGAGTCAAAAACGTAATCCCACGTAGATCCATTGATGGTGAGCTTAAGTCTGACGTTTGGTTCAAAGAGGGCCACCAGAACTTCCCTTTTGAGCTGGAAAAGCGGCGAAAATCCTATATTAGCAGTACCCCTTGAACCTGAGTCTATTTTCGGAATGTTTTTGGCTATAAAAGGGCCTTAGAGCACCCTCTCTCACAGCCATACGAATTTGGGTTTTGGGAGAGAGAAAAGAGAGAGAAAAGAGAGAGAAGGACTTGGAGATCGTTGCCGATCTTCCTCCACCTGCACTGGCTTGCTACACGGCCTACACCTCTCTATTCTAGACGTTTTCCCGGCGTTTTCCGCCTCATTTGAAGGTAAGAAAACCTAACCCTAGGTCTGATTTGTGGTGGAATCGAGGTAGGATGTGTACCGACTAACCGATTCCACTCTTTAGGCTAGAAATCGCCCGTAGACGGAAGATCCATCACCCTTTGCTGATTCGTTCGTTTCCAAAGGCAAAGGTGAGGACTTTAAGCTTATAAGTTACGGTTTTCAACGCTTTCAATGTCAGATAATGGTAGATTCATGATCTGCTTGCAATTGCACATGTACAAAGTGCTTTCCGTTTCCTGTTTTGATTAGCGGTGTGAAATATGGAATTTCACATATTCTAGTTATACGTAGAAATACCGTATACGATATTTTTTGGATAAATGCTTGACATGTTTATTTAATGTTTAATTATATAACATATGATATAAAATACTAGTTTGGCGAAAGGAATCGCCAAAATATATGTTTACTTGTAAATGCGCCGTATGTCGAAATTACGTATTGTAGAAATACCGTATACGTATTTCTTTTGGAATAATGTTTGACATATGTATTTAATGTATGATTATACAATACGTGATTAAAATACTAGCTTGGCGAAAGGAATCGCCGAAATCTATGTTCCTTTGTAAACACTATTATGTATGTCGAAATTGGGAATACGTGAAAGTACCCTATACGTATAAAATTTGCTTTTGATGTGTTTGCTATGTTTATATTTGTATGTTGTATGAACATGATGTATATCTATAAAATACTAGTTTGGTAAAGGGACAACCCTAGTACACACTTCCCTAGTATACGTCATGTATGTCGAAAGATTTCATTCCAAGTGTTGGTGAAATCACTTGTGAGTGTAAGTATTTAAGTGTTAGAATCTTAGGTAGGTGCTGAGATGGGATTCTCGGCTACCTTAGAGTCACATATGACACTCTCCATGTGGTTGTTCACTCTAACCACTCGCTTATGTTGAAAACATAAGTATTTGTATACTTATTTACATAATGCTTTATAACATGCTTTGAACATGCTTTGATCACTTAAAACACGACTTGTTATTAACATGCTTCATGTTATGCTTTAAAATATGCTTGCTAGTGTTCTTGAATTACTTTATTTATCATGCTTGAATTACTTGCTTATCATGCTTTACTCCACATGCTATGGATGACAATTGATTGTGCTTGGGGCTATGATTATAGTCCAGACAATCGGTACTAGATTGGAGATCGTGGTTGAGTTTCATGTTGCCACGTGAGATGTGTTCGATGAACTCGAGTCGTACTTCGGTTGGCGATAGTGGTTGGCCACGCGAAGTGCTTATGCACTTCATGTCGTTCAACTTGTTGTGCGCTCGAGCTAGCCGAGCTCGTCATGTAACCCGATCTGTCTTATGTATGTTCACCATGTTTGGTCGCTAATGCTTGAACCTAGGGTACCAAACTTACCAGTGAAAATCCCGTTAACCATGGTACCTCGATCCGCTAAGACTCATGAGCCGGGCATGGTGGTATGGGACACCGTGGTCGAGCTGTCGGCCTACGCTGGGGCTACGTGCCTCCCCGTAGTGACCAGTGAGCAACTCAACTCGTGAGCCGATTATGGTGGTATGGGACACTATATTCGCGCTGTCGGCCTACACTGATAAGGTGATGGGGGAGTGGTGCGTCTTTTGTGTGTCTGAAACAGCGACCCTTTGTAGTGACCGCGAGCATACTACGAAGTTGCGGCGTGCCTTAGGGTTCGCCGCGATATATAGAGTATGAACTAGGCTGTTTTCGTATAGTTGTATCGTGATGAATCGTTTAAGGGGTGATGGGGAGTGGTGCAACCTTTGTGCGTAATGACCACTGGCGACCTCTGCAGGTGACCTAGAAAACACACCATCGTCGATATTAACTAGGGTGACGACCCTAGATTGGATCATGTTTGGATATGATACAAGGGAGGTACCTTAGTTTCCCAATCCTATTTGTTTGAAATGAACTAATTAAAAACTCGGTAATCATACTCATCATGCATCGCATGTGCCCGGAAGATGTGGAGCACTTGTGGGATGTAAGCATGCGCGAACGTGAGATGGTGTCGCTTGAGGGAGGGTGTGGTGAGGGCATCCATCATACCGCATTCATACTTGCATTAATCGAGTAACTAGGAGTGTTTGATTTACTTGCTTTATCATTATTGCTTGATGCATTGATAGCATGTTAACTTATGTCTTATTGTTCCACTGAGTTAGCTACTCACTCCCACGTTACGGGACGGTGTTGTACACACCAAACAGATTTGTTGAGTTTCAGGTGATGGCGATGCTTGTGAAGCAGAGCCGGACTACTTCTATGGTGATGAGGAGGAGTTCTCCTATCTCGTATCTCTCGACAGTCTATGAAGACTGGTATTGTCTTCTGACGGGGCTATGGTATTTGGGATAGGAGACTTTACACGTCATCACATTAGGTATATTTTAGAATTGTCCTTGTAATTATTTAACCTGGAAATGTTATCACACTCTGGAGACTCATCATAGTTTATATATTTTATCTATCTATCATAGTCTTCCGCTTGCAAAATTAAATGTCTCTGGAGTATGATATGTTGTTTTGGCTTAATCTCACTCATGTTCACTACTCTAATACAGTCAACATTCAATCATCATTCATTTTGTTGCATAAGTGATGTTCTGGAACTCGAGAGTTGAGTTACTACTCGACCCCCGATTTTCAGGGCGTTACAAGATGGTATCAGAGCATGATTTTGATTAAACCGGACCTGGGTTATGGTCACACGACACACACTGACGCACTCTGACTTAGGAGGGAGCGACGAAACGTAGAAACTGACTTAGGATTTTCTAAATTCGCCGAACGGCAAAACCGACCGAAATCGACCGCTGATTTTGGGCCCGCACGCACCCATGATCACGCAAAACAATCCCGATCACTTCTAGGCCATCAGTCGACGGGTTTGAGTCGTTCCTTAGAGACGAATGTTCTTAGGTTGCGGGTCAATCACAACACCACAGCCTAAAACCTTTTTTTGCTCAATTTCTTCAAAATCTCTCCTTGCACCACTTCATTCTTAAAATTTTTTTTACATCCTTTCATACCAGATATAAATTCTAATGTATAAATGATAAAGAATAATACTTAAATAAAAAGTTGCTATAAATAGTAAATATATGTATATATTGGACTTTTGACAGTTTAAACTTTGGAATATAACCAAATAAATAGGTTATTTGGATAGATTAGCTCGTTTTACCCCAAAATCATATATTATATGTCAGATAACTCATTCCGGATTGCAAGATACGTCCGCTTTGACCCGAAACGACTTGAAACGGAGTCGTGGGCCATACGCATCAATCCGGGGGGACCCGAGGCTGACCTGGGGTACCATTGGACCCTTGGGAGGGTGGAGAACACCCCCCAGCTGCGGTGGTGCGGCACCGGACAAGTTGGACCGCGGTTCCACCGCGGTTACCGCGGCAGACCGCGGCCCAACGGGCCCGGGCGGGCCGCAGGTCATTGGCTGGCCCGTTTTCGGCCATAATTTTTCTGCAAATTTGGTCCGACTTTGAAAAGTCATAACTCCCTCGTTATAACTCCGAATTAGGTGATTCAAAAGCCAGATTTAAGCTTAACAAGTCTAGTTTCATATAAAAATAAGTAAAAAATATAATAAATTATTTAATATAGTTAAACATGGGTTATTGTGTCAACTATCCAAAAATTATTAGTTTGGACAGCTGCTGCTTCTTGAATTTTTTAGAATTTTTCTACAAGACGAAATCTAATGAAATTTGGTGGAGATGAAGTATACTTGATGATGAACTACTAAAAAAATAATTAAAGTAATAGACTAACTAGAAATACCAGAAAAGGCGTAGAACTTCCATAGGTCTGTGTGGTGCCCACCAAATTTTGTGGGGGCCCCTGTTTCACATCCGTTTTGCCTCTCTCTCTCAACTACACCTCCAAGCTCTCTGTTTCTCCAAAAATTATTATTTTTTACTCTCAAATCTTTCTCTCAATCACTCAATCCCTCATTTTCAGCTACAACCCATCCATTTTCTTCCCTTCCCTTCTTCATTCCCTGCCTTTTTGGCCCTTACAATCCCTGATGAGACTCCAATCCGTGGAGAACCAAAAAAAAAAAAAACTCCAGCCCCCCCCCCCCCATTTTCCTTATCCTCATTTTCCATGGCTCTATCCAAGCGTGTACGGCCTTTTTCTTGGAGGCCTAATCATCCATACTATGTTTGGAATGTAGGCAGTTAAACGTAAATCCCGTATTTTTCTTTTCAAATTATACTTAGAAATTCCTCATCCTGGGATTTGAAAATCCCATCTCACAATTTTCCAACACCAGGATCATTTTCCAAAGCCTATAAAAATTAATCCCCACCCACCCTCCTACCAAACATGTCATTTCCAATTCTAAAGTAGGATTAGCAATACAGTCCCATTTAATACAACTTAAGGCCACTGGCCAAATTGTGTTGAAGTGATAAAGTCCCTTGATATACATTAACCCACCACACTCCGATAGTTTAAGCTTTTGGAGTAAATGGTTGTTTGACAAATAGGCCATAGAGTTTTGGACCTAGAGCGATACTCCTAGTTTTCGACAGACCTGACCGTATAGGAAATCCAACAAATTAATAATGTAAGCCCCAGGATCTTCTTAGCTGGTGTGAGCATGTGTGAAATGCTCGAGCGTCAAGTACAGACAACTCAATTCCACTTAGACAACGTTTGACCCTACACGATGAATAATTTCTTGTATTAGAAATGATCTGAAATCATCTAGTGTGTAAGCATAGACTTTAGATTACAACTGGTGGATTACCGCTACTCATCAGTTGAGCCTAGGCTGCTGATTAGGCTAAGAAATGTAAACGACAAAAAAAAAAAAATGCTAAGATAATTGAGTGATATACTTAGTGAGTCGGTTTGTCAGGTAGGAGCGAGACCCCGTTCCTTTGTTGAAATCCTCTTGATACTTATAGGCTCCTTTAATAACTCATAGGAAAGTTGTATGACATAGAAACTATTCACGCTCATAGGAAACTTATATATCCTTTGGATTTAATGTTAGATCAAATCAATACACCCTCAGAATTGCCTTCTCAAGGACTTAGTACAATCGGGGACACGGGGCGGAGAAACTACACATTAGCGAGGTATTCGCGGTTTGGATCGAATTCTCAATCCTGGTTGTGACCAAGGAACCCTATGCTCTGATCAAGCAGAAGGTCGGGATCAGCTAGGATTAAGAAATGATATGACAATTTTCTGTCCTAGCTAGGCAGAAGATCCATGTATCCGACTCAGACCCACTACACAACATTCTTTCTGTGTTGGCCCGACATTTACAACTAAAAGTTTATAATTTTGTCCTTGAAAAGTGTTAGGAGTATATAGCTGATAGAGACTTTGTCTTTTAGGCCTAAGGAATTGCCCAAATGGGCAACGGTGATTAGGAATTAGGTCCCAAATCGCATGCCATGTCGGCATACGTATTGTGCTTATGAACGTAAAAAGATAGCCTGCCTATTAAGCTAGACATGATTAAATAGGATAAGTCTGGACCGCGACAAATTCCTTGGTAGAATTAGGCATCTCGCCACAAACTCACACCTAACCCCGAATCAACCACAATACCCTTCATCTTTAGCTCCTTTCTATGACCATAGGTATCAATGCCATAATACACAACATTGATGAAAAGAAGACCAATGTAGTGGGAGATCGCATCCCATTTCATGTCAAGGGTAGATCCTAAACTACACCTTGTTCCGATATACGGAGCAGGACATAAATCTTGAGCCTTGAGGGTGAAAATAAAATTTTAAGGGGGGTAGAACATTATGAGCCCAATCTAGTTAGGTTACCTATTGCATCTCTTGATCTGGGTGGCGCAGCGGAAGCATGGTGGACCCTACTCCACTGGCCCAGGATCGAAACGGTGCTCGTTAATATACGCACATTATAGAAGCCCTAACAAGCTCTACTATGAAAATGTTTTAAGATGTTTTAGTAAGATTTGATTCACCCTTTCCCTGGGACATAGATAATATCAAGGACTCTCTTAGACTAAGACCTAAAGGGCAACCTTAGAATAAACAATTTGAACCTTTCAATGATGGACATTCCCTATGTTTCTAGAGTGATCGGACTACGGAGTTACTGAAATATACAACTGCGAAGCATTCGCGGCTTGACCTAATTCTCAATCCTGGGCGACTACCAATGGACTCACTGCTTGACCGAGCAGAAGACCAGGATTCACCAGGATTCGGAAGGGATACGATGAGCCTCCTACCCTGGTCAGGTGGATGATCGATGTATCGGGATCGAGCCCACTATTACCGTCTCTCCGTGTTGGTCAAACAATGAAAACAACTATCTTACTCTAAATTGTGGGAATTGTCGTCGAGACTCCAAATAGGTAAAGAAATAAATGGTAGCAAACCATCAGGGTATGAGAAATGGATGAAGAATTAAGTTTTAAGGGGGGTAGACTAAAAGGAACCAGACTAGTATATGCCCTACTACGTGTAGGAACTCGAAATCAACAAGTCTTAGGCAAATGAAATAATAGAAATATTTCCTTATTACCCTTAGCCAATTTCGGGGACGAAATTTTGTTTTAAGGGGGGTAGATTGTAACGCCCCGGATTTTTGCTAACCTGGGATTAGATGTTCTTAGGCAATGGGTCGATCCTAATACCTCATTAACTTGTCAGAACTGTATCACAAAGTCTAAAGCCGCCTTTGAACTCATTTCCTTCACAAATCTCACCCTTCATCACCTTGATCTTCCAATTTTTCTAAGAACTTTCACCCTAGACACTATCTTAAACTAGCTAAGTAGTATAACTTGGATCACTTTATATACAAACTCCAAAGGCCTGAGTACCACCTCGACTAGAAATCACGTAGGATTAAATCCTTTAGAAACTTAACAAAGTTAACTAAGTACTAAACTCAATTAGCCACGAAATCCGTTGGGATCGCTTTAAATACGATCTGTAAGACCCAAAACTTGCAGAATCATTGACGCTAGGTTATCCTAAAATCTAGGATCAATCTCATTACCCGGCTGCTCTCGGGAGCACATCGAAACTCCGTATCTGGTCTAGATCGCACATCGGGAGTCCGATTAACCCGAAGCTAAGGAACTAGGACCGCCCCACTGGGCTTAACAATCATCTCAAAAATCAGCTCCATCCGATGTTCCATGGCCATTCGTTTCGATTCGGAGCGAGGTAGTGTGAAAAACACTATTCATAAGCCAAAATAAATATCTGGAATAGTGATCTGGCATCGTTCGTTGACGCGTCAGTATTAAGCAACCTGACCGTCAGAATCAGACCAAATTACACCCTCGGATTAAGAAAAATTTCAGGAACATTTACATGTACTTGGAATTTCTGATCGTGGCCCACTGACCGTCGAACTGAAAGTGGTCCGCCACGTACGATCTGCGTATCCGAATGAGTCAAAAACGTAATCCCACGTAGATCCATTGATGGTGAGCTTAAGTCTGACGTTTGGTTCAAAGAGGGCCACCAGAACTTCCCTTTTGAGCTGGAAAAGCGGCGAAAATCCTATATTAGCAGTACCCCTTGAACCTGAGTCTATTTTCGGAATGTTTTTGGCTATAAAAGGGCCTTAGAGCACCCTCTCTCACAGCCATACGAATTTGGGTTTTGGGAGAGAGAAAAGAGAGAGAAAAGAGAGAGAAGGACTTGGAGATCGTTGCCGATCTTCCTCCACCTGCACTGGCTTGCTACACGGCCTACACCTCTCTATTCTAGACGTTTTCCCGGCGTTTTCCGCCTCATTTGAAGGTAAGAAAACCTAACCCTAGGTCTGATTTGTGGTGGAATCGAGGTAGGATGTGTACCGACTAACCGATTCCACTCTTTAGGCTAGAAATCGCCCGTAGACGGAAGATCCATCACCCTTGCTGATTCGTTCCGTTTCCAAAGGCAAAGGTGAGGACTTTAAGCTTATAAGTTACGGTTTTCAACGCTTTCAATGTCAGATAATGGTAGATTCATGATCTGCTTGCAATTGCACATGTACAAAGTGCTTTAGTTTCTGTTTTGATTAGCGGTGTGAAATATGGAATTTCACATATTCTAGTTATACGTAGAAATACCGTATACGTATTTTTTTTGGATAAATGCTTGACATGTTTATTTAATGTTTAATTATATAACATATGAATAAAATACTAGTTTGGCGAAAGGAATCGCCAAAATATATGTTTACTTGTAAATGCGCCGTATATGTCGAAATTACGTATTGTAGAAATACCGTATACGTATTTCTTTTGGAATAATGTTTGACATATGTATTTAATGTATGATTATACAATACGTGATTAAAATACTAGCTTGGCGAAAGGAATCAGTTTACGAAATCTATGTTCCTTTGTAAACACTATGTATGTCGAAATTGGGAATACGTGAAAGTACCCTATACGTATAAAATTTGCTGATGTGTTTGCTATGTTTATTTGCTGTATGAACATGATGTATATCTATAAAATACTAGTTTGGTAAAGGGACAACCCTAGTACACACTTCCCTAGTATACGTCATGTATGTCGAAAGATTTCATTCCAAGTGTTGGTGAAATCACTTGTGAGTGTAAGTATTTAAGTGTTAGAATCTTAGGTAGGTGCTGAGATGGGATTCTCGGCTACCTTAGAGTCACATATGACACTCTCCATGTGGTTGTTCACTCTAACCACTAAACACAAAACATAAGTATTTGTATACTTATTTACATAATGCTTTATAACATGCTTTGAACATGCTTTGCGACTTGTTATTAACATGCTTCATGTTATGCTTTAAAATATGCTTGCTAGTGTTCTTGAATTACTTTATTTATCATGCTTGAATTACTTGCTTATCATGCTTTACTCCACATGCTATGGATGACAATTGATTGTGCTTGGGGCTATGATTATAGTCCAGACAATCGGTCTAGATTGGAGATCGTGGTTGAGTTTCATGTTGCCACGTGAGATGTGTTCGACGAACTCGAGTCGTACTTCGGTTGGCGATAGTGGTTGGCCACGCGAAGTGCTTATGCACTTCATGTCGTTCAACTTGTTGTGCGCTCGAGCTAGCCGAGCTCGTCATGTAACCCGATCTGTCTTATGTATGTTCACCATGTTTGGTCGCTAATGCTTGAACCTAGGGTACCAAACTTACCAGTGAAAATCCCGTTAACCATGGTACCTCGATCCGCTAAGACTCAAAACCATGGTACCTCGATCCGCTAAGACTCATGAGCCGGGCATGGTGGTATGGGACACCGTGGTCGAGCTGTCGGCCTACGCTGGGGCTACGTGCCTCCCCGTAGTGACCAGTGAGCAACTCAACTCGTGAGCCGATTATGGTGGTATGGGACACTATATTCGCATTGTCGGCCTACAATGATAAGGTGATGGGGAGTGGTACGATCTTTGTGTGTCTGACCTTGGCGACCCTTTGTAGTGACCGCGAGCATACTACGAAGTTGCGGCGTGCCTTAGGGTTCGCCGCGATATATAGAGTATGAACTAGGCTGTTTACGTATAGTTGTATCGTGATGAATCGTTTAAGGGGTGATGGGGGAGTGGTGCAACCTTTGTGCGTAACGCCTACTGGCGACCTCTGCGGTGACCTAGAAAACACACCATCGTCGATATTAACTAGGGTGACGACCCTAGATTGGATCATGTTTGGATATGATCTGAGGAGGTACCTTAGTTTCCCAATCCTGCTGTTTGAAATGAACTAATTAAAAACTCGGTAATCATACTCATCATGCATCGCATGTGCACTGGAAGATGTGGAGCAACTTTGTGGGATGTAAGCATGCGCGAACGTGAGATGGTGTCGCTTGAGGGAGGGTGTGGTGAGGGCATCCATCATACACGCATTCATACTTGCATTAATGTCAGTAACTAGGAGTGTTTGATTCTTGCTTTATCATTCTTGCTTGGTGTATTGATAGCATGTTAACTTATGTCTTATTGTTCCCTTGAGTTAGCTACTCACTCCCACGTTACGGGACGGTGTTGTACACACCAAGCAGATTTGTTGAGTTTCGGGTGATGGCGATGCTTGTGAAGCGAGCCGGACTACTTCTATGGTGATGAGGAGGAGTTCTCCTATCGTATCTCTCGACGTGGTCTATGAAGACACAGTATTATCTTGTGGGGCTATGGTATTTGGGATAGGAGACTTTACACGTCATCACATTGGGTATATTTTAGAATTGTCCTTGTAATTGTTTAACTGGAAATGTTATCACACTACGGAGACTCATCATAGTTTATATATTTTATCTATCTATCATAGTCTTCCGCTTGCAAAATTAAATGTCTACGGAGTATGATATGTTGTTTTGGCTTAATCTCACTCATGTTCACTACTCTAATACAGTCAACATTCAATCATCATTCATTTTGTTGCATAAGTGATGTTCTGGAACTCGAGAGTTGAGTTACTACTCGACCCCCGATTTTCAGGGCGTTACAGTTCTTCATTCTTGCTTTCCTCATCTTCAGTCTCTTCTTCTATCTCATCCCCCAGGTCCACCAGTAGGGCTAGACACTGCTTGGGGCCCATCTTCATATTGTTGAGGGCGTTCTCATTTATGGAGTGGATAGGGGCGAGATCATCTAGGTGCAATCTGAACCCAAAATTATGAGCAATTTTGTAAATTAGTTGGCCAAATGGGAGGGATTGATCGTCCCGATTAGATTGCACCACCCTCATGATTTGGGTTAGGACAAGACTTATCTCCTTGTCCTACTCGATATAGGAAATCCACCATGAATCTAGTGCACTTCGTGCGATTGTTTGACCTAGGATACACGTTATACGTGCATATATGGTGGAGCAGACGATAGTCAGGGGTCATGTGGGTTGTCTTAAGGCTGATCTCTTGCCTCCATTTAGCAGGTTGGCCGGCCTAAGAAACGTGTGTGACGATCCCTCTCCCGCCTTTCATTGAGATTGGTCTCACTGGCATGAACAGTACCGCATTCTACTCCCATAATGGGGGCCATAGTATTTACATCAACCTTGGCTTCTTGTCGGCCCAAAGGGATGATTAATTAGAGAGGTTAAGGGTTGGGTCTGTAATATGGGCGTAAAAAGTTGGCACAAAGCCCGCACTAGCATAAAAGTTCCCTTCGAACATGGGACCCCAACCATTCGTCAGAAGCTGATCAATCACCAGAAATTCTCCAAATAGCTTTTCATCCAGATAGCTTAAAAAATAACCTTGCGTTGATGAAACTTACCAATCTCAATGTCCCCCGGTAAAGACCTTGCTAAAGGGACTTGGGGATCAAGGTCCCGCTTCAACCTTCGCTCGATGCTCGAACTCGCACCGGCACTCGCCTTCTTGGATTCTCTCGAATGGCTAGGCTCGGCTTCATTTGAGGCTGCTCACTTCTTTCCCATGAGAGAAAGGAGCATGGAGTAGAGAAAATGGAGGTTACCACCTGTAACAGCCCGAATTTTCCCCAACCTGGAATTAGACATCCTTAGGCGATGGGTCGATCCTAACACCTTATTAACCTGTCAGCACTCAATCCTAAAGTCTAAAACTGTTTTTGAACCCATTTCCTTCATAAATCCCACCCTTCACCACCTTGTTCTTTCAATTTTCCTAAGTACTTTCACCTTAGACACTATCTTAAACTAGTTAAGTATTATAACTTGGATCACTTTATATACAAACTACATTGGCCTAAGTGCCACCTCAGACAGAAATTACTCAGGACTAAATCCTTTAGAAATGAGACAAAGTAACTAAGTGCGAAACTAGATTAGCTACGAAATCTGCTTGATCCACTTTAAATACGATCTGTAAGACCCAAAACTTGTAGAATCATTGACGCTAGGTTACCCTAAAATCTAGGATCAATCTCATTATCCGGTTGCTCTCGGGAGCATCCCAAAACTCCGTATCAGATCTAGACCGCACATCAGAAGTCTGATTAACACGAGGTTAAGGAATTTGGACCGCCTTGCTAGGCTTGACAACCATCTCAGAAATCAAAGCCAGATAGTGTCCCAGTATAATTTGCTTGAGTCCGGAGTGAGGAGTGTGAAAACACTTAGATTTCTTTAGAAATAAATATCACAAATAGTAATCTGAGACTTGTCGCTTGCGGGTCAGTATTAAGCAACCTGACTATCAGAATTTAACCCAAATACACCCTCGGATCAGGAAAAATTTCATAAACATATCCATGTACTCGGAATCTCCAATCGAGATTCACTGACCGTTGAACTGAAACTGGTCCGCCATGCGTGATCTGGGAATTCGATTGAAACAAAAACTTAACTCCACGTAGATCCAATGTCTGTGAGTTTAAGTCTGACTTTTGGCTCAAGGGGGGCCGCCAGAAGTCCTCCGTTGAGCTAAAAAATGCTCACTTTGGTTATAACCTAAGTATACCTTATCCTGAAGTCTAATTTAGTGAGTTTTTAGGCTATATAAGCACCTTAGAACCCTCTCTCTCACAGCCATACGAATTTGAGATTTGAGAGAGAGAAAGTGTGGGAGATGTGGAAGAGTCTCCCTGTCCTTCTTCCCTGCTACTATCCATGCTCCACCACTCTGTTCTAATCACTTTCTCAGCGATTCCAGCTCCGCTTCTAGGTAAGAAACCCTAACCCTAATCTGATCTGGGGTGTTGATAGTTGTAGATTATGAAATAGCTAAACTATTTCATTTTATAGGTTGCTAAACTTCCGTATACGGAAGCTTAGCAAACCTATCGTATTCGTTACGATTCTACGGAAAAAGGTGAGGACTTTAGGTGTATAGGTTATAGTTTTCAATGCTTTCAATGTCAAATAATGATAGATTCATGATCTGTATGCAATTGCACATGTACAAAGTGCTGTTTGTTTTCCATTTCGATTAAAGATGTAGAATATAGAATTTTACATATTCTAGGTATTCGTAGAAAATACCGTATACGTATAAATTTTGGAAATGTGTTTGCCATGATTATTTGTTGTATGAATATATGATACATGGACAAAATACTTATTTGGCGAAAGGATTCGCCCTAATACATGTTTGGCTAATATACACTATGTATGTAGAAATAGTGTATTGCAGAAAGTATTGTATACGTATATATTTTGGACATGAGTTTGCTATGATTATTCGCTATATAAATATATTATATATGCGTAAAATACTTGTTTGGCGAAAGGACTCGCCCTAATACATGTTTTTGCTGATATACACTATGTATGTTAAAATAGTGTATTCTAAGTGTTTGTGAAAATGACCGAATGAATATAGAATTCTCTTTCATGCTCGCCATGACTAATTTTCATGGTTATATGATTGTTGTGTTGGCGAGACCCCTTTGACGCAAGGATTTGCCCTAAATCACGCCACGGCCAATATACACTATATATACTAAAACGTGTAGCCCAAGTATTTGTAGAAATGACTGAATGAACATGGAACTTGGATTCCTGCTTGCCATGACTATCCGTCGTGGGTGCTAGCATATTATCCATGGGGCAGCTCCCTAGTGAAAGGATTTAGCCTAATACCTGTGTGATCAACATACGTCAGGTATGTTATGTATGTAATCTAAAATATTTGTTGGAATGTCTGTATGAGTAGTAGTTAGTAAATTGTAATGTATAAGGTGTTGAGATAGGATTCTCAACTACCTCAGTAATGTGTATAATTTCCTTCATGTTGTTTGTTTAGTTTAACCACTTATGAAACGTATGTGTTTGAATTTCCTATTTGCATTGTGTTTTATAACATGCTTGTTAACATGTTTGAATTACTTGTTTATGTAATTCTGCTCTGATTACTTCACATGTTTAAGTTGTATTCCATAAAAATCCATGAAGGGTGATGGGGGAGCGGTGCAATGAGTGAGTGCAACAGCCCTGAAAGCCCTAAGCGGATAATATCAGACTTTGATTGTATGATGTGAATCTTGATCCATTATTGCTTAAACTATCTGTAATTGAATATGATTGGGGCTATGTTTATAATCCAGACAATCGGTACCGAACTTGAGATCATGTTGAGATTCATGTCGCCACGTAGGATGGGTTTGACGAACCCGAGTCGTACTTCGGTTGACGACAGTGGTTAGGCCACACGAAGTGCTTATGCACTTCATGTCGTTCAGCTGATTGTGCGCTCGAGCTAGTTAGGCTCGTCAAGTAACCTGATATGTCTAATGTATGTTCACCATGTTTGGTCGCTATTGCTTGAACCTAGGGTACCAAACTTACCAGTGGAATCCCATTAACCATAGTACCTCGATCCGCTAAGACTCATGAGCCGGGTATGGTGGTATGGGACACCGTGGTCGAGCTGTTGGCCTATGTTGGGGCCACGTGCCTCCCCGTAGTGACCAGTAAGCAACTAGACTCGTGACCCAATTATGGTGGTATGGGACACTATATTTGAGCTGTCGGCCTACACTGTCGTAGCCTGGCTGTGGTCCTCGGTCGGGTTATATCCGGGTCCCATTGTCAATAAGTGGACTGGTCGGGCTTCAAAAATAGACTGCCAGTCGGTAGGACGTTAGTGGAGTGACCTCGAGCATACTCTGAAATCACAGTGAGCTTTAGAGTTTTACTGTGGTGTATGGAGTATGAACTAGGCTTATTTCTGTATATTGATGAATCGTTAAAGAGGTGATGGAGGAGTGGTGTAACCTTTATGCGTAATAGCCCTGGCAACCTTTGCAGTGACCTAGAAACACACCATCGTATGAGATTAACTAAGACTGACGACCCTAGAATGGATCGTGTTTGGGCATGATACAAGGGAGGTACCTTAGTTTCCCAATCTTGCTGTTTGAAATGGACTAATAACAACTCGGTAATCATGCTCATTATGCATTGCATATGCCTGGAAGATGTGGAGCACTGAGGGATGAAAGCATGCCGTGAACGTAAGATGGTGTCGCATGAGGGAGGGTGTGGTAACGGCATACATCATGTCATTTCATACTTGCATTAAATAAGAGTAGTTAGAATTATTTGATTGTACTGCTTTATCATTACTGCTTGACTGAATTGATAACATGTTAACTTATGCTTTATTGTTCCACTGAGTTGGCCACTCATTCCCACGTTATGGGACGGTGTTTTAAAACACCCACCAGACCCTGTATCAGATGCAGGTATCACTGGAGCATAGGAGACTGAGCCCGACTTCTATGACGAACAGGAGTTCTCCTACATGTAGTTCACTGGAGGCTTCACATAAGCTATCCAGTGCTACGAGGCTATAGGGTTGATAATTTCAGTTGTACTATTTTGACATTTTTATTTAGAACCAACCTGTATATATACGGTGACTCGGTTAGTGTTCATACTCTGGAGATCGAGAATGTTTTGTTTTATGTATATCTATATACACCTTTCAGTCTTCCGCTTACGTTTTATACATGGATCTGGAGTATGAATTACTATTTTGGTTGAATCTCACTCATCTTTATTGTACTAACACAGACAACATTTAATCATCATTATCTATGTTGCATAAGTGATGTTCTGGAGTTGAGTTACTACTCGACCCTCGATTTTTCGGGATGTTACACCACCTCGAAGAAAGCCATGAAGATGGAAAAGTATATGCAATGGAGAGATTTCAAAGAGATGGAGGTTATAGGACCTTAGGAATGGATTTTGTGCCCCAAAGAGAGAAGTTTGAGAAGTGTAAGGAGGATTTAGGAAGGTTGAGAGCAAGGAGAGGTTAAAAATGAAGCATGCAAGAAGAAAAGAGGCCTTACAAGCATGAAGAAAAAGATTTGAGAGTGAAGGAGGGTATAGGAGGGGTTTAGAGGGTAGTGGAGGGTTTGAAATGAGGCAAAAATGGGTTTAAAAGGGTGTAGGGCCGAGTAGAGGGTTGTTTCATCCCTATGTTGAATATAGTGCGCGTACTGCAGTCCGAGGGTTATTTTCTGTCTAAATGGGGCGTTCGTAGACTGAGTACACCGACCTAGGTGATTTAGATTTAATATAGACACATCCTTGGTTCGTCTTAGCTAGGATCAAACCGATCCAGCATCAATTGGGGACGTTAAATCCATAAACTAGACTATAGAGGTCTCTGTGCTACTAAAGTGACTTAGGCTTACATTGTTTAACCTTGGTCAGCTTAGACCGTCTAATTTCTAGTTAGAAGTGACTTAGATTACTTCATACAACTTATTTAGTCCTGGTTATTATCCTAAGCCAGTCTACAGGGGCCGACTCATCGATTAGACAAAATTTCAAGATCCTAGTACTATTTTTAAAATTCAGTCGCTCCCTCTTAAGTCAGAGTGCATCGTGTTGAACCTATTACCAATGCACTATGTAAGCAAGAAATTACAAGAGATAGAGATTATTGATTCGAACAAACCTCAAATCTCCCCAAGCTATGCCCTTGAAACCCTAGAACTAATTAGAAAGCTCTCAATACTCCCAAATCCTGATTACACATATATATAGCCCGTATGAGAATCACAGTCAATATTGAAAATGAATCTTGTACTTACACAGTTGTGTATACGCTCGATGGTGTTCATCGTTGTTTTCTCAATCCTTTCTCAAGTACTGGTGATACATGGGCATGCCAGAATTGGGATTGTAGTTCCCATTCAAACTGAACAATAATGACCCTAAGTATCGAAGTAGGCAGACACTGAGTATGACCAATGTCTGAGGAGATCGGTCGACTATTCAGCCACGTGGTCAAAGGGTAAATGGATTCGGCGATGTTTAGAGGGTGAGATTTGTCCTCTTCTTGCCTTCCATACGAAAGGACTTTCTCAATGCAAATGAAATGGAATAAGAGAGAAAAATTAAGATCGACCGCTAAAGATAACTCTAATTACAACTATGATTATCAGCTACTATACTTGCGCTATAAATTGAGCTAAGGAATTTAAATAGCAAATGAGGAAAGTAAAATAATTACTCTAAGGAGAAGAGTTTACTTGATAAAGGCAGCAGTTACACTATGGAATGTAAAGTTGACATGATAATCGAAAGATAATTGAAAGATAATTGATTTACTGATTTGTTTGGGTTGGTGTGAGATGATTTTCTAAACTTACATGATCTTCTATTTATAATGATGCTTCATTACTTTAGATGTTACCCATGTTCTAACAGTTATTGTAACTGTTTCTTCCATCTCTCTGCTTCCAGATACTTCCTAAGTTTTTGCTTATTATGGTCTTCTAACACCGGTCCAACGATCACATGAACTTAACCACTAGTTATTTATTGCTTAGCTGCTCGAACTCGGCCGCACCTATGTCGATTGCTTTTAATGCGATTGATACGTTGTGGTCCCCCTTTGAAATGTGGTCGCACATATCTATAGTAATTCTGTAGTCGTTGAACACATACACGTACAACTCACACGTCTTTGATCCTGAGTGATCATAATAGGATTCGGTCAGATAGGGTACAAACATTACCCCCCTCATCGCAATCCTTTTAAAGAAACTGACTGCGACATTTGAAGTTTTACCAATATTTCCATAAACGTTCACATGTGTTGCCCAAATACGAACTGCCCTCAACCGCTATTACTAGTGTCGATTGTACCGATTCGAGATGACGGGTGATTCTTGAATTGACATGTGTCTAGCTTGGTTGAAGGGGGGTGGATTTGTCTGTGTTTCGACCAGAAATGAAAAGTATTTGATTTGGGAAATATCTCACTTAATATTAACAAAAGATAGAATGAAGAGAATAATCATCAATTTTATTCATTATGAGTTCATTTACATCCTTTTGTCCTTTAATTCCAAGATAGAATCTTTTAGAAATGCCAGAAATACAAGAACAAAGTAAATTCAAAATATGAATTTTGGCAACACTCCGGCTCATATTAGTCATATCTCTAGGAGAGATGAGTTGTGTGAGCTTCCTATGCATTTCGTCCCTTATTGGCATGATAAAGGAGTGCTTAGATCCCTTTGAAGCATCTGAAATAGCCTGAGAACTTGAAAAATTACAACATGGTAGCTGCCTCAGAGAGCATCCGCGCAACTCACAGGAGTTGTGCGGGCCTACGTAACTTGCTAGGAGTAGCGCGACCCACGCCTTTGACACTCCACACTTCCTCTCCTTCTCTCTGTCTCCAATACTTGTCAGAGGCACTAGTCTTCTGAACATTTAATACTTCAAATGAGGGGGTAGGGGTATTTATAGGCTTCCGCACGTGTGATCCTTTGAATCTTATGCCGTGACCCCACTTTGCATTCCTAATTCCTCTTTCTATGGCAAAATTTGCGCGACCAGGCTTGTAACGCCCTGAAAATTGGGGGTCGAGCATAAACTCAACTCCCGAGTTCCAACGCATCACTTATACAACATAAAGAATGATGATTGAATGTTGTTCATATTAGTGCATTAAAGATGAATGAGATTAAGCCAAAACAGCATATCATACCCCAGAGACAGTTAAATTATGCAAGCGGAAGACTGTGATAGATATATAAACTATATAAACTATGGTGAGTCTCCAGAGTGTGATAATGTCACCAGGTTAATTAATTACAAGTACAATTCCAAAATATACCAAATTGTGTAGGATCATCTAGTCGACATCCCTATAACCCCGTCGATCAAGACACGGCTCACGTGAAGCCGCCAGAATACAACATATATGAACAAGCATCATCCTCACCACAAAGGTCCGGCTCTGCCTCATAAGCATCGCCAATACCTGAAACTCAAACAAGGTCTGGTTGGTGTGTACAACACCGTCCCGTAATGTGGGAGTGAGTAATCAACTCAGTGGAACAATAAAGCATAGGTTAACATGTTATCAATTCAGTCAAGCAATAATGATAAAGTAGTACAATCAAAAGAATCCTAATTACTCTTGTTAATGCAAGTATGAAATGCAGTCATGATGCATGCCCTCACCAACATACTCCGTCGTGCGACACCATCTTACGTCCGCGACATGCTTTCATGCCTCAGTGCTCCACATCTTCCAGGCACATGCAATACGATATAAATATGATTACCGAGTTGTTATTACTCCTTTTCATACAGCAGGATTGGGAAACTAAGGTACCTTCCTTATATCATTCCCAAATAATGATCAATTCTAGAGTCGTCAATCCTAGATAATCTCATACGATAGTGTGGTTCTAGGTCACTGCAAGGGCTGTTACACGGAATCGTTGCACTACTCCCCCATCACCTTATCAATACAGGCCTAGTTTATACTCAGTTTACTACGGGAAGGCTCGTGCCTCTCCCCAGATTCAGAGTATGCTCGAGCTCACTACACCGGGTACAGTCAGAGCTGTCAGGGCTATTACACAGAATCGTTACACCACTCCCTCATCACCCATCAAAACAATGTAGGTCGACAGCTCAAATACAGTGTCTCATACCACCGTATTCTGCTCACGAGTCTGGGTTGTTCATTGGTCACTACGAGGAGGCACATCGCCCCAGTGTAGACCGACAGCTTGACTATGAATTAAAATGTTGCCGAAAATGGACCAACCAATGAAATGCAGCCCGCGGTCAACCGCAGAAGGCCCGGCGCCGCCGCAGTTCGCTGGATTGTCTAGTGGTGGTTTCCGCCACATAATTTTTGAAACAGGCGTATCTTGTGAACCGAGATGAGTTATTCGACGTGTAATATATGATTTTAGGGTAGGAGAAGCTGATCTATCCAAATAACTTATTTATTTCTTATGATTCTAAAATTTTAATGGTCAAAAATCTATTTTATTTATTTATTTACTATTTATGGTAAATTTTAATTTAAGTATTGTTCTTCCTCACCTAAAATTTAGGATTCATGTCTAATATGAAAGTACTTAGAAAATTTTAGAGAATAAGGTGGTGAAAGGTGGGATTTTGAAGGAAATGGGTTAAAAAGTGATTTTAGATTTTGGGATTGAGTTTTGAGAAATTAATAAGTTGTTAGGATCGACCCATTGCCTAAGGACGTTTATCTCCAGGTTGACAAAAATCTGGGGTATTACAATCTACCCCCCTTAAAAATAATTTCATCCTCGAAATTGGCTATGGGTAATAAGTAAGGATTCTATTATTTCGTTATTGTTGGTTTCAAATTTATATGTGTGGTCGGGTGTATCTTGTCCATGCTAGTCTGGTACATTTTAGTCTTTACCCCCCTTAAAAATTATTTCTTTATTCTTACTTATGTTCTGATGGTTTTCTACAATGGATTCCTTCATCTATTTGGAGTCTTGACGACGATTCCCAACAATTTAGAGTAAGATAGCTATTTTCAATGTTTAACCAACACGGAGAGACGGTTATAGTGGGATTGATCCCGATACATCGATCATCTACCTAACTAGGGTAGAAGGCTCATCGTATCCCTTCCTAGTCCTAGTAGATCATGGTCTTCTGCTCGGTCAAACCAGTGAGTCCATTGGTAGTCACCCAGGATTGGGAATTAGGTCAAGCCGTGAATGTTTCTCAGTTGTATATTTCAGTAACTCCATAGTCCGGTCACTCTAAAAACTTAGAAAATGTCCATCAATGAAAGGTTCAAATTTTCTATTTCTAAGGTTGCCCTTTTGGTCTTAGTCTAGGAGAGTGCTCATCTTAATTCATGTCTATGGTAGTAGTTAAACCCATACTCATTATTAGGCCCTTTCTTTAATACGAATTGATTTAATACTTGAACCCTAATTGATTTCCTTCGATGACTTCATTACTGTCATTTTAAGGAAAATTTAAATCCTATTTGGTGACCTAACCTTACGTATAACCAGAATCAATTTCCTTCGATCCCGGGCCAGTGAGGCAAGGGTCCACCATGCTTTCGCTGCGCCTATGAGTGGGTAGACGAGTATACCTACCTAACTTTGACCACATTCATAATCTTTCTACCCCCCTTAAAATTGTTTCTACTCTTAGGGTTCAAGAATTTGTACATTGATTTGTATGTCAGAACGAGTTGAAATTTGAGACATATCCTTGACATGAAATGGGATACGATTTTCCAATACATTTGTCTCCCTTTCATCGATGATGTGTGCTATGGCATAAGCACCTATGGTCATAGAAAGGCGCTAAAAATAATGGGTGTTAAGGTTAATTTCAAGGGTGGGTGTGAGTTTATGGCAAGATATTTAATTCTACCCAAGGAGGACCTTTTTTGTTAAGGTCCCGGCCTACTTTCTTTAATCATGCCTAGTTTGATATTGTAAGATAATCTATACATTATTAGCATATAAGGGGATTGGGACATAAGAAGTTAACGGACGGGCTATCTTTCTAAGTTCATATGCACAACATGGATGCCTGAATGGTCTATGACTGGGGACCTAATTCCTAACAGTTTGTTGCCCATTTAAGAAATTTCTTGGGCCTAAAAGAAAAGTCTTTATTGACTATACTTTCCTAACACTTCTCAAAGACGAGTTATAAACTTTTAGCTGTAAGTGGTCGGGCCAACACAGAAGGAAAGTTGTGTAGTGGGTTTGAGTCGGATACATGGACCTTCTGCTTAGCTAGGATAGAAAATTATCGTATCAGTTCTTAATCCTAGTTGATCCCGACCTTCTGCTTGATCAGAGCATAGAGTTCATTGGTAACTACAAGGATTGAGAATTTAACTCAAACCGCGAATACCTCACTTATATATATAGTTCCTCTACTCCGTGTTCCCGATTATAATAAGTCTTTGGGAAGGCAATTTTAAGGGTTGTATTAATTTGACGTAACATTAAATCCAAAGGATATATATATTTTCTATGAGTGTGAATAGTTTCTACGTTTAACAATCTTCCTAAGAGTTATTAAAGAAGTCTATGAGTATTAACGGGTCCGACGAAGGAGTGAGGTCTCACTTCAACCTAATCCAGCCTATTAACTAAGTTTATCTTTCAACTATCTTTCAATTATCTTAGCATAATCAGTCTTTTACATTCCTTAGTAGAACCAGTAGCCTAGTCTTAATTTATGAGTAGTGGTAATCTAATAGTTGAAATCCAAAGTCTATACTCATACGCTAAATGATTTTGTACCATTTCTAATACAAGAAGTTTTATCGCTTAGGGTCAAAAGTGGTCTGATTGGAATTGAATTGACTGAACTATGCTCGAGCACTTCACATATGCTCATACCAACTAAGGAAGTCTTAGGGTTCACGTTATCAATTTATTAGATTTCCTATACTGTCAGGTCTTTCGAAATCTAGGAACACCACTCTAGGTACAAAACTCTAAGGGACTATTTAGCCAGAGGTAGGAAGTTGTATTAAATTGAACTGCATTGCTAATCCCACTTCAGGATTGGGAATGACACGATTGGTAGGAGGGTGGGGTGGGATAAAAATTTAATCTTATAGGCTTTGAAAAATGTAACGCCTTGAAAATCGAGAGTTGAGTATAAACTCAACTCCTGAGTTCCAACGCATCACTTGTGCAACATAATGAATGATAATTGAATGTTGTCTGTATTAGTGCATTGAACATGAGTGAGATTAAGCTAAAACAGCATATCATACTCCAGAGATAGTTAAATTGTAAGCGGAAGACTGTGATAGATAGATAAAATATATAAACTATAGTAAGTCTCCAGAGTGTGATGAGGTTACCAGGTTAATGAATTACAAGTATAATTTCAAATTATACCAAGTTATGTGAGGTCATCTAGTCAGTATCCTAGAAAGCCCCGTCGATCAGGACACGGCTCACAGGAACTCGCCTGAAACTGCATAAAGGAGGAATCCTCCTCATCCTCATAAAAGTTCAGCTCCGCTTCGTAGCATCGCCATCATCTGAAACTCAAACAAGTCTGGTTGGTGTGTACAACATCGTCCCATAACGTGGGAGTGAGTGATCAACTCAGTGGAACAATAAAGCATATGTTAACACGTTATCAAAACAGTCAAGCAGTAATGATAAAGCAGTACAATCAACAAATCTAAATACTCTTATTAATGCAAGTATGAATGCAGTCATGATGCATGCCGTCACCAACATACTCCCCCATGCGACACCATCTTAAGTTCGCGGCATGCTTTCATTTCTCTGTGCTCCACATCTTCCAGGCACATGCAATGCAATGATGAGCATGATTACCGAGTTGTTATTAGTCTATTTCAAACAGCAGGATTGGGAAACTAAGGTACCTCCCTTGTATCATTCCCAAACATGATCCATTCTATAGTCGTCAGTCCTAGTTAATCTCATACGATGGTGTGTTTCTAGGTATTTGCAAGGGTCGTGAGTCACATTACACTGAAGCGTTACACCACTCCCCCATCACCCTTTTAACGGTTCATTGCTAAATTGATACAGGCCTAGTTCATACTCTATTCACCGTGGTAAAACTCATCGCTTCACCGTAAATTCAGAGTATGTTCGAGTTCGTTAAAAGGGCTCGTCACCAATTAGTGTAGGCCGACAGCTCAAATATAGTATCCCATACCACCATAATCGGCTTATGAGTCTGGTTGCTCAATGGATACTACGGGGAGGCACGTGGTCCCAGCGTAGGCCGACAGCTCGACACGGTGTCTCATACCACCATGCCCGACTCATGAGTCTTAGCGGATCGAGGTACCATGGTTAACAGGATTTTATTGGTAAGTTTGGTACCCTAAGTTTAAGCAAAGGCGTCCAATCATGGTGAACATACATAAGACAGATCGAGTTACTTAACAAGTCGGCTAGCTCGAGCGCACAACAAGTTGAATGATATGAAGTGCATAAGCACTTTGTGTGGCTAACCACTATCGCCAACCGAAGTACGACTCGGGTTCATCGAACACATCTCACGTGGCAAATAAATCTCAGCCACGAATTCAATCCCGTTACCGATTGCCTGGACTATAATCATAGCCCTAAACACAATCAATCCATGACCAGAAGCATGTAGAGTAAAGCAGAATAAACAAAGTAATTCAAGCATGTCGACAAGCATGCCATAAAACATGTAATAAAGCACAATATAAATAAGAAATACAAACACCTATATTTCATAAGTAAGCGGTTAAATTAAATAAGCAACATGGAGGAAATGATATACATCTCTAAGGTAGCTGAGAATCCTATCTCAACACCCTTATACATTACAATTTACTAACTACTACTCATTAAGACATTTCAACAAACACTTTAGACTACATACATCAACATACATGACGTATGTTGATCACATAGGTATAAGGCCATATCCTTTCACTAGAGAGTTGCCCCAATTATAACACACATGCACCCACGACGGATAGTCATGGCAAGCAGGAATCCAAGTTCCATGTTCATTCAGTAATTTCCACAAACACTTGGGCTACACGTTTTAGCATATATAGTGTATATTGGCCGTGGCGTGATTTAGGGCAAATCCTTTCGTCAAAGGGGTGTCGCCTATACAACAATCATGTATCCATGACAATCAGTCATGGCGAGCACGAATGCGAATTCTATATTCATTCGGTCATTTTCACAAACACTTAGAATACACTATTTTTAACATACATAGTGTATATTAGCAAAAACATGTATTAGGGCGAACCCTCTCGCCAAGTAAGTGTTATACACATATATAATATGTTCATACAGCAAATAATCATGGCAAACACATTTCCAAAATTTATACGTATACGGTACTTTCTACAAATACCTAGAATACACAAAATTTCATATTCTTCGTATTTAATCGAAACGGAAAACAGACAGCACTTTGTACATGTGCAATTGCATGCAGATCATGAATCTATCATTATCTGACATTGAAAGCGTTGAAAACCATAACCTATACACCTAAAGTCCGCACCTTTTATCGTAGAATCGTAACGAATTCGATAGGTTTGCTAAACTTCGGTATACAGCGATGTGGCAACCTATAACAGGCTTTAGGTTAGTTATTTCATAACTTACAACTATCAAAACCCCAAAATAGATTAGGGTTAGGGTTTCTTACCTAAAAATGAAGTCAGAATTGCCGGAAAAGTGATTAGATCGAGGTGGTTGGGCTTGTACGGTGACAAGGTAGAGTGGCAGGGAGATCCTCCCACATCTCCCACACTCTCTCTCTTTCTCTCTTCTCTCTCCTAGGTTTTTCTTAAATTCGTATGGGATGAGAGGGTGAGGGTTTAAGGCCCTTATATAGGCCCAAAACTCTCCAAAATAGACTCCAGGTCAACGTATACTTAGGTTATAGCTAAAGTGAGGCTGTTCCGTCTCAACAGAGTACTTCTGGTGGCCCCCTTGAGCTAAAGGTCAGACTTAAGCTCACAGACTATGGGTCTAGGTCGAGTTAAGTTTTCGTTTCGGTCGGATTTCCAGATCGCACGTGGCGGACCAGTTTCAGTTCAACGGTCAGTGAATGTCGATCGGGGATTTCAAGTACACTGATCTGTGTTGGAATTTTTCCCTAATCCAAGGGTGTAATCTGGTCAGATTCTGATGGTCTGGTTACTTATAAATTGTCCGCAAGCGACACATGCCAGATTTCATAAATTTGTATTTTATTTTTAATTAATTTCACATTTCTCACACTCTTCACTCCGGCCTCAAGCGAATAGCCCCAGGACACTATCTGGATTTGATTTTCGAGATAGTTGTCAAGCCCAGCAAGGCGGTCCTAATTCTATAACTTCGTATTATTCAGACTTTTGATGTGCAGTCCAGATCTGATACGGAGTTTCGTGATGCTCCCGAGAGCAACTGGGTAATGAGATTTATCTTAGATTTTAGGGTAACCTAGCGTCAATGATTCTACAAGTTTTGGGTCTTACAAATCATATTTAAAGTGGATCAAGCAGATTTCGTAGCTAATCTAGTTTAGCACTTAGTTACCTTATGAAGGATAAGGTAATGAAAGTGAGATTTGTGAAGGAAATGGGTTAAGAAGTGATTTTAGACTGTGGGATTGAGTTCTCGCAAGTTAATAAGGTGTTAGGAGCGACCCATTACCTAAGGACATCTAATTTCAGGTTGGCAAAAATTCGGGATGTTACAATCTACCCCCCTTAAAACAAAATTTTGTCCCCGAAATTGCCTAAGGGTAATAAGGAAAGATTTAATTATTTCTTTGCCTAAGTTTTATTATGTAGGGTATATACTAGCCTGGTTCATTTAATCTACCCCCCTTAAAACTTATTTCTTTATCCATTTCCCTTATCCTGATGGTTTTCTACAATTTATTTCTTTACCTATTTGGAGGCTTGACAACAATCCTCAATTATTTAGAGTAAGATAGTTGTTTTCAATGTTTGATCAACACGGAGAGACAGTTATAGTGGGCTTGATCCCGATACATCGATCATCTACCTGACTAGGGTAGAAAGCTCATTATATCCCTTCGTAGTCCTGATAGATCCTGGTCTTCTGCTTGGTCAAGCAGTGAGTCTATTGGTAGTTGCCCAGGATTGAGAATTGGGTCAAGCTACGAACACTTCGCAGTTGTATATGTCAGTAACTCCGTAGTTCGATCACTCTAAAAACGTAAGGAATGTCCATTATTGAAAGACTCAAATTTCCTATCTATAAAGTTGCCCGTTGGGAGTAATTTCTTTCGATCCTGGGCCAGTGAGGCAAGAGTCCACCACGCTTCCACTGTGCCACCATCTCAAAGAATGTATAGATTGACTTAACTAGATTAGGCTCTTAACTTCTACCCCCCTTTAAAATATTTCTACTCTAGGGGCTCAAGAATCGAGGTCTAAATCCTTATGTCAGAACAAAGTTTACTTTAAACCCTATCCCTGAGCTGTAACTAGTAGCCTAGTCTTAATTTAGGAGTAGCGGTAATCCACCAGTTGTACTCCAAAGTCTATGCTTATACATTAGATGATTTTATACCCTTTCTAATATAAGAAATTGTTTTATCGATTAAGGTCAAACGTTGTCTAATTGGAATTGAGTTGTACAGACTTAAATTTAACTACTCTCGAGCACCTCACACATGCTCATACCAGCTAAGAGGGTCCTAAGGTTCACATTATTAATTTGTTAGATTTCCTACATGGTCATGTCTGTCGAAATCTAGGAGCACCGCTCTAGGTCCAAAACTCCAAGGGCCTATTTGGCCAGTGGTCTTAAGTCTTATTTAATGTGCTTGCATTACTAATCCCTCCTCGGGATTGGGAGTGGCATGGTTGGTAGGAGGGTGGGTGGGGATTAATTTTATAAGCTTTGGAAAATGATTCTTGTATGGGAAAGCATGAGATGGGAGTTCCAAATCCCAGGATGAGGAATTTCTAAGTGTAATAGGAAAACCAAGGATATACTTTTCATTGCATACATTCCGAACATGGCATTAGAAAACATGGGATACACCCAATCTAAGGGCCATACCTTACACATACATTTATTGTTACCTTTACAATTCTATCCACCTTAAACTCACCTAATGCAATTTGGCTGAACGGGCCCTAAACGTCCTCAAACATCTAAAACATTCTGTCAACTACTACACCCATCAACATGAAAACAAAAACATCCAAAGACGGTAACTCATGCAAACTACAAGACAACAATATGGATGATTAGGCCTCCAAGAAAATAGTCGTACAAGCTCGGATAGAGCTATGAAAAATTAGGATAAGGGGAAATGGGGGCTGGAGTTTTTGGTTCTCCATGAGTTTGAACCTCAATAGCGATTGTGAAGGCCCAAAAGACCGTGATTGAAGATAAAAAATGGAAAGGTAGGATGGGTTAGGGAGCTTACACATTTTTGAGCTCCAAATGGGGCATGTAAGAGCCCAAATGAGAGTGAATGGAGAGGGTAGGGAGGTAGGGATGGTTGTGAACGATGGATATGGGTGGGTTGTAGCCGAAAATGATAGATCGGATGATTGGGAGGCAGATTTGAGAGAGAAGACAGCAAGTTTAAAGAGAAATGAGAGCTTCGAGGTGCTTTGAGAGGGAGAGGGCAAAATGGAGCAAAAACAGGGGTCCCCACAAAATTTGGTGGGCACCACATGTAACTAAGGGTTGGGTCGACCCTAACCAGCACCGGCCCAACTTGACCGCGGTGGCCGCAGTTCCGCCGTGGTCCACCAGACCAGCCACGGTAGGGCGGTGTTCACCACCCTCCCATGGTGCCAATGGTACCTCGTGTCTGTCCCGGGTCCCCCCGAATTTCATAGTGTGGCCTCCGACTCCATTTGAGGCATTTTTGGGGCTAATTTGCAAACTGGAAAGAGTTTATGTGACATGTGGCATATGATTTTGGGGTATGAGAAGCTAATATATCCAACTAACCCATTTAGTTGGTTAGATTCTAAAGTTTGAATGGTCAAAAGTCAAATTTATACATATATTAACGATTTATAGTAAATTTTTATTTTAATATTATTCTTCATCATTTACAAGTTAGAATTTATATCTACTATGAAAGGATTTTGAAAAAAAAAATTAAAGAATGAAGTGGTGCAAGGAGAGATTTTGAAGGAATTGGATTAAAAGGGATTCTAGGCTTTGAGATTAAGTGTGAGGTGTTTTGGTTGACCCACAACCTAAGGGCATTCATTTCTAGGGAACGACTCAAACCCATCGACTGATGGCTTAGAAGTGATTCGGGATTGTTTCGCGTGATCATGGGTGCGTACGGGCCCAATCTCAGCGGTCGATTTTGGTCGGTTTCGCCATTCAACGAATTTGAAAAATCCGAAGTCGGTTTCTATATTCCATCGCTACCTCCTAAGTCAGAGTGAGTTAGAGTGCGTCGTGTTACCATAACCCAAGCCCAGTTTAATCTAAATCATGCTCTGATACCATCTTGTAACGCCCTGAAAATCAGGGGTCAAGTATAAACTCAACTCCCGAGTTACAACGCATCACTTATGCAACATAATGAATGATAATTGAATGTTGTCTGTATTAGTGCATTGAACATGAGTGAGATTAAGCTAAACAACATATCATACTCCAGAGACAGTTAAATTGTAAGTGGAAGACTGTGATAAATAGATAAAATATATAAACTATAGTAAGTCTCAAGAGTGTGATAAGGTTACCAGGTTAATGAATTACAAGTATAATTTCAAATTATACCAAGTTGTGTAAGGTCATCTAGTCAATATCCCAGAAAGCCCTGTCGATCAGGACACGGCTCACAGGAACCCGCCTGAAACTGCATAAAGGAGAAATCCTCCTCATCCTCATAAAAGTCAGCTCCGCTTCGCAACATCGCCATCATCTGAAACTCAAACAAGTCTGGTTAGTGTGTACAACATCGTCCCGTAACATGGGAGTGAGTGATCAACTCAGTGGAACAATAAAGCATAGGTTAACACGTTATCAAAATAGTCAAGTAGTAATGATAAAGCAGTACAATCAATAAATCTAAATACTCTTATTAATACAAGTTTGAATGCAGTCATGATGCATGCCCTCACCAACATACTCCCCCATGCGATACCATCTTACGTTCGTGGCATAATTTCATTCCTCAGTGCTCCACATCTTTCAAGCACATGCAATGCGATGATGAGTATGATTACCAAGTTGTTATTAGTCCATTTCAAACAGCAGGATTGGAAAACTAAGGTACCTCCCTTGTATCATTCCTAAACATGATCCATTCTAGGGTTGTCAGTCTTAGTTAATCTCATATGATGGTGTGTTTCTAGGTCACTGCAAGGGCTGCAAGGGCTGCCAGGGCTGTTATACGGAACCATTATACTACTCCTCCATCACCCTTTTAACGGTTCATCACTAAATTGATACAGGCTTAGTTCATACTCTATTCACCGCGGTAAAACTCGTCGCCTCACAGCAAATTCAGAGTATGTTCGAGGTCACTACAAAGGGCTCATCACCAATCAGTGTAGGCCGACAGCTCGAGGCTCATGAGTCTGGCTGCTCAATGGACACTACGGGGAGGCATGTGGCCCCAGCGTAAGACGAGAGCTCGATCACGGTGTCTCATACCACCATGCCCGGCTCATGAGTCTTAGCGGATCGAGGTACCATGGTTAACGGAATTTCACTGGTAAGTTTGGTACCATAGGTTCAAGCAGAGGCGTCCAATCATGGTGAACATACATAAGACAGATCGGGTTACTTGATGAGCTCGGATGCTCGAGCGCACAACAAGTTGAACGATATGAAGCGCATAAGCACTTTGTGTGGCCAACCACTATCGCCAACCGAAGTATGACTCGGGTTCATCGAACACATCTCACGTGGCAAATGAATCTTAGCCACGAATTCAATCCCATTACCAATTGTCTGGACTATACTCATAGCCCCAAACACAATCAATCCATGACCAGAAGCATGTAGAGTAAAGCAGAATAAACAAAGTAATTCAAGCATGTCGACAAGCATGTCATAAAACATGTAATAAAACACAATATAAACAGGAAATACAAACACCTATATTTCATAAGCAGTTAAATTAAACAAGCAACATTGAGGAAATCATATACATCTATAAAGTAGCTGAGAATCCTATCTCAACACTCTTATACATTACAATTTACTAACTACTACTCATTAAGACACTTCAATAAGCACTTTAAACTACATACATCAACGTACATGACGTATGTTGATCACATAGGTATAAGGCCAAATCCTTTCACTAGGGAGTTGCCCCCATTATAACACGGGTGCACCCACGACGGATAGTCATGGCAAGCAGGAATCCAAGTTCAATGTTCATTCAGTCATTTCCACAAACACTTGGGCTACACGTTTTAGCATATATAGTGCATATTGGTTGTGGCGTGATTTTGGGCAAATCCTTTCGTCAAAGGGGTGTCGCCTATACGACAATCATGTATCCATGACAATCAATCATGGCGAGTAGGAATACAATTTCTATATTCATTTGGTCATTTTCACAAACACTTAGAATACACTATTTTTAACATACATAGTGTATATTAGCAAAAACATGTATTAGGGTGAACCCTCTCGCCAAGTAAGTGTTATACACATATATAATATGTTCATACAGCAAATAATCATGGCAAACACATTTCCAAAATTTATACGTATACGGTACTTTCTACAAATACCTAGAATACACAAAATTTCATATTTTCCGTATTTAATCGAAATGGAAAACAGACAGCACTTTGTACATGTGCAATTACATGCAGATCATGAATCTATCATTTTCTGACATTGAAAGCGTTGAAAACCATAACCTATACATCTAAAGTCTGCACCTTTTATCGTAGAATCATAACGAATTCGATAGGTTTGCTAAACTTCGGTATACAGCGATATGGCAACCTATAACGGGCTTTAGGTTAGTTATTTCATAACTTACAACTATCAAAACCCCAAAACAGATTAGGGTTAGTTTTTCTTACCTAGAAATGAAGTCGGAATCGCCGGGAAAGTGATTAGATCGGGTGGTTGGGCGTGTATAGTGGCAAGGTAGAGTGGCAGGGAGATCCTCCCACATCTCCCACACTTTCTCTCTCTTTTCTCTCTTCTCTCTCCTAGGTTTTTCTCAAATTCGTATGGGATGAGAGGGAGAGGGTTTAAGGTCCTTATATAGGCCCAAAACTCTCCAAAATAGACTTCAGGTCAAGGTATACTTAGGTTATAGCCAAAGTGAGGTTGTTCCGTCTCAACGGAGCACTTCTAGCAGCCCCCCTTAAGCTAAAGGTTGGACTTAAGCTCACAGACTATGGATCTAGGTCGAGTTAAGTTTTCGTTTCGGTCAAATTTCCAGATCGCACGTGGCGGACCAGTTTCAATTCAACGGTTAGCGAATGTCGATTGGGGATTTCAAGTACACTGACCTGTGTTGGAATTTTTCCATGATCTGAGGGTGTAATCTGGTCAGATTCTGACGGTCTGGTTGCTTATAAATTGTCCGCAAGCGACACATGCCAGATTTCATAAATTTGTATTTTATTTTTAATTAATTTCACATTTCTCACACTCTTCACTCTCGCCTCAAGCGAAGAGCCCCAGGACACTATCTGGATATGATTTCCAAGATGGTTGTCAAGCCCAGCAAGGCAATCCTAATTCTATAACTTCGTATTATTCGGACTTTCGATGTGCAGTCCAGATCTGATACGGAGTTTCGTGATGCTCCCGAGAGCAACTAGGTAATGAGATTGATCTTAGACTTTAGGGTAACCTAGCGTTAATGATTTTACAAGTTTTAGGTCTTGCGGATCGTATTTAAAGTGAATCAAGCAAATTTCGTAGGTAATCTAGTTTAACACTTAGTTACCTTGTGAAGGATAAGGTAGTGAAAGTGAGATTTGTGAAGGAAATGGGTTAAGAAGCGATTTTAGACTGTAGGTTTGAGTTCTGACAAGTTAATAAGGTGTCAGGAGCGACCCATTGCCTAAGGACGTCTAATTCCAGGTTGGCAAAAATTCGGGATGTTACAATCTAGCCCCCTTAAGACAAAATTTTGTCCCCGAAATTGCCTAAGGGTAATAAGGAAAGATTTAATTATTTCTTTGCCTAAGTTTTATTGCGTAGTATATATACTAGCCTGGTTCATTTAATCTACCCCCTTAAAACTTATTTCTTTATCCATTTCTCATATCCTGATGGTTTTCTACAATTTATTTCTTTATCTATTTGGAGTCTTGATGACAATCCCCAATTATTTAGAATAAATTGTTTTCAATGTTTGACCAACACGGAGAGACAGTTGCAGTGGGCTTGATCCCGATACATCGATCATCTACCTGACCAGGGTAGAAGGCTCATTGTATCCCTTCCTAGTCCTGATATATCCTGATCTTCTTCTCAGTCAAGCAGTGAGTCCATTGGTAGTCACCCAGGATTGAGAATTGGGTCAAGCCGTGAACACTTCGCAGTTGTATATGTCAGTAACTCCGTAGTCCGATCACTCTAAAAACGTAGGGAATGTCCATCATTGAAAGGCTCAAATTTCCTATCTATAAAGTTGCCCATTGGAAGTAATTTCTTTCGATCCTAGACCAGTGGGGCGAGGGTCCACCACGCTTCCGCTGCGCCACCCAGATCAAAGAATGTATAGACTGACTTAACTAGATTAGGCTCTTAACGTTCTACCCCCCTTAAAAATATTTATACTCTAAGGGATCAAGAATCGAGGTCCTGATCCGTATGTCGGAACAAAGTGTACTTTAAAACCTATCCCTGAGGTGTAACCAGTAGCCTAGTCTTAATTTAGGAGTAACGATAATCCACTAGTTGTACTCCAAAGTCTATGCTTATACACTAGATGATTTTATACCCTTTATAATATAAGAAATTGTTTTATCGCTTAGGGTCAAACGTTGTCTAATTGGAATTGAGTTGTACAGACTTAAATTTAATTACTCTCGAGCACTTCACACATGCTCATACCAGCTAAGAGGGTCTTAAGGTTCACATTATTAATTTGTTGGATTTTCTACACGGTCATATCTGTCGACATCTAGGAGCACCGCTCTAGGTCCAAAACTCCAAGGGCCTATTTGGCCAGTGGTGTTAAGTTGTATTTAATGGGCTTGCATTACTAATCCCTCCTTAGGATTGGGAGTGGCATGGTTGGTAGGAGGGTGGGTGGGGATTAATTTTATATGCTTTGAAAAATGAGTCTTGTGTGGGAAAGCGTGAGATGGGAGTTCCAAATCCCAGGATGAGGAATTTCTAAGTGTAATAGGAAAACCAGGGATATACTTTTCATTGCATACATTCCAAACATGGCATTGGAAAACATGGGATACACCTTACACTTACATTTATTATTACCTTTACAATTCTATCCACCTTAAACTCACTTAATGTAATTTGGCTGAACGGGCCCTAAACGTCCTCAAACTTCTAAAACATTCTACCAACTACTACACCCATCAACATGAAAACAAAAACATCCAAAGACGGTAACCCATGCAAACTACAAGACAACAGTATGGATGATTAGGCCTCCAAGAAAATGGTCGTACAAGCTCGGATAGAGCTATGGAAAATGAGGATAAGGGGAAACGGGGGCTGGAGTTTTTGGTTCTCCACGAGTTTAAACCTCAACAGGGATTGTAAAGGCCCAAAAGACAGTGATTGAAGATGAAAAATGGAAAGGTAGGATGGGTTAGGGAGCTTACACATTTTTGAGCTCCAAATGGGGCATGTAAGAGCCTAAATGAGAGTGAATGGAGAGGGTAGGGAGGTAGGGATAGCTGTGAAAGATAGATATGGGTGGGTTGTGGCTGAAAATGATAGATCGGATGATTGAGAGGCAGATTTGAGAGAGAAGACAGCAAGTTTAAAGAGAAATGAGAGCTTGGAGGTGCTTTGAGAGGGAGGGGGCAAAACGGAGCAAAAATAGGGGTCCCCACAAAATTCGATGGGCACCACACGTAACTAGGGATTGGGTTGACCCTGACCAGCACCGGCCCGACCACCCCGGCCCAACCTGACCGTGGTCGACCGCGGTGGCCGCAGTTCCGCTACGGTTCACCAGAACAGCCGCGGTAGGGCGGTGTTCACCACCCTCTCATGGTGCCAATGGTACCCTGGGTCTGTCCCGGGTCCCCTCAGATTTCATAGTGTGGCCTCTGACTCCATTTGAGGCATTTTTGGAGCCAATTTACAAACGGGAATGAGTTTATATGACGTGTGGCATATGATTTTGGGGTAGGAGAAGTTAATCTATCTAACTAACCCATTTAGTTGGTTAGATTCCAAAGTTTGAATGGTCAAAAGTCTAATTTATACATATATTTATGATTTATAGTAAATTTTTGTTTAAGTATTATTCTTCATCATTTATACATTAGAATTTATATCTGGTATGAAAGGATTTAGAAAAAAAAATTAAAGAATGAAGTGGTGCATGGAGAGATTTTGAAGGAATTGGATAAAAAGGGGTTCTAGGCTTTGAGATTAAGTTTAAGGTGTTGTGGTTGACCCATAACCTAAGGGGATTCATTTCTAGGAAACGACTCAAACCCGTCGACTGACAGCCTAGAAGTCATTCAGGATCATTTCGCGTGATCATGGGTGTGTACAGGCCCAATCTCAGTGGTCGATTTCAGTCGGTTTCTCCATTCGATGAATTTGGAAAATCCTAAGTCGGTTTCTATATTCCGTCTCTCCCTCCTAAGTCAAAGTGTGTCAGAGTATGTCTTGTTACCATAACTCAGGCCCAGTTTAATCTAAATCATGCTCTGATACCATCTTATAACGCCCTGAAAACCGGGGGTCGAGTATAAACTCAACTCCCGAGTTACAACGCATCACTTATACAACATAATGAATGATAATTGAATGTTGTCTGTATGAGTGCATTGAACATGAGTGAGATTAAGCTAAAACAGCATATCATACTCCAGAGATAGTTAAATTGTAAGCGAAAGACTGTGATAGATAGATAAAATATATAAACTATAGTAAGTCTCCAGAGTGTGATAAGGTTACCAGGTTAATGAATTACAAGTATAATTTCAAATTATACCAAATTGTGTAAGGCCATCTAGTCAATATCCCAAAAAGCCCCGTCGATCAGGACACAGCTCACAGGAACCTACCTGAAACTGCATAAAGGAGGAAATCTCCTCATCCTCATAAAAGTTCGGCTCCGCGTCGCAGCATCGCCATCATCTGAAACTCAAACAAGTCTGGTTAGTGTGTACAACATCGTCCCGTAACATGGGAGTGAGTGATCAACTCAGTGGAACAATAAAGCATATGTTAACCTGTTGTCAAAACAATCAAGCAGTAATGATAAAGCAGTACAATCAACAAATCTAAATACACTTATTAATGCAAGTATGAATGCAGTCATGATGCATGCCCTCACCAACATACTCCCTCATATGACACCATCTTACGTTCGCGGTATGCTTTCATTCTTCGGTGCTTCACATCTTCCAGGCACATGCAATGCGATGATGAGCATGATTACTACGTTGTTATTAGTCCATTTCAAACAGAAGATTAGGGTTAGGGTTTCTTACCTAAAAATGAAGTCGGAATCACCGGAAAATTTGATCGAGGTGGTTGGGCTTGTATAGCGGCAAGGTAGAGTGGCAGGGGGATCCTCCTACATCTCCCACACTTTCTCTTTTCTCTCTTCTCTCTCCTAAGTTTTTCTCAAATACGTATGGGATGAGAGGGTGAGAGTTTAAGGTCCTTATATAGGCCCAAACCTCTCCAAAATAGACTCCAGGTCAAGGTATACTTAGGTTATAGCCAAAGTGAAGTTGTTCCGTCTCAACAGAGTACTTCTGGCAGCCCTCCTTGAGCCAAAGGTCAAACTTAAGCTCACAGACTATGGATCTAGGTCAAGTTAAGTTTTCGTTTCGGTCAAATTTCCAGATCGCACGTGGCGGACCAGTTTCAGTTCAACGGTCAGTGAATGTCGATCGGGGATTTCAAGTACACTGACTTGTGTTGGAATTTTTTCCTAATCCAAGGGTATAATCTGGTCAGATTCCGACGGACTGATTGCTTATAAATTGTCCGCAAGCGACACATGCCAGATTTCATAAATTTGTATTTTATTTTTAATTAATTTCACATTTCTCACACTCTTCACTTCGGCCTCAAGCGAATAGCCTTAGGACACTATCTGGATTTGATTTCTGAGATGGTTGTCAAGCCCAGTAAGGCGGTCCTAATTCTATAACTTCGTATTATTCAGACTTTCGATGTGCAGTCCAGATCTGATACGGAGTTTCGTGATGCTCCCGAGAACAACTAGGTAATGAGATTGATCCTAGATTTTAGTGTAACCTAGCGTCAATGATTCTACAAGTTTTAGGTCTTGCAGATCGTATTTAAAGTGGATCAAGCGGATTTCGTAGCTAATCTAGTTTAACACTTAGTTACCTTGTGAAGGATAAGGTAGTGAAAGTGAGATTTGTGAAGGAAATGGGTTAAGAAGCGATTTTAGACTGTGGGATTGAGTTTTGACAAGTTAATAAGGTGTCAGGAGCGACCCATTGCCTAAGGACGTCTAATTCCAGGTTGGCAAAAATTTGGGATGTTACAGAAAATGAGCCTTGTGTCGAAAAGTGTGAGATGGGATTTCCCAATCCCATGATGATGAATTTCTAAGTGTAATTTGAAAGAAAATCCCGGGATTTACTTTTGATTGTATACATTCTGAACATGGTATTAGAAACCATGGGATACACCCAATTTAGGGACAATACCTTACACATACATTTATTGTTACTTCTACAATTTCATCCACCTTAAACTCACCAATGCAGTTGGCCGAACGGGCCCTAAATGTCCCAACGTTTGGAGGTTGGGAAGAAGACGGTGGAGACGAGTATGTAGAGAAGAAAAAGTAGAAGATATGAGAATGGCGGGGAGATTTAAGAGGGGGAAAACTAGATTTTCAGGGATAAAGGAGAGCTTGAAAGGGTGTTTTAAGAGGGAGGGGCAAAACGGACAAGAAATAGGGGTCCCTACAAAATATCGTGGGCCCCACATGTGTCTAGGGGTTGGCCCGACGCCGACCCACGCCAGCTCGACCAGCCGGGGGTAAAGGGGACCGCGGTCGACCGCAATGGGTGTGGTGCCGCTGGGGTAGGCTAGTGGCCACCCCCCTTTCGAGGTGCCAATGATACCCCGGGTCCACTGTGGGTCCCCCCAGATTGCATCTTTTGGCCCACGACTCCGTTACAAGTCGTTTTGGGCCCCAACTTATATATATTTACATGTTTCAGGTCATTTGAGGTTGGAATGGGTCAATTCTTTTCCTAATCTCATCGATTGATGGTTTAGAAGTGATCTGGGATCATTTCATGCAATCATTGAGGCCTACGGGTCCAATCTCTACGGTTGATCTCAACCAATTGTGTTATTTAGCAAAATTGGAGAACCTAAGTCTGTTTCTACATTCCATCGCTCCCTCCTAAGTCAGAGTGCATTAGTGTGTGTCGTGTTATCATAACCTAGGTCCAGTTTAATCCAAATCATGCTTTGATACCATCTTATAATGCCCTGAAAATCGGGGGTCGAGCATAAACTCAACTCCAGAGTTCCAACACATCATTTATGCAACATAAAGAATGATGATTGAATGTTGTTCATATTAGTGCATTAAAGATGAATAGGATTAAGCCAAAACAGTATATCATACCCCAGAGACAGTTAAATTATGCAAGCGGAAGACTGTGACAAATATACAAACTATAAAAACTATGGTGAGTCTCCAGAGTGTGATAATGTCACCAGGTTAATTAATTACAAGTACAATTCCAAAATATACCAAATTGTGTAGGATCATCTAGTCAACATCCCTGTAACCCCGTCGATCAAGACATGGCTCACATGAAGCCGCCAGAATACAACATATATGAACAAGCATCATCATCATCATCATAAAGGTCCGGCTCCACCTCATAAGCATCGCCAACACCTGAAACTCAAACAAGGTCTGGTTGGTGTGTACAATACCGTCCCATAATGTAGGAGTGAGTGATCAACTCAGTGGAACAATAAAACATAGGTTAACATGTAATCAATTCAGTCAAGCAGTAATGATAAAGCAGTACAATCAAACAATCTTAATTACTCTTGTTAATACAAGTATGAAATGCAGTCATGATGCATGCCCTCACCAACATACTCCCTCGTGTGATACCATCTTACGTCCGTGGCATGCTTTCATCCCTCAGTGCTCCACATCTTCCAGGCACATGCAGTGCGATATGAATATGATTACCGAGTTGTTATTATTCCTTTTCATATAGTAGGATTGGGAAACTAAGGTACCTTCCTTATATCATTCCCAAACAATGATCCATTCTAGGGTCATTAATCCTAGATAATCTCATACAATAGTGTAGTTCTAGGTCGCTGCAAGGGCTATCAGGGCTGTTACACGGAATCGTTGCACTACTCCCCTATCACCTTATCAATACAGGCCTAGTTTATACTCTGTTTACTACGGGAAGGCTCGTCACCTCTCCGCAGATTCAGAGTATGCTCGAGGTCACTACACCAGGTACGGTCAGGGCTACCAGAGCTGTTACACAGAATCGTTACACCACTCCCTCATCACCCATCAAAACAGTGTAGGCCGACAACTCGAATATAGTGTCCGACACCACTGTATTTGGCTCACGAGTCTGGGTTGCTCATTGGTCACTACGGGAAGGCACATCGCCCCAGCGTAGGCCGACAGCTCGACCATGGTGTCTCATACCACCATGCCCGGTTCATGAGTCTTAGCGGATTGAGGTACCAAGGTTAACGGGGTTACACTGGTAAGTTTGGTACCTTAGGTTCAAGCAATGGCATCCAAACATGGTGAATATATATCGGGTTAATCGGGTTACTTGATAAGCTCGACTGGTACGAGTGTACGATGAAGTAGCCAACAAGGTACTGCTGTCGACAACCATCATACGACTCAGATTCATCGAACGTGCCTTATGTGGTGAAATGACCTTAGCCACACAATCAAGGACTGTTACCGATTGCCTGGACTATACAATAGCCCCAATCATATTCAATTACAACATATTATCCTATGAAGTCTCAAAGTAGTAATAGATCATATTGCAAATCGTACACTCAAAGGTCCATTACAATCCTTTGCACCCTAGTTCCCACCTTTAAATTCACAAGTTTCAATTATAAAACTCACAATTACTCTCTCTCTATTATTTCATATTTAGATATAGATATTCTTCTAGTTCTGATTCTAGTTACTTTCAGAAACGTACGAGATTAGTCCCTATGGATTCGACCTCGATCTCACCAATATTATTACTACATCGTGGCCCTACACTTGGGGTTGTGAACAAGTATTTAGCACCATTGTGGGGGACTACAGTTACGTTTTTTTGAATTTATTTACTTTTAGAATTAGGTTAAGATTAGGATTAACTTTCTATTTTGTTTCTAGGTGAGGAAATTTTCTGAACTTATTTTTAGAAAGTAACTTTGTTCTCTGTTTTGTAGGATCCTAACCTAGCATCTCCTATCTGGTAACTTCTTTCTAACTCTCTCTCTCTCTCTCTTATTTCTTATTTACTGAAATTTTCAATTCCTAGATTTTAGGTTAGATTTTGTACTTGAAAGCTGAGAGCGTTTCATGCCCAAGTGGGTTCATGACAACATTCTACTTCTTTTGAGTGAAGGAGGATTAGTCGAAGGGTTGTCTATCCGTCTATCTGTCACAAGACTAAACACCACTTAAAATCCTCAGAGTCAATAGAAGTGATGGTTGCTAATCAACCTCAGCCTCCAGTTGAGGAGGCCCAGGATGAGAATGAGGTGCATCGTGCACTCTCGCTTCGTACTTTACGAGACTATTTACAACTGGTAGGGGTGAGCACACCTTCCTGTATGGTTTTTCCAAAAAATACAGGAAATATAGATATCAAGCCAAGAGTGATCCAACTCCTTCCAAAGTTCTATGGACTTGAATCTGAAAGTCTATATGTACATTTGAAAGAGTTTGACGAGATAATAACCACTTTATATTTTCCTAATGTGTCTGAGGACACGATCAGGCTGAAACTCTTTCCCTTCTCCTTAAAAGAAAAAGTTAAGACATGGTTTCATTCACTATGTCCACGATCTATTGGTAGATGGAATGATATGACAAGGGAGTTCATAAAGAGATTCTTCCCATATCATAGGACGAACACCATCAAAGAGTCAATCATGAACTTTGCCCAAAAGGAAGATGAAAAATTCTTCCAATGTCGAGAGCGGTTCAAGGATCTTATCAGTTCATGCACACAACACAGTTTTGAAATGTGACACATAACAAATTTCTTCCATGAAGGACTAACATCTTTCATGCACCAATTCGTCGAGACAATGTGTAATGGGGAATTCATGAACAAAGATGTTGATGATTTGTGGGATTACTTTGACAAACTCACTGAAACCGCACAATCATGGGACATCTCCCTAAGACCTAACACCACTTCTAAGCCTACTCAATTAAAGGAAAAGGGCGGAATATACTTGTTGAAAGAGGAAGACGATATAAATGCTAAAGTGGTCAGTCTCATATGGAAACTCAAGGCCATGGAACTTAAGAAGGATAAGGCTAAGGAAGTTATTTGTGGTATTTGTGCTTGCAATGTTCATACAACTGAAAATTGTCCAACAATACCTACTTTTCAAGAAATATTGAATGAGTAATCGAACGCTATAAACAACTACCAAAGGCCTTTCAAAGGAACCACCTCAAACACATACAACTTCGGCTGGAGAAACCATCCAAAATTTAGTTAGAGGAATGGATAAACTGCTACCCCTCAAGGAATCCTTAACCAAATCTTAGACCAAAGGAAACCTCAAGAGGACCAGATTCTAAACCATATTCAAGACCAAGAGCTACTCAACCAGAGTATGGCCCAAGCATTCCACGATATCAAATCAGTAATGGGAACGCTTGCTTTGTCCATTCAAATGATAAAGTCACACTTAGCAACTGGGAGAAAGGGATGCTTCCAGCTCAAGCTCTCCCCAATCCAAAACCACAGTGTGAAATCAGTGGCTCAAGCTCTTCAAATTAATGGAGCAAGCCAAGTCTATCACCACTCTTAAGAGTGGGAAAATAATTGATAAATTTATTCCGATAAGGGCTGAAAAGGCTAAGGACCCAGAAGTAAATGAAATTGATCGACTGAGTAATACTCCACATGAGTTAGAACCGGAACTTCAAAGTAAACTAGTTGCATCATTCCCCCAACGGTTGATTGAACCAAAACCTCTAGCTAACTCTCAGGACATTCTAGCGGTGTTGAAATAAGTGAAAGTTAACATCCCTCTACTCAACGTTGTGAAATAAATTCCTTCATATGCTAAGTTTCTGAAAGACCTATGCACTACTAAGAGGCGGCAGAGTATTAAAAAGAAAATTTTCCTGACAAAAAAAGTGAGTGCCATCCTCAAGCAAGATGTGCGACAAAAATATAAAGACCCTGGTAGCCCAGCTATCACTTATATAATTGGGAATCACCAAATTGAGAATGCATTCCTTGACTTGGGGGTGAGCATAAATCCGATCCCCTACTCGGTCTATGAACAACTAGGTCTAGGTGAATTAAAATCCACCTGGACTACTTATAACTTACTGATCGCTTAGTTCATGTGCCGAGGGGGATGATTGAGGATGTGTTGGTCCAGGTTGACAAATTCTACTATCTAGTAGATTTTATAGTCCTGAATACTTAGCCCATTATAGATGTGAGCACTCAAATCCTAGTTATACTTGGATGCCTATTCCTTTCAACATCCAACACTATCATCATTTGCAGGAATGGGATCATGAATTTGTCTTTTAGAAATATAACGTTGGAACTCAATATCTTTTTCAACATGAGTAGACAAGCAGAGGATGATGACGAGGCCCAAGACATTAATATGATAGACTCTTTCGTGGAAGATAAAGCTTTGATGACCTTATCCTCTGACCCTCTAGAGATGTACTTGGCCCACTCCCCTGATTTGGATGATGACATAATTTAGGAGATGGATGCCAAGCTTGATGCTTCACCAGTACTTGAAGTTAACTGGTGGAGGCCACAATTTGAAGAATTACCCCAAATCGATGTAGTGCTTCTACCATCTAGCCTCAAAGCACCGAAGGTTGACCTAAAACCTTTGCCCTCTGATCTTAAATATGTCTGTTTAGGTTAAGATGAGACATATTTGGTGGTAATTTGTTCCCACCCCGAACAAGAACAGGAGAGTGAAAAGGCTGAGCTAAACGTCCTATGGGGGGTGAATAGGACTATGCCAAATTAAAAATTAAAAGCGGAATACAAAGATAGATAACAGAATTAAATAATGAAATAGCACAAGTAAATAGCAACTTCAAATGCACTAATCTTGAGAGGTTGATACAAACTTAGTTATAAGGACAACCTAACACCAAAAACCAAAGGCTTATATAAGGACAACCCTACTAGAACATTTGTAAGTATCAAAAACCCATACCAATGAAGAGGGAAAGGAAATAAACTAAATTATTACAACATTCACTACAAGTGCATAAAATAAATTACAACATTAATCACAAGTGCATAAAGTAAATTACAACATTCACACACATAAGCAAATACAATCATTCACCATAACTTCAGGAATTAGAGTAGTTTGTTTGTGTGTACACCAACTATTAGAAAAACAGCCATACAACTACTCCACTCCCAATATCCACACCCACGGGATATTAGCTTTCACTATGAAAAAGGTTTTCCAAGGTTTACCTTAAAACCTTCACAATTGTGCCTTTAGATGGGCTTACACAATTACAAAAACCCGACACTTTGAGATTTTCTAGATTACCTCAGATAAAACCAGAATGATATTTTCCTGTCACAACCTCACAAACCACAAAAAGATACACAAAGAATAAATTGGTACTTATCTGTAAAATTCTCCTTCTGAAGAAGTGTAACGCCCCGGATTTTTGCCAACCTGGGATTAGACGTCCTTAGGCAATGGGTCGATCCTAATACTTCATTAACTTGTCAGAACTGAATCCCAAAGTCTAAAGCCGCCTTTGAACCCATTTCCTTCACAAATCTCACCCTTCACCACCTTGATCTTCCAATTTTTTTAAGAACTTTCACCCTAGACACTATCTTAAACTAGTTAAGTATTATAACTTGGATCACCTTATATACAAACTACAAAGGCCTGAGTACCACCTCGACCAGAATTCACTTAGGACTAAATCCTTTAGAAATGAGACAAAGTAACTAAGTGCAAAATTAGATTAGCTACGAAATCTGTTTGAATCGCTTTAAATACGATCTGCAAGACCCAAAACTTGTAGAATTATTGACGCTAGGTTACCCTAAAATCTAGGATTAATCTCATTACCCGGCTGCTCTCGGGAGCATCTCGAAACTCCATATTGGATCTGGACCGCACGTCGGAAGTCCGATTAACACGAAGTTAAGGAACTAGGACCGCCTCACTGGGCTCGACAACCATCTCGAAAATGAAGTCCAGACGATGTCCCACGACCATTCGATCGCGTCCGGAGTGAGAGAGTGTGAAAACACTCTTTCCTTTATAAAATAAATATCTGGAATAGTGATCTGGCACCATTCGCTTGCGCATCAATATTAAGCAACCAGACCGTCAGAGTCAGACCAAATTACACCCTCGGATCAGAAAAAATTTTAGGAACATTTACATGCACTTGGAATTTCGGATCGTGGCCCACTGACCATTGAACTGAAACTGGTCCGCCACGTGTGATCTGGGAATCCGATCGAGTTGAAAACATAATCCCACGTGGATCCATGAGTGGTGAGCTTAAGTCTGACGTTTGGCTCAAGGGGGGCCACCAAAAACACTCTTTTGAGCTGGAACAACGCCGAAATACTTATAATAGCAGTAACCCTTGAACTTGAGTCTATTTTGGGAAGGTTTTATGCTATAAAAGGGCCTTATAACAGCCCCTCTCACAGCCATACGAATTTGGGATAAAACCCTAGTGGGAGAGAGAGAAAAGAGAGAGAAGAATTGGGATTTATGGGAATACTTCCCTCCTGCTGCTTTCAATCATCACACGGGCTGCACCGCCCCTTTCCAGACATTTTTCCAGCGATATCAACTCCGTTTTAAGGTGAGAAACCCTAAACCTAGGTCTGATTTGAAGTGTGTAGGCTGTAGGTTATGAAATAGCTAACCGATTTCACCCTTTAGGGTAGAAAACTCCCGAATACGGAAGCTCATCCGACCTTGCTGATTCGTTGAGATTCCAAGGAGCAAGGTGAGGACTTTAGGTGTATAAGTTGCGGTTTTCAACGCTTTCAATATCAGTTAATGGTAGATTCATGATCTGCATGCAATTGCACATGTACAAAGTGCTTTTCGTTTACTGTTTCGATTAGAATTGTAGAATTTGGAACTTCACATACTATAGGTATTCGTATAAAATACCGTATACGTATTTTTTATGGAAATGTGTTTGACATATTTATTTGTCGTATGGATATATGATGTATGGATAAATTACTCATTTGGTGAAAGGGTTCGCCTAAATACATGTTTACTAATATACACCATGTATGTAGAAATATAGTATTGTAAGAAGTACCGTATACGGGTATATTTTAGCGATATGTTTGTCATGATTAATTATTGTATAAATATATTATGTGCATATAAATTAATTGCTTGGCGAAAAGAATCGCCGCAATACATGTTCGCTTGTAAATACTATGTATGTTGAAATTGTGTATTCTAGAAATACCGTATATGTGTAAATTTTGGAAACACAATTGTCATGATTATTTGCTGTATGATTACGATATACGTGGATAAAATGCTAGCTTGGCGAAAGAATAGCCCTAATACATGTTTTACTAACATACGTCATGTATGTTGAAATAGCGTACTCCAAGTGTTTGTGTAAATGCTTGTGAGAGCAAATGCTTGGATGTTTGCACCGTAGGTCGGTGCTGAGATGGAATTCTCGACTACCTTAGAGACATGTAGGATTTCCGCCATGTGGTTGTTTACTTCAACCACTCACATATGATGTATATGTGTTTGTATCCCTATCTGTATAGTGCTCTATTACATGCTTTATAACATGCTTTATATCATGCTTTATAACATGCTTTATGACATGCCTCCTAACATGTTTGTGTTACTTTGTTTATCATGCTTAACTCCACATGCTATTGATGAGAACTGTTTGAGTTTGGGACCATGTCTATAGTCCAAACATTCGGTACCAGACTTGAGATTGTGGCTGAGAAACATGTCGCCAAAAGGGATGTGTCTTACGAACCCGAGTCGTACTTCGGTTGGCGATAGTGGTTGGCCACACGGAGTGCTTTTGCACTTCATATCGCCCAACTTGTTGTGTGCTCAAGCTAGTCAGGCTCGTCAAGTAACCCGATATGTCGAATATGTGTTCACCATGTTTGGTCATCACTGTTTAAACCTGGGGTACCAAACTTACCAGTGGCAATCCCATTAACCATGGTACCTCGATCCGCTAAGACTCATGAGCCGGACATGGTGGTATGGGACACCGTGGCCGAGCTGTCGGCCTATGCTGGGGCCATGTGCCTCCCCGTAGTGACCATTGAGCAACCCAAACTCGTGAGCCGAATAAGGTGGTATGGGACACTGTATTCGAGCTGTCGATACTTACGGCGAGAGCCGAAAGCACTGTGAGACCCGTACTCGTGTCGACGGCGACAAGTCCTCCGTAGTATCTTCGAGTATACTCCAAGCTGTCCGTGATTGGCGACGAGTCTTTCACAAGTAACTCAGAGTATGAGTTGAGCCGAGCACGGTGAGACGTACTCGAGTGACTGACTAGTGATTGAGCCGAGTACGGTGAGACTGTACTCGAGCTGACGGTCAACAATTGAGCCGCATACGGTGAGATCTCAGATCCGTCTTGACGGGTGACGAGCCCTTTGTGATGCCTTCGCTACGCCTCTCAAACCATAATATTGTATGAGATTAACTAGGACTGACGACCCTAGAATGGATCATGTTCAGGAATGATACAAGGGAGGTACCTTAGTTTTCTAATTCTGCTGTTTGAAACGGACTAATAACAACTCGGAAATCATGCGCATCATTGCACCGCATGTGCCTAGTAGATGTGGAGCACTGAGGGAGTTATGCATTCGCGAACGTAAGATGTTGTCGCATGAGGGTAGTTTGGCAAGGGCATACATCATCATGTCATTTCATACTTGCATTTAACAAGAGTAGTTAAACTTGTTTGATTGTACCGCTTTATCATTACTGCTTGATTAAGTTGATAACATGTTAACCTACGCCTTATTGTTCCACTGAGTTAGCTACTCACTCCCACGTTACGGGATGGTGTTGTACACACCAACCAGATTTTTTGAATTTTAGATGATGGCGATGCTTATGAAGCAGAGCCGGACTACTTCTTTGGTGATGAGGAGGAGTTCTCCTATCATGTAACTCTCTGATGGGTCTCTGAAGACCTGGTACTGTATTGACGGGGCTATGGTATTTGGGATAGGATACATTACACTTCCTTACTTTAGGTATATTTTAGAACTGTACTTGTAATTAACTAACCTAGTAACTTTATCACACTCTGGAGACTCGCCACTGTTTTTATATTATATATATCTATCATAGTCTTCCGCTTGCAATTTAATTGTCTCTGGAGTATGATATGCTATTTTGGCTTAATCTCACTCATGTTCAATGCACAAATACAGTCAACATTCAATCATCATTCATTTTGTTGCATAAGTGATGTTCTGAAACTCAGGAGTTAAGTTTATGCTCGACCCCTGATTTTCAGGGCGTTACAAGATGGTATCAGAGCATGATTTGGATTAAACCGGACCTGGGTTATGGTCACACGATGCACTATGACGCACTGTAACTTAGGAGGGAGCGACGGAATGTAGAAACAGTCTTAGGCATCCCTGTTCCTTCCCACGGCTAGTTCACTGAAAACGAACGCTGAAATCGAGTCTGTATTCAACCATGGTCGCACGGGTCGACCTTAAAACATTCCTAAGCCGTCTATTAATGATTCTAGGTTCCAATTCACCTCACCCCAACCGTTGAAAATCGGTAGAATACGGGATAAGCATGATGATGTTAACTAATCTGAATCCTCGGAGCTTCTCTGGACTCCCCTTAGAGACTTTTCAAATCCACTAGGAAAGAAAACAAAAAAAAATAGAAATAAAGTCTAATAAATTCAAAATTGATTAATGAATTACTCAAAACAAAAATGAGTTCACAACCCTTTAAATAGGAATGCCAAGTAATGGGAAAGAAATTAGAAACAAACTACAACTAGAACTCCTAGAAGTCGCGACTTACTATAAGGTCGTGATGTCTACTAGTGTGCAGGGTTCTCAGCCAAAAATAATAAGTGTCCTATTTGACTCCACCAAAACGTTCCCCTAATTATTTTAAGCTCTTTTCACAATGAGCGTAACTCCTAAAGCCCAACAGATGAAGAGTAATCAAACTAAAACTACTATTTTTAGTAAAACAAAATTGAAATAGGGAAATGACCATTAATCGGAGGGTTTTTTTTCGGGCTGCGCAACCCAGCATAACAGGGTTGGTTGGCTTCATTAGCTCATTCTACCCTAAATTCATATATTTTACGTCAGATAACTCTTTCCGGATTGCAAAATACGTCCGATTTTCCCGAAACTATCCGAATTTGAGTGAAATGGAGTACGGGGGCCAAACCGAGCACTTCCAGAGGGATCCAAGGTGGGACCCAGTGCTTTTTGGGGCCTGGGGGGCTTAAGGGACATGCCCATGGGGCCCCCCTTTGAAATCTGGGAGTTTTGTCGGGGAGGCCCTCACCAGGTCGGCGAGGCCTCACCACATTTTTTGATGGGCCGGGCCCGCGGCTGGGTCCGATTGAGTTTGGGGGTTGTGGGACCCCCTGATGTATGTCTCATCCATCGAAAAGCCCCCGAAACCCTACTTCCTTCACAAACCTCCCCTCCAAGCCATTTTCTCTCTCCAACCTTGCTGTTTCTCTTTAAAATCACCTTTCCAATCACCCTCCCTACTGATTTCGACCACAACCTACCTACTCACATCGTGCATTGCAGCCTTCTTCTCCTTTCCCTCTTCGTTTCTCTCATTTGGACCCCCACACGCCCACTTGGAGCTCAAATCACGTGTGAGCTTCCTCACCCACCTATTCTCTTCATTCTCTTTCTTAAACCCCTATCATTTGGGCTTCTACAACCCCTGATGAGAACCAAATCTGTGGAGAACCAAAACTCCAGCTCCTTTTCTCCCTTTAGGGCCCGTTCGGCCAACTGCGTTAGGTGAGCAAGGTGGGTAGAATTGTAAAAGTAATAATAACTGTATGTGTAAGATATGGTTCCTAGGTTGGGTGTATCCCATGTTTTCCAATGCCATGTTTGGAATGTATGCAATAAAAAGTATATCCCGAGTTTTCCTCTTAAACTTAGAAATTCATTATCCTGGGATTTGGAAATCCCATCTCACACTTTCCAACCCAAGGCTCATTTCTCAAAGCCTATACCATTAATTTTTATCCCACCCACCCTCCTACCAACCATGTCACACCCAATCCCTAGGTAGGATTAGTAATGCGGTCCCATTTAATACAACTTAAGGCCACTGGGCAAATAGTGTTGAAGTGATAAAGTCCCATGATATACATTAACCCACCACACTCTGATGGCTTAAGCATTTGAAGTAAATGGTTGTTTGATAGATAGGCCCATAGAGTTTGGACCTAGAGCAGTGCTTCGACAGACCTGACAGTGTAGGAAATCCAATGAATTTATAATGTGAACCTTAGGATCTTCTTAGCTAGTATGAACATGGGTGAAATGCTCTGGCATAGTTAAATTCAAGTTCGGGCAATTCAATTAACAACCTTTGACCCTAAGTGATAAAACCCTTCCTGTATTAGAAATGATGTGAAATCATCTAGTGTATGAGCATAGACTTTGGACTCACCTATGGACTCCCGCTACTCTTAAATTAAGACTAGACTACTGGTTAGGCTAAGGAAAGTAAAAGACTAATTAATTATGCTAAGCCAATTGAATAATAGACTTAGTTATTTGGCTTAACCGACTCAGACCCACTACACAATTTTCTTTCCATGTTGGCCCAACCATTTACAACTAAAAGTTTATAATTTTGTCCTTGGAAAGTGTTAGGAGTATATAGCTGATAGAGACTTTGTCTTTTAGGCCTAAGGAATTGCCCAAATGGGCAACAGACAGTTAGGAATTAGGTCCCAAATCGCATGCCATGTCGGCATACATATTGTGCTTATGAACGTAAAAAGATAGCCTGCCTATTAAGCTAAACATGATTAAATAAGATAAGTCTAGACCGCGACAAAATTCTTTGGTAGAATTAGGCATCTTGCCTCAAACTCACACCCATTCGTGATAGCCCCTTTCTATAATCCTAGGTACCAAGACTGATGTAGTGGGAGACTGCATCTCATTTCGTGTCAAGGATATGTTATAAATTACACCTCGTTCCGATGTACGAAGCAGGACATAAATCTTAAGCCTTGAGGGTGAAAATAAAATTTTAAGGGGGGTAGAACATTATGAGCCCAATCTGTTTAGGTCACCTATTGCATTTCTTTGATCTGGGTAGCGCAGCGGAATCGTGGTGGACCCTACCCCACTAGCCCAAGATCGAAACTGTGCTCGTTGAATACGAACATTATACAAGTCCTAGCAAGTTCTACTATGAGAAACCATTTTAGGATCATCTAGTAAGATTTGATTCACCACTTTCTTGGACATAGATAATATCACGACTTCTCTTAGACTAAGACTTAAAGGGTAACCTTAGACATAGACAATTTGAGCTTTTCAATGAGGGATATTCCCTACGTTTTTAGAGTGATCGGACTACGGAGTTACTGAAATATACAACTGCGAAACATTCGCAGCTTGACCCAATTCTCAATCCTGGGCGACTACCAATGGACTCACTACTTGGCCGAGCAGAAGACCAGGATCCATCAGGATTCGGAAGTGATACGATGAGCTTCCTACCCTGGCCCGGTAGATGATCGATGTATCGGGATCGAGCCTATTATTACCGTTTCTCCGTGTTGGTCAAACAATGAAAACAGTTATCTTACTCTAAATAGTGGAAATTGTTGTCAAGACTACAGATAAGTAAAGAAATAAATTGTAGCAAAACATTAGGGTATGAGAAATAGATAAAGAAACAAGTTTTAAGGGGGGTAGACTCAAATGAACCAGGCTAGTATATACCCTACCACGTGTAGGAACTCGAAATAACTAAGTCTTAGTCAATATAAATCTTTCCTTATTACCCTTAGGCAATTTCGAGGACGAAATTTTATTTTAAGGGGGGTAGATTGTAACGCCCCGGATTTTTGCCAACCTGGGATTAGACGTCCTTAGGCAATGGGTCGATCCTAATACTTCATTAACTTGTCAGAACTGAATCCCAAAGTCTAAAGCCGCCTTTGAACCCATTTCCTTCACAAATCTCACCCTTCACCACCTTGATCTTCCAATTTTTCTAAGAACTTTCACCCTAGACACTATCTTAAACTAGTTAAGTATTGTAACTTGGATCACCTTATATACAAACTACAAAGGCCTGAGTACCACCTCGACTTAATTCACTTAGACTAAATCCTTTAGAAATGAGACAAAGTAACTAAGTGCGAAACCAGATTAGCTACGAAATCTGTTTGAATCGCTTTAAATACGATCTGCAAGACCCAAAACTTGTAGAATCATTGACACTAGGTTACCCTAAAATCTAGGATCAATCTCATTACCCGGCTGCTCTCGGGAGCATCTCGAAACTCCGTATCAGATCTGGACTACACGTCGGAAGTCCGATTAACATGAAGTTAAGGAATTAGGACCGCCTCACTGGGCTCGACAACCATCTCGGAAATGAAGTCCAGATGATGTCCTACGGCCATTCGATCGCGTCCGGAGTGAGGGAGTGTGAAAATCACTCTTTCCTTTACAAAATAAATATCTGGAATAGTGATCTGGCACCATTCGCTTGCGCATCAGTATTAAGCAACCAGACCGTCAGAGTCAGACCAAATTACACCCTTGGATCAGGAAAAATTTCAAGAACATTTACATGCACTTGAAATTTCGGATCGTGGCCCACTGACCGTTGAACTGAAACTGGTCTGCCACGTGTGATCTGGGAATCCGATCGAGTTGAAAACATAATTCCACGTGGATCCATGAGTGGTAAGCTTAAGTCTGACGTTTGGCTCAAGGGGGGCCACCAGAAACACTCTTTTGAGCTGGAACATCACTGAAATGCTTATAATAGCAGTAACCCTTGAACCTGAGTCTATTTTGGGAAGGTTTTAGACTATAAAAGGGCCTTATAACAGCCCCTCTCACAGTCATACGAATTTGGGATAAAACCCTAGTAAGAGAGAGAGAAAAGAGAGAGAAGACTTGGGATTTGTGGGAATACTTCCCTCCTGCTGCTTTCAATCATCACACGGGCTGCACCGCCCCTTTCCAGACATTTTCCCGGCGATATCAACTCTATTTTAAGGTGAGAAATCCTAACCCTAGGTCTGATTTGAAGTGTCTAGGCTGTAGGTTGTGAAATAGCTAACCGATTTCACTCTTTAGGCTAGAAAACTCCCGAATACGGAAGCTCATCTGACCTTGCTGATTCGTTGAGATTCCAAGGAGCAAGGTGAGGAATTTAGGTGTATAAGTTGCGGTTTTCAACGCTTTCAATGTCAGTTAATGGTAGATTCATGATCTGCATGCAATTGCACATGTACAAAGTGCTTTTCGTTTTCTGTTTCGATTAGAATTGTAGAATTTGGAATTTCACATACTCTAGGTATTTGTATAAAATACCGTATACGTATTTTTTATGGAAATGTGTTTGACATGTTTATTTGTCGTATGGATATATGATGTATGGATAAATTACTCATTTGGTGAAAGGGTTCGCCTAAATACATGTTTACTAATATACACCATGTATGTAGAAATACGGTATTGTAAGAAGTACCATATACGGGTATATTTTAGCGATGTGTTTGTCATGATTAATTGTTGTATAAATATATTATGTGCGTATAAATTAATTGCTTGGCGAAAAGAATCGCCGTAATACATGTTCGCTTGTAAATACTATGTATGTTGAAATTGTGTATTCTAGAAATACCGTATATGTGTAAATTTTGGAAACGCAATTGTCATGATTATTTACTGTATAATTACGATATACACGGATAAAATGCTAGCTTGGTGAAAGAATAGCCCTAATACATATTTTACTAACATACGTCATGTATGTTGAAATAGCGTACTCCAAGTGTTTGTGTAAATGCTTGTGAGAGCAAATGCTTGGATGTTTGCACCGTAGGTCGGTGCTGAGATGGAATTCTCGACTACCTTAGAGACATGTAGTATTTCCTCCATGTGGTTGTTTACTTCAACCACTCACATATGATGTATATGTGTTTGTATCCCTATCTGTATAGTGCTCTATTACATGCTTTATAATATGCTTTATATCATGCTTTATAACATGCTTTATGACATGCCTCCTAACATGTTTGTGTTACTTTGTTTATCATGCTTAACTCCACATGCTATTGATAAGAACTGTTTGAGTTTGGGACTATGTCTATAGTCCAAACATTCGGTACCAGACTTGAGATTGTGGCTGAGAATCATGTCGCCACAAGGGATGTGTCTGACGAACCCGAGTCGTACTTCGGTTGGCGATAGTGGTTGGCCACACGGAGTGCTTTTGCACTTCATATCGCCCAACTTGTTGTGCGCTCGAGCTAGTCAGGCTCGTCAAGTAACCCGATATGTCAAATATGTGTTCACCATGTTTGGTCATTATTGTTTGAACCTAGGTACCAAACTTACAGCTGGCAATCCAGTTAACCATGGTACCTCGATCCGCTAAGACTCATGAGCGGACATGGTGGTATGGGACACCGTGGCCGAGAAATTGTCGGCCTATCTTTGGGGCCATGTGCCTCCCGTAGTGACCATTGAGCAACCCAAACTCGTGAGCCGAATACGGTGGTATGGGACAACGTATTCGAGTTGTCGATACTACTGGCGAGAGCCGAGTACGGTGAGACCTGTACTCGTGCTGACGGGCGACAAGTCCTCTGTAGTATCTTCGAGTATACTCCAAGATCTGTGAGTTGAGCCGAGTACGGTGAGACCTGTACTCGAGCTGACAGCTAGTGATTGAGCCGAGTATGGTGAGACCTGTACTCGAGCTGACGGTCAACAATTGAGCCGCATATGGTGAGATCTGTATCCGTCTTTGACGGGTGTGACGAGCCCTTTGTGATGCCTTCGCTACGCCTCTCAAACCATAATATCGTATGAGATTAACTAGGACTGATGACCCTAGAATGGATCATGTTCGGGAATGATACAAGGGAGGTACCTTAGTTTCCCAATACTGCTGTTTGAAATAGACTAATAACAACTCAGAAATCATGCGCATCATTGCATCGCATGTGCCTAGTAGATGTGGAGCATTGAGGGAGTTATGCATTCGCGAACGTAAGATGTTGTCGCAGAGGGTGGTTTGGCAAGGGCATACATCATCATGTCATTTCATACTTGCATTTAACAAGAGTAGTTAAACTTGTTTGATCGTACCGCTTTATTATTACTGCTTGATTAAGTTGATAACATGTTAACCTATGCCTTATTGTTCCACTGAGTTAGCTACTCACTCCCACGTTACGGGATGGTGTTGTACACACCAACCAGATTTTTTGAATTTCAGATGATGACGATGTTTATGAAGCAGAGCTGGACTACTTCTTTGGTGATGAGGAGGAGTTCTCCTATCATGTAACTCTCTGATGGGTCTCTGAAGACCTGGTACTGTATTGACGGGGCTATGGTATTTGGGATAGGATACATTACACTTCCTCACATTAGGTATATTTTAGAATTGTACTTGTAATTAACTAACCTAGTAACTTTATCACACTCTGGAGACTCACCACTGTTTTTATATTATATATATCTATCATAGTCTTCCGCTTGCAATTTAATTGTCTCTGGAGTATGATATGCTATTTTGGCTTAATCTCACTCATGTTCAATGCACAAATACAGTCAACATTCAATCATCATTCATTTTGTTGCATAAGTGATGTTTTGGAACTCCGGAGTTGAGTTTATGCTCGACCCTCGATTTTCAGGGCGTTACAAGAAGCTTGGTAGAACCAATCCAATGTAGACTAAGATGTTCAATGTCCAGTCTCATAAATGAAAGGTTCTAGATCTAAATGTTTTTTAGATTAATTCAACTTGGGCTAGCTTGATTTGATTTTGATCTCTAAAAGGATAAAATCACGATTCCCTTCTTTAAAGAAATTGAGTTGAATGGAGAACACAAAATCAAATGCAAAAAGCTATTTAAGAGAATTTAAAATGAACACAGTATAGCTTAACAAATGCAGGAACTTATCTCTCAGATTGATGGCTTGATTTACCTTGAAATGAATGAAAAACTCTGAGATTCGTCCTCTATTTATAGGTAAAAATATTATTTGCTCGACTGGTCTAGGGGACGATTCGACTGGTTGAAGGACTAACCAAATTTTAAAATTTCTGGTGCGATAAGGTCATTACTCAACTGGCCGACTGGCTAGCTCGACTGGTCAAGCAATGCACTCGACTGGTCGAGTGGGACCAAAAAACCTTGCTAGACTTTGAGTCAAGCCTGGATGATTGGTAGAGCATTGTTCACTTGACTGGTCGAGTAGTCTCCATGATTGGTCGAGGGTGCAACAGAAAATTCTGAAATTTTGCAACAAACCTTAGACTGGTTGAAAACTCTTAAACTGGTCGAGCCAGAGCTTGGACTAGTCGAGCAAAGACTAGGACTAGTCAAGGAAATGACCTATAAACATATGAAATGACCCAAATAAAATATACAATGAATATGACCTAACCTATCGCCAATCTAGGGTCATCCATACCTTGTTTGTGAGATTAAACAATTGAAACATCGTTCGCTCTACAAACTCATACACTTAAAATACTTGTAGCTTATCTTTAAATCTTGAACTTGAACTTGAGTAAAGACTTGAGTTCTTAAGTCTTTAAAGTACTGAACTTAGAGATTAAACTTGAACTTGAGCCTTGAACTTGTACTTGAGCTTGGAATCTTGAACTTTGACAACGCTTCTTCAACTTAAATTCATAGAGAAGTTTGATGAAGACTTGGACATCTTTAAAATGCACGAAGTTAATCTATTCATCTCATCAATACATGATACAGATTCTAAATGATTTGGCACAACAAAATTTGATAACACTGGTTGCTAGATTTATAATATACCATTTACTAACAGTATGCTTATTTATACTCTCATTAAGCATAAAGGAGCTCTTGGATGGTCGATTACGGACCTCAAGTGAATTGACCCTTTGATTTGTACTCACCGCATTCATCTTAAGGATAATAAGAAGACCTCCTGGCAACAGCAAGATAGATTAAATCCAAACATGAAGGAAGTGGTTAAGGCCGAGGTACTTGTTGATGCAATTTTTCGCTCACCCCCCTTTTAACACTTGAATATCTGGTGCTTGCACAAGAAGAGGATGAAGGAGACCCTGACTAGTTCGGGGGACCCTCTGGTGCCTAAGTCGGGCCTGAAATCTGGGTCTAATGGTAAAGATTTAGGGGTGAGTAGTGGATGTGTATCCGTACCTTTTATCGTGGGTAGGTCCTCTATTTATAGAGGTAGCGTAACCCGTGGCGTGTAGAGCTTTCCCTGTAGGTATTGATCGATATCTTTTAAGGATTTTAAGATCTTTGAACTCCTAGATTTTCGAGATCGAAGTTTATCCTTCGAAGATCTTGGAGGGAGATTGAACTGTTTTCTTGGCTTGGCTCCGTAGGAAGTAATAATAATCCAGATTTGGATGACTGAGGCTCGGCCGACCATTCACTGGTCTCGAATATCATTATATTTAGATGGCTTACGCTGGGCGCCTGACTAATGGCCGATCCATGGTCGACTTATAAGATAGCTTAGGCCAACGCGGGGTCAAGGCCTGATTTGTAGCCAATCGATGTATAAAATTGGCCTGAAGTCACCTCTGAAAGACCTCGAGTGTCTGTAAAGGTGTATTGGCCTCCGTGGATGTCTCACCTTTTAACTCGGGACATGTAGGCTCCGGGCAGGCCCGGTGCCTGGTAAGGCCAGGCCATGTCCTCCTTTCAGCATTTTGGACATATGGGTATAGGTTAGGCTCGACACTTAAGGAGTCCGAGCCATGTCAATATAGTTAGTTTGCTCTATAAGCCGACTCATCTAACTTTTCATATTTTTCCCCCAACAGTGAGCCCCCTACTCCTTGTGCCGACTTGCAAAGGCCAAGGAGTAGATCGGTGTTGGGTCGAATTATGTGTGGTCCGAGCTTATGATGGAGTGTTTAATGCAGGCATGATGGCTAGCTCAAATACCAAAGTCGACTACCTCATCCTGAACATGCATAGGCTCAGTTCTCGAAGCCACACGAATGAGAGGTTGTCATCTCAGCGGAGGGGCGAATGAGCGTTGGACACATGTCAGGGCTTCTGATGGTGGATTTGTATGGCATGTGGTGTGACACCATGTGTTGAGCTGGGAAGTCCGAAGAGGGGTTGAGTCGGCTTCTCATTTAATCCGTGCACTACGTGGCGTAACTATAAAAGGAACGCCCTAGCCTCCGAATCGTCCCCATTTTCGCGCATCTCCTTTTTTACTCTTTGTCTTTCGCTTTCTCTGCCCTCTTTGTATTTTTCTACTGTCATTGCAAACTCCAGTGAGCATTTTTCTCCCTCCCTTTCATTTAATTTTGAACAATGTTAGGCTGCATAAGCCCTCGGGAGGGAGTGTATAGTGACGAGGGTGGAAAAAGCAGCTTCTGGGCTGCTTTGGAACCACCCACATTGCTAGCGGAGACGGTGGCCGATGCTGAAGCCACATTCCAGCATTCACAGAGGGTGATGGAGTCCCCGACATAAAGGCTGGTGACATCTACTAGGGCATCTGACTCATCTCATAGGCGGGGGGCAGTGATAGAAATTGCTCTAGGCAGGCCCAACCCCCTACTGTGGATGAGGATGAGGAAGCCGAGGAGGCCGATGAAACCACGGCTGAAGAAACTGAAGCTGAGGAAGGGTCGAGGGGGCCAGTACCCACAGTTTTGACTAAGGATGACCTACTTCAGATCTGGGTCAGATATCATATTCCTGACTCTATCGGCCTTAGCCTTCCTCGGTCGAATGAACTGCCTGACCGATCCCCTCCTAGGGTGGTCACAATTTTTCAGGTCGCAATGCAATGTGGCCTCTGTTTACCACTGCAGGAGCTCGCTGATGTGTTCTGAGCTCTCTTGGTTTGGCTTTAGGGTAGATAGTTCTGAATGGGTACGACTCATAGTTGTGTATTAGTACTTGTCATAATTTTTTTTCTATTTCATTTGCTAACACTTTCTGTATCTTGCTTTTGACATAGAGATGTCTGAGGCTTGGCTGATCCTTCGTCCCCCTTCCAAGATGAAGGCTCCTCCTCAGGGCGAACTTCGGGTCGACACTCGGCCCTCGAAGAGGTAGAAGGCAGTCTCCAAGAGCCATGGAAAGGTTACTCCTCCTCCTCTAACCATCATAGACGTCGCGGACGAGGGTACGGAGGTGGCAGAGGCGATTCCACCTGAGCCTTGGGAGGTATTCGAGCCAGGACCTGTTGCAGAACAAGTCCTTGAGAGGAGAGAGGAAGGGGAAGGGGATGAGCCCCCCAGCGAGGAGGCATCTGAGGGAGAGAGGATGGGCTTGCTTCGGAGTGTCAAAGGGATCCTCCATTGGGCGAGTCACCAGAGAACTAAGGAGGATTTCACCGGCCTCTTTGAGTCCTCCATGGAGCAGACGCTTGCGAAGATGACGAGGATGTTCCTCGAGGTAAGAGCAAAATATTATGTTCTTTGTTCAGCTTCTCTATCTGATGGTCATTTGTCTTTTTTAAAAAAAAAAAAATTATGCAGTTCACGCCGTGTGCACTGAGGGCCCGCGCCGAGCTGTCTAAGGCCAACAAGCTCATCGATGATGCAGAGGCTCGACTAGCGACTGCCGAGGCTTGTGTTACCACTGTAACAGCTGATCTGGAATCGACAATGGCGTCCCTTAATGAGGCTATGGTGGAGAATACTTGTCTAGCCTCGCGATTGGAAGAGACTAGAGTGGCATACGATAAATGCCATGCCAAGTATGTTCGAGTTTGTGAGGTGGTGAACTAGATCAAAATGGAGACCAAGGTCGCTCTTGTCATTGCGCGAGATAAGGCATGGGAGGAGGGATGGGTGAAGGCTGTGGAAGCCTTTCTCTCATTCCAATCTTTTATGGAGGAGCGAGATCGTCTCTATTGAGACGGCTACGTTGAGTGCATGAAGTTGATGAGTGAGAGCTTTCTTCAGCTCGACCTCTCTGGCTTTGACGAGAGTGAGTCGGGCTCCAGTGACTCGGGCGCTGAGGGGGATGCTAATCCCGAAGCTGAGTCAACTACAGCTGGTCCTTCGGTGGTCATGGTTGATCCCGAGGTAACTTTTGAGGCTGCTCCTGAGTTGGCTCCAGATGAGGCGTCCGAGCCATGCAGTCAAATTTACAGAGTAAAATTCATTTTTGCTCCCCTTTTTAACTTTAAGCACTTCAAGCACGCCGAGCGCTGAGCTAGAGAGCATCCGCAACCCCAGGCGCTGCTGAGCCATGACACTTGTGCCCTTTACACCCTTCCTTCTCTATTAATGTAATACTGATGTACATGATGATGCATTCCTGATGTATATTTTATTCTGATTAATGAATACACTTTTTCCTTGCATTCAATTGTCTAACTTACATGGTAGCAAATTTTTTGCATGTTTATCAATAGAAGTTGAGGGACGCTTCGTCTGTTGTGATTATTGTACGCCCTAGCAACATTAGGGTCGTAGCCTCCACAGGCATATCATGGATGGATAGATGGGACACCAGAAATGTTTGGTTCGAGCATCAGGCCGCTATAGATGGCCCTGGGTGAAAATTCCTAAAACCTTCTTGGTACCAGAGGACACCCCAACGTCGAGACCGAGTGGATACATGAGCGCCCGAGTGTCTCCCAATATGTAAGGGACCACATCTCCCACTTTGTCGTGGTTGGTTGGGAGGGGGTTGTGGCCTTACCCACCCGAGCGTAGGGGGCATTGCTACGTTGAGTCTGACCAGCTTGAGGAATGGGTCCACTATCAACGTGGCAAATAGGTATTGGCAGACTATTAGCCAGGCGGATAGTGAGGTTTCTTAAGCTGACTTGAACTGTGCTACTAGGAGATCGACAGTGCCATTTGGAAGGTATTAAACCCCGGTGATGATCCCAGAGATGAACAGTACTGATATGTTGACTTATTGAGCAAGAGTTACAAACTCATTCATTCATTCATTCACTATTCACTCAGGCTGGTGGTGCGCAACTATTTGTTACGTGTACCTTTGCAATGTCTAGGATTTTTGTTGGGGCACGCGACTAAACCTAAGATCAGTAGTTTACCACATTGAGTATGACTATCCAAATTAGGTATGGGACTACTTTGGATAGAAGTCCCTTGTGATGGACCCCATAGCCTACGATACTACATACTATCATCCCAACTTACTGCATATTTCTTTACGTCTGCAGCATATGACATTTTGGGTTACTGTGTTTCTACATTTATATGGTCTAGATGCGGCTGACAGTATTCATGAACTCATTAGGAATTGCGTACTGCATTGCATCCTTAGCATCTGATATTTGGTTCCTTATCACTCCTCATTTACATAGCTGTTCTATATAATGTATTCTTATATTGATTGATTCATGAACTTGTCTGTATTTTCGCTCACTCTGTTATCGTATGATTAATAATCTCATTCATATTTCTGTTTACTCTAATAATTCCTGCTCTTATCAGTATTTCTACTTCGATATTGTACGATTTATGGATTACCAGTATTTCCGGTATTGAATGATGATGATATTGTATTGAATACTTAGCACTTACCTTATGCATACACTTTCACCACTCACTAAGCTTTCTATAAGCTTATGCACAATAGATGCGTGGAGATAGCGTAAGGTTGTAACAACATTGAGCTTGGAGCGTGTAACGGACTTATGGAGCTTTTATTTTTGACATATGTATTTCCCTTTCGGCATTGTATTCAACTGTTTATACTAGTGGATATGTGATGATGATGTTGCCTTTGTGACTTGGGTAAACTTGTGGTTATACTTATTATGAGTTAAATGTACATTGGAAAATCCTCCTTATAGGATCCCAGGATCGAAATCTAGCGTATGGATGTTGGGAGCCGAGAATGGGGTACTACGGAAGCTGTCAGCACCAGATTCGGTGATAACATCACATATCTGCTAATAGCTACCCTTCACTCTATGATTGTTGAGAACTTAGAATGGTTAGATCCCCGAGTTCGAATAACTTAGAGATTTTCTGATATAGTTCCCTACTGTTGAGATTGTGAGGTTGTATAGTATTTCAGTTTTGATCATTTCTGATCTAAGATTCGAGGTCCAGTTGGATTATCATAGTGTGGATGAGGCGTTTTGAGAGCATGAGGCTGAGATTTGTAGGCGTTGTCCCCATCTCTTAGGTGTTTGATTACGTTGGCATGTTACATTCGGATACGATTTTCCTCCCTCGGTGAGCTCTATATAGGTCGTGTTGTGGTTTAAATTTCGAGGACATAATTTTTATTAGGAGGGGAGAGCTGTGAGACCCGTATTATAGTCTGTACCCTTCCGTACGTTCCCGCAATCTTCCCGGTCGAATTTCGGCAACCTTCGACCCTTATCCGGCATTTGCGCGTGACCCTGATTCACATGTCGTCAACCCTAGTCGACTCAACTCAAGACTTATACCCTAGTGACTGTGCTGTCGAAGCGGTTCTAATGCCGCATCTCATGCACCGAGGCGATACCCATGCCAGGAGATATGGGCCTGTGTTCAGTTCGAGGAAAAAACCATGCATTGCAAAAACCTAAGAGAATCTCTACGACTTGTCACCTCAATCAATCAATCAATCCCATAATATCAAGTACAACACATCAATCAACCTTGAAACTGCGGTGAAGATCGCACTAGTTGAAGGAGGGATATGCCAATATGTCCTAGAGGGGGTAAATGGGACTTTTAAAAGATTTTATGACTTATTTTAAAATCCTATTACACTAATCCTAATAGTAGATATATATTAGGATTACACAAAGGTAACTCTACTAGCTTCCAAGCCTGGTAGAGGATCCAATCACAAACTATTCAAAAACCAGCAATATATGCAAATTAGTTTATGATGGATATGACTGTGAATGTGTGTCAGGTGTGATTAGATATATAAATATGAATGTATCGACATGAATCACAAACACAGAAGAAGAGCAATCACAAACACAGCCATTTTTATAGTGGTTCGACTACTTATTTACTCCACTCCCAGTAACCGCACTCAACCCTTAAGTGTACCGGATTTCACTAAGGAGGTTTCACAGTGGTTCACCTCAAACCTAAGGTTTTAAATCAGGTTCACCTTCAACCTTTACAACCTACACTGAGGCTGACTGTTTATGCTCTCACGAGCAAGGGTTAACACAACGCACCCACTTTTAGGCACACTGGCCAAGGATCTTCCATAAAATCCTATTGGAGGTTTCTACATGGTTCACCTCAAACCCAGAGTTTTACTTGTTCACTCTTAACCAGATGTTTATGCTCTCCACAGAGTAAGGGTCCACACAACGCACCCACCACGTACACTCTTGCCAGAGGCCTCCTTGAGGACTTCAAAGGGTGAGAACTACTTAAGACCTAATCTTAAAAAGGAATGATCATAAGTATCCTCTTGGACTCTAGATACTTACAAATAAGTTGATGAGTCCCGATAAGCACAATGCCAAAGATCTCCTCCTCCTTGTTACGAAGAGTCTTCTGCTCCCTTAATCCGCAACACAAAAAGATGTACTGATATATGGTGATGGGTTAGGTCAAGGTTTGATGAAATCTTACTCCCTAAAGGTTTTCCTATAAGGAAGATAGAGTAGTTCCAATCATCTAGGCATTCAAGGTATTTCAGCTTAATGAATTGCCATTAAGGTAGTAACTAGAGGATCCTTGAATGCGGAAGTTAATTCTCCAATGCACTTTATTGAATATCAATGGTGGGGGTGGATTGGAGGATGAACTTCCTTTAGAGAAGGGGCTTTGGGTATATGATCTAAGGTTAAACACTCAAAAGCTCTCTTTCTTCTCTCAGCAACAAAAGACAAGTCCTCTATATATAGGTAAAAGGTTCCAACAGATATAAAACGGTCACATTTATGAATGAGTTCAATATCATCAAGTAGGCTCGATATCATCGAGCGTGAACTCTCGATAGTAGCGATGGTCTGCTTGATGACTTGAACTCAAAGTCATACGCTTTTAAAACCTTTTACCAGATGGTCGATGAATCGAAACCACTGTCGATATCATCGGATTTCGAAATCCGATTCCATCGATGGTAGGTTCGATCAATCGACACTTGAAAAATGAGAGAGACTCGACATAAAATATTTCAAGTTTTTAGGATATGATCGAGGGTCTGCCGATGTCATCAGAATTTGTATATCGATGATATCGAAGGCAATGTCGATGCGTCGATAAATCCAATAGATTTACTAGTAAACTTGTTGGACAGTTTGTGTCCAGTTTCGATGCAATCAACTCGGTCTTGATATCATCGACTTATGAATATCAATTTCCTTAAATGGCCCCCGATCAAAGTTAAAAACAACCTGAAATATCTACTGAAAGAAATGTGCGCCCACGGTCGATATCATCGATGGACTTCTGATCTTATCGATATTTGATTTCAGAACATATCGAAAGGTGCATCGATATATTGAAGAAATTCAAATTTTTCTCTAAAAAACAGGGGCACCGAAAATCTGCCTGTCGATTTTATCGAGCCACTTTCGATGGGCTCGAGATTTGAGTATCGATGGTATCGATAGGTGTATCGATACATCGATAATTTGTCCAAATATATTGTGAAATTGTTGGACATATTTGATCCTCTTTCTGATCATATCGATGAAGCATCGAGGACTCGATAGCGCAGGTCGATCATATCGAGGGTGTTTTGATAAAATCGACATGGCGAGAAAAACTTAGAGATTTTCCTATTTTGAAAAAGTTTTCTCACCTAAAAACCCTATGCTTTGCTTGCTTGTTTTTAAGGGTTTTATTCACCTGGTGTTTTGGGACAAGGGATGTGAGGCTTTAAATTTACCTGTGGCGAGCTTGAAAACATCCGGTTGAGGCAGACACTTGAAATGATCTTCCTATCAGGCTGTGTAGACAATCTGACTCAACACTCACATAACTTGACAAACCAGGGCACTTTCAAACCCATCACCCAACACATCACTCACCCCATCACAACCCATACCTCTCTTACACAATAACCCCAAAAGTCAACATTTTCATCCCATCTCCTCTCTCTCTCCCATCCATCACTCCATCCCTTCTTCTCTCTTCTCTTCTAAGCAACCAAAGAGAGCCCAACGTCCAAGCTCCCAAGCTCCATGAGAGAGCTAGGTGTGGCCTACCTTCTTACCATCCAATCCCACCCTCCAAAGACTATCTCCACCGTTGAAATGCATCCTCGGAGCTCTAGGATGCGTTGATGGAAAGAGTCCAAGAAGATCAAAGGTGGGTAATTTTATGATTTTCTATCATTGATTTTGTGATTTGAGACCCATATGTGGTGGGACCCTCCATCACCATCCGATTTCTCTCTCTCTCTATCGTGACGGGTGTGGCCCACTTGATCCACGCCGTACAGAGTTGTATGGGCCCACCTGATGTATGCTTTTCATCTATGCTTTGGGCGGTGGGGTCTTGATTTGTGTTCCATCCATGTTGCCCATCTTGAATGCTAGATGAAGGAAAAATACAAATGGCAGCTTGATCCTTGACGTGGGGCCCACTTTTATGTCGTGTTGCATCCGGCATGTGGGACCCACCTTGCTGTAGTGATTGCACCCACCACCGTCCAGTCCCTGGACGGTGGGACTGGCCTTGATGTATATGTTCTATCCCCACCGTCCATTGCTAGGACGTGGGGCCACCTCAATGTTTGTGTCTGTTGATGGTGGGCCACATGTATGTGGACCCCACCTTGATGGACGTATAGTATACACCGTCTAGTCGTGGGTCGTCCAGCAGCTAAGGCGGCTGGACGACATGAAAGGAAAACACAAATGTCGGCTGATCCATTACAGGTGGGCCATATCCACGTGGAACCCACCGGCCATATATCTGACCTTGATGTCAGCAAGTGTTGTGGATTTCAGCCACACTGTACATCTGTGTGGACCCCTTAAAGAATGTGTTCTTCCAGCCATCCCTTTGTAACGGTCCAGAGCAGCAACACCGTGATGCATGTCTACACCAACGCCGTCCATCTGATGAGGCCAACCGTGAGGTTTGGGTATGGTGGGACCCACCTCCACGAATGTGTTTCAACCACACCGTCCATTTCTTTGGGGCCCGCTGGTATGTGTGTGTGGCACCCACACGTGGGGCCAGCAACATCCAGACCGTCCGTTAGATGGACGTCCAATCATCTGGATGCTGGTGCTTTAGAAATATATATATATATATATATATATATATATACATCATAACCTGATATAATAAAATATTATAATACATAATATCTTATGGTAGGCCCCACGTGTGGGACCTACCTAATATAACTAATATATATATATATATATATATATATATATATATATATATATATATATATATATATATATATATATATATATATATGTCGTCCATCTAACTTACAGCAGCAGATGGCTACTGTACGGGCATCATCATGTGGGCCCCATGTATAATATATGTGTTTTATGTCCACCGTCCAGATTACTGGACGGTGGGGTCACACTTTAATATGTGTTTTATGCATGCCGTTCACACGTATAGGCTTCATTCAGGCCGTCCGTCCATTATTGGGACGTGAGGCCACTTGGTGCATGTGTTGTATATCCACGCCATTCTCCAGATCATCGGACCCACCTTGGTGTAAGTGTTTTATTTCCACACCGTCTATTTGTTTGGGCAGCAGCTGCAGGCCTGATCATGTGGTACTATGATAATCCAGACTGTCCGTCTGTTTGTTTTGGGTGGATCACACATGTGGGCCCCACACTAATAATTACAGCTGTTGTTGCGTCAGCAAGTTCTTTGGGTCTCATACGGTGTATGTGTCTCATCTATACCGTCCAACCATTTGATCTAGAACACCATGACATGTGTTTTATATCCAGGCTGTGCATCCTGGGGTCTGGATAGTAGCCTGATCATGAGGCATGTGTAAAATCCACACTGTTCACCGAATTGGTGAGCCTGTCTTAAGGACTGAGACTAAAATGAGGCGGATCTATTCGGTGGACCAAACTGCAGAAAACAGTGGAGAGTTGAACATCTGTCATTGAAATCCTTTTACGACTACAGTAGTTTTAGATCAAAATGATATTTGTTTTCCTCCTCAACCAGGTCTTGATGACCTCATGAACAAACTAGATGGAAAATAAACGTGATGGTGGGCCTTAGAATTTTAAACGGTGAAAATCATTATCTCCACTTCTATTTGTGGTATGGTTCAATTGATCTTCGATCATCATCTTCGCTGCTATTTATGGAATAGCCCATCTAATGCGACCCACTTGATATATGAGGCCAGTGTAGCCCATCTAATGCGACCCACTTGATATATGAGGCCAGTGTCGAGGCCCAATAGGATGTATATATGGCCCATAGTGACGTGGCCCATTATGATATGTATGTGGCCCACCATGCTGCGGCCCATTATGATATGTATGTGGCCCACCGTTTCGCGACTCGACTTAATGTATTTATGGCCCATCCATGAGGCCACCTTGATGTATTTGTGGCCCATCCATTAAGGCCCACTTGACGTTTATGAGGCCCATTGGTGTGACCCATTGATGCAGTCCACTTGACGTTTATAAGGCCCATTGGTGCGACCCGTTGATGCGACCCACTTAATGTGTACAAGGCCCATTGAGATGTATTTTTGGCCCATATGTCGAGGCCCATCATGATGGATTGAGGCCCATGTGTTGTGACCTATTGTGATGTATCAAGGCCCATGGGTTATGGTCAATTGCGATGCATTCGAGGCCCATGTGATGAGGCCCATAGTGATGTGGCCCATGAGATGCAGCCCGCTTGATGTAAGAGACTCTTGTGTAAGGCCCATTGAGACTGTATGAGGCCCACCTTGATGTAAATTGTGGCCGTCAATGAGGTTAATGTGACATATTTATGGCCCAGTATGATGTATATTAGGCCCTTGTATGAGGTCATGGGTCACTGTATGTTTAATTCTACGTGGGCCACTCCCTAAGAGTAATGTTGGTTAAATGACCACATTGTTAGGTAATGATGATTTAATGTCCACATTGTGACCTTCTCTTAGGCCTTAATCGGTCGATTGTTGAGGCTGATTCCGATTCTGATTATCGACTGATTCCGATTGTCATGACTGATTGTCGATTCCGATTGACATGACTAGATTGCCGATTCTGATTATCGATCAATTTCGATTGTCATGACCGATTGCCGATTCTAATTGACATGACTAATTTGTCGATTCTGATTATCAAGATTGATTGCCGATTCCAATTGACGTGACCGATTTGCTGATCCGATTAACGTGACCAATTTGCATATTCTGATTATCGATCGATTCCGATTGTCATGACCGATTGTCGATTTTGATTTACATGACTGGATTGCCGATTCTGATTATCAATTGATTCCGATTGTCATGACCGATTGACGTGACTAGATTGTTTATTCTGATTATCGATCAATTCCGATTGTCATAACCGATTGCCGATTTCGATTGATGTGATCGATTTGCCGATTCTGATTATCGATCGATTTTGATTGTTATGACCGATTGCGGATTTCGATTGACGTGACCGATTTGTCGATTTCGATTATTGATTGATTCTGATTGTCATGACTGATTGCTATTTCCAATTAACGTGACTAATTTGTTGATTCCAATTATCGATCGATTCTGATAATCAAGGTCTATTTCGATTGTCAAGCCGATTATTGAGACCTATGTGATGTATATGCGGCCTATATTTGAGGCCCATTATGATGTGTATTCAGCCCGTGTTTAAAGCTCAATGTGATATATATGAGGCCTATATGATGAGGCCCATTGTGATGCAATTGAGGGCTAGGTGATGGAGCCCATTGTGATATACGTTAGGCACATTTGAAAGGCCCATTGTGATGTGTATTAAGCTCTTGAGTGAGGCCTATGGTGTTATATATCAGGCCCTTTGTGAGGCCATAGGTCTACTATATTTAGGCTTTATGTGGGCCACCCCTTAGGGGCAATGTTGGTTAAATGTCCACATTGTCGAGGCTGATTGTCGAGGCCGATTGTTGATGCAGGTTATTAATATCGATTATGAGTATGTGACAGCATAGCATCATGGTACATTCCCGTACACATCATCTACATGTTTATCATGAAATGTGGTTGACCATTGCATATGTCATTGGGCAGGTTGTTATGAGACTCTTGATAGGCGGAGGTTATCTCACATGAGCGCACGATATGCTCAGCATGGGTGCATGACTAGATTGTATGACTCATGCATCTTACATTGTGTGTTGTGATTACTGTATGCCCTAGCAACATCAAGGTTGTAGCCTTCATAGGCATATCATGGATAGTCAGATGAGACACTAGAAATGTTTAGTTCGAGCATCGGGCTGCCATAAATGGCCTTGGGTAAAAATCCCTAAAACCCTCTTGATACCAGAGGATGCCCTAACATCGAGACCGAGTAGATACATGAGCGCCCGAGTTCAGAATAGTAGGAGGTCGCATCTCCCACTGTGTCGTGGTAGGTTGGGAGGGCGTGTGGCCTTACCCGCCAAAGCGTAGGGGGCATTGCTAGGCTGAGTCTGACCAGCTCGAGGAATGGGTCCGCTATCGACGTGCCGAATAGGTATTGGCAAACTATTGGCTAGGCGGATAGTGAGGTTTATTACGCTCACTTGGACTGTGCGACTGGGAGAGCGGTAGTGTCATTTAGAGTGTACTAAACCCCGGTGATGATCCTAGAGATGAACAGTACTGATATGTGGACTTATTGAGCAAGAGTTGCATACTCATTCATTCATTCATTCACTATTGACTTGGGCTGGTGGTGCATAACTATTTGTTACATGTACCTTTGCAATGGCCAGGATTTTGGTTGGGGCACACAACTAAACCTAAGATCAGGAGTTTAACACATTGAGTCTGGCTATCCAAATTAGGTATGGGACTAGTTTGGATAGAAGTCCCTTGTGATGGGCCCTATAGCCTACGATACTACGTACTATCATCCTGACTTCACACTCCAGCATGGTCATTCCATTCGCACTGCATATTGCATTATATCTGCAACATATAACATTTTGGGTTACAGTGTTTCTACATTTATATGGTTTAGATGCGGCTGACAATATTCGTGAACTCATCAGGAATTGCGTACTGCATTGCATCCTCAGCATCTGATATTTGGTTCCTTATGACTCATTTACATAGCTGTTCTATATTACGTATTCTGATATTGATTGATTCATGGACTTGTCCGTATTTCCGCTCACTCTGTTATCGTATGATTAATAATCTCATTCATATTTCTGTTTACTCTGATAATTTCTACTCTTATCAGTATTTTTGCTTCGATATTGTACAATTTATGGATTACTAGTATTTCCTGTATTAAATGATGATGACATTGTATTGAATACTTAGCACTTACCGTGTGCACACACTTTCACCACTCACTAAGCTTTCTATAAGCTTATGCACGATAGATGCGTGCAGGTGGTGTTAGGTTGCAACAGCATTGAGCTTAGAGCGTGCAGCGGACTTATGGAGCTTTGATTTTTGACATATGTATTTCCCTTTCAGCACTATATTCAACTGTTTATATTAGTGGATATGTGATGATGATGTTGCCTTTGTGACTTGGGTAAACTTGTGGTTATGCTTATTATGAGTTAAATGTACATTGAAAAATTCTCCTCATAGGATCCCAGGATTGGAATCTGGCGTATGGACGCTGGGAGCCGAGAATGGGGTACTACGGAGACTGTCGACACTGGATTCAGCGATTGAGAATTTTGTGAGCCCAGTTTCTGAGTTGGGGGTGTGATAGGTTAAGGTTTAGGTTTAAGTTTAGGTTATATGTTTAGGTTTAGGTTTATGTTTAAGTTTAGGTTATAGGTTTTGGGATTTGAGAATAAGTTTAGGTTATAAGTATAGGTTTAGGTTAATGTTCTAGGTTATAGGTTTAGGTTATAAGTTTATGTTAATGTTGTAAGTTGTAGGTTTAGGTTATAGGTTTAGGTTTAGGGATTTGAGAATACATTTAGGTTTTAGGTTTTTAGTTTTACATTTAGGTTTTACATTTAGGTTAAGGTTATAGGTTTAGGTTTAGGTTATATGTGTAGGTTATAGGTTTAGGTTTAGGTTAGGTTATAAGTTAAGGTTTAGGGAATTGAGAATAGGTTAAGGTTTAGGTTTAGGAAATCTAGTTTGGGTTCGGGTTTGGGTTTAAGTTTGGGTTTTCAAGTTTAGGTTTAGGTTAAGGAGTTGAGATTAGGATTAGGTGTAAGTTTTGGTTTAGGGATTTGAGAATACATGTAGGTTTTAGGTTTAAGTTTATGTTTTAGGTTCGGGTTAAGGTTATAGGTTTATGAAAAGGCCTAGCTATATGTCCTGGGGGGGGGGGGGGGGTGAATAGGACAATGTCAAATAAATCTTATAATAGCGAAATTAAAACAAATATGATAGCCAAAATAAATTACAATGTGAGAAAAGTAAAACAACCTCAAATATCTGATCTTGAGAGGTTGATACAAATGTTGTTCTAAGGACAACCTTACACCAAAATCCAGAGTTTATGGTAGGACAACCTTATTTAGAAAGATCTTTGTGATCAAATCTCAAACCAAAGAGAATGCAAAAAGGTGTTTTGGAAAGTGAATTAAATAATCACAAATGTGTTGTTAAAGGATGATACCATACACCATAAAAATGGTAGGGCAACCTCACTTTACAAACAACTTTAAAGAAATTGAATTTTAATATAGATTGAGGAATATATATAGAAAGTAAATTCTAAATTATTACAAAATTCCCACAATGCTTGAATTAAATGATTACAACATTCACCACCACACATACATCCCACAAATGAATATTATGGAGAGAGAGAGAGAGAGAGAGAAAGAGATTAGAAATGTAAATCATTCAACCACAACATAAGGGATTATAGTGGTTCGATCATGTGTTCAATTTCTAAGGTTAAAAAATGCCACAAAAAATGCTACTCCACTCCTAATATCCTCACAGAGAGAGAGGGGATATTAGTGTTCACTAACAAATTAGGTTTTTTTGAGTTCACCCAAAACCTTTGCAATTGTGTCTTTGTCTATGGGCTTATACAATTAAAAAAACCCCACTTAGAAGAAAAAAAAAGATATGGCTCTCCTCGGATAAAAAACAACAAGATTTTTCTAGCAAATCTTGAAAAAAAAACCAAAAATCAAAGGAATTTACAATAAAATGTAAAATACTAGTGCTTTGATCATCTCCTTCGTTGGAAGATGGAGAAGCGAAATGAGTAAATGATTAAATGTTCAAGTTGATTCAATGGACTCAATTACAATGGAGGAGTTCTAATAGATTTTAAATTAAACCAACTAGGGCTTGCCTTAATTGATTTTGATTCCAAAGAAAGGGAATAACAATTCCTCTTTTCAAATTAGATTGGAATAGTAGAAACAAAATCAATTAAATAAAGCTAAAGAAAGAGAGTATAAAATAAGCACACTTAGTTTAGATGGAGCATAAAATTATCTCTCAGAAGTTTGATGAAGATTGACTTGAATGGATTAATTAATTGCTTGAATTCTTCTGAGATTCGTGAATTTATAGGTGAAGCAGAAATCGCATCTTCTACTTTGCGCGAGGTCGTCTAAGGAGCTCTTCGACTACGTAAAGAAAGGATTGCGTGGGTTGATTTAAAAAAATCAAGCGCGATAAGCTTTGCGTGCGCAGCATGTCGTTTATGTTGTCGAAGACCTTGTAAATTATTGTTTGGACTTTGAATCAAAGATATTCGATTTCGTCGAAAATAAGCGATCGACCGTTCATTCCTCGAAGGGGTCGAACGATTCAGAATGGTCGAAAGCTAATAGAAATTATCCGAATTTTGTAACAAACTTACGATCGATCGAGGAATTTCTTGGGTGTCAATAAAAGCTAGGACTAGTCGAAGAAAGCCTAGAACAAGTCCCCAAACTGCCCAAACACATGTGTCATATACATATGACTTATGTATCCAAAATGGCCTACTTCTAAGGTCAACCTATGGTCAATCAAACCCCAATCAAGAAGTAAGGACATTGAAAACATTAGGAACAAGTGACCTTGAAGTTTAAGCCTTGAAGTCTTGATGTAGCTCAACCTTGAAAGTATCTTGAGTTCTTTACGAACTGCCTTGTACTCTTCTTGAAGTCTTGCATTCTTGAGTCTTGTCTTGTGAGCAATACTTAAAGTCAAGCTTGATCTTTGTACTTGTGATCTTTGCTTGTTGTGAACTTTGCTAGTTCAAGAAAGTTAATCTTGGAAAGAGCTTCACTTATACAAGTTATATAACATTATATAACAGTGATTTTGTCATCACAAATTTGACAACCGACAGGGATATAGACTGATATAAATTACAGCACTTACAATCTCCCCCTTTGTCAAATTAGTGACAAAACATAGGCCAAAATGGCGACTCTCGGTGGGAAGATATAAACCGATTAATATTAAGTCGGTTTCACCTACTAAATCAATATTCAATATCTAATATTCAACCAGTTCAAATTAGTTCAAACATACTCCCATACTCCCCCTGAGTAACATAACCAATGCTACTCCTCCTCTCACAATCACATCGATTAAATACAAACCACAAACCATTCTCCCCCTTTTTATCACAATAAACAAAGAAAATAACAAAGAAGAAGAACTAAAGAAAAGAATATATGAGAGAAATATGAGGAGATATGAGATTATAGCGAAGAAATTAAAAGCATGGCATGAACTCAAAATCAGCATAGTATCACAATAAACAAATACCCTGACATAAAAGAAAAATAGTATCCAATTCCAAATCAGACAACATAGTGCTAAGATTTAAAGTTATTACAAACCAGAAAATCCCATATAGACTAGTCAGAATTAGAACTAGAAGACGGAGCATGAATAAAGGGATCAAGTTGGTGCATGCCTTTGTTCAATCGCCTAAGATATTTGCGCATGTACTTGAATTGTAAATCATGAGCAACTGACATATTTTCTAACTTTTCATTTATATTCTTAACTTTACCCTCCGATGCACTCAGACATGCATCAAAATCAGATGGTTCAAAATATGGATCATTTGTTGAATCAGAATCCAGTTCCTCAAAGATGTCATCCATATTAATGTCATCCCTTGATTCTTCATGACCAGCACCACCACCATTACCACCTTGTTCAGGAAGTAATTCCAACTTCATCTTATTGAGATTAGAGTTGTTGAAAATCAAATGATGGATAGGTGCCTCATTAACTGGCATATTGACGCCAAAACAGTTATTAAATAACCAAAAGGGATGTCACTATGACCAGGATGGAGTCTAAACTGAAGAATGAAATGGCAGATTAAGGATGGCAAACAAATCTGAGTACCACTGGAAATAACATGAATAACACGAACTATAAATGAAGTCAAGTCGGTTTATTACCCGTATCCGAGGATCTGATTAGACACAAAGATTTGTGGGAGTATTACATGGGTCATTTGGGTAACAAATACCTCATGCGAAGCGCATTCCTTTTTAGTCTAGTGAACATCCATGTTGCACAAGTCTCTAGTGAGCATACGTTTTTCAAATACGAGGGTTTAGAAAAGGAACAATTATGAATAGGAATACCCTCATCATTCACAGGAATATCCATAAGGGCTAAAATTAAATGACAATCAATTTCAAATGGCCCTTCACTAGTAGATATTTTAAAAGTTAAATTATCCAGTGAGAAGTCACTAATACATGTAAACATGGATAGGGTAATGGGCCAGGGATGCGAGGGGCTCAAGAGATAAAATGCAATAAGTTAACCCAACCTACAGCTTCAAGCATATGAAGGATATCAAAATGTGCAATATGATTAATATCAACAGGATGTTCAACAATAACATTACGAGCTCTAAGGTCTGTAACATAAGATGGATCAGTATTGGGCTCAAGAAGATGACGTTTGGTTGATCTGTAGGAAGAAGGACTACGGGAAGTAGTTTTTCTACCTCTAGAAGCCATATGCAACAACAATAACAAGGAAATAAAGAGTTGCAAAGGATTGAGAAATGGGTTTACTTCAATCAGATTTTTCAAAATCCAAACCCCAAATCTCAATGAAATCCTAAATAGAAAGCTTCAAGTAAGAAAAAAAGCAATCTAGACACAAATTTGCAAGAAAAAACGAAAAATGAAACACTAACCTTGAAGAATAAGAATGGTGGGTTCTACGACAAAAGCTGGCTCCTTGAAAAAGGAAAAACGAAATGAGGAAGAAAGCAAAAATCCCCAAATTTTAAGTTTGATTTCGAGATCTTTTTATCGTGGTATGTGAGGAATCTTTACTAGCGAAATGAAGAATGAAACTGACAGTGAAAAGATGAATTTCATATTTCTTGCAAAAAATTTTTTTAATATATAAAAAAAAGTTGGAATTAAACCTAGCAAATATATACACGATACACGTAAGCATAAATAATCATTTTGAAATACACATGCCAAGATCAAATTTCATTTTATTAAACCTGTTTTTATCAAGAGGTTTTGTGAAATATCGGTAAAACCACTTGATCTTGATAGGAATATATTAAGATATAACTTTTTCTTCTACCAATTCCTGAATATAATGAAATCTAATGTCAATGTGCTTAGTACGAGAATGCTGAATATGATTTTTTGAAATATTTATTGCACTGGAATTATCACAATGTAATAACATAGAATTCTATTTAATTTCATAATCACTTAGCATTTGGTGCATCCAAACAAGCTGTGTACATGCATTAGAGTTTTTAAAAATGCGATATACTAAAGATAAAGTTGTTGAGAGTGATATAGAATTTTGTTTCTTACTAAGCGAGAGAAACTAAACAATTTCCAATGTAAAGCAACCACCACTTTGGTTGATTTTCTATCATCAATTACATGCCTATTACCCAATATCGAGTACCCAGCAAGTTGGACACTAGTCTCATGAGGATACCAAAGACCAAGATTTACAGTACTTGTGACATATCTAATAATCCGCTTGACAGCAATTAAATGTGATTCTTTTAGATCAGATTGAAATCTTACGCAAATACCAACAATTAGAGAGATATCAGGTCTACTAGCAGTTAAATATAACAAACTACCAATCATACTCCGATAAAGTTTTGAATCAACATTTTTACCATTAGAGTCTTTTGAGAGTTCCAGGGTAGTACTCATAGGAGTATAAAAATTCTTGCCATTCTTAAATCCAAATCTCTTAATTAGATTCAAGGCATACTTAGATTGAGAGATGAATATTCCTTTAGATTGCTGCTTTACTTGCAAACCAAGGAAATAGGTCAATTCCCCAACCATGCTCATTTCATTTGTGATTTCATGAAGAAATGCAAACTTCGTGATCAAGTTAGTACAAGTTGATCCATAGATGATATCATCAACATAAATTTGTACCATTAAGATATGATCATTATGTTTTTAACAATAAAGGTTGGGTTCATCGGAGGATTAAATATCCTAGTAAAGGTTTTATCATGATCCCATTTGAAAATTGTGACTTAAAAGAAATTTTCTTGAAGAGGCTCATACCATGCTCTAGGTGCTTGTTTTAGTCCATAAAGTGCCTTTTTAAAAAGCCGATACACATGATCAAAGTATTTTTGGGATCTTGAAACCTATTATCTTTCAACATATACTTCATGTAAATGAATGCATTTAGAAAAGCACTTTTTACATCCATTTGATATATCTTTATCTTTCTAAAACATGCAATGGATATAAATATCGATAGATTCAAGCGTGCATTCTGAGTCAAAAGTTTCATCAAAATCAATTCCTTCAATTTGAGTATAACCTTATACCACTAGTCTAGCCTTATTTCTAATTATATTTCCACACTCGTCAGACTTATTTTTGAAAATTAACTTTGTTCCAATGATGTGTTTATCTTTAGGTCTTGGTACGAGATACCAAACATCATTTCTTACAAATTGGTTAAGTTCTTCTTGCATTGCAACAATCCAGTTCTCATCAGCAAGAGCTTCTTTTACATTAGATGGTTCTATTTGGGATGTAAAACATACATAATTACATAAATCCTCAAGTTGTCTACGGGTGCAAACACCAGTGAGAGGGTTCCCAAGAATTTGAGTGGTTGGATGATCTTTAATAGTCCTCAATTTAGAGTCAGTCTGATTTGATGAAGTATCGGGTTTATCAATGATTAGAACATCATTATCTAAATTAGAGATTGACTTATTTAAGTGATCATCAATGATAACATTGATGGATTCTTGAATCACACCAGTTCTTTTATCGAGACCCTATACGCCACGTGGACTTTGTTTTAAGGAATATCTAGAAAAATCCCTTCATCACTCTTTGTATCGAATTTTCCCAAAATTTCACGCGAAAATAAAATATAGCATTTCTTTGTCAAAAACTTCGAAAGTATTTGATAGTAGGCTTTTTATTGAACCATAATTCGTAAGCCATTTTATTATTATTTTTGCTAGTATAGACTCGGTTAATAATATAGCAAGCTGTATTTATAGCTTCAACCCAAAGATTTTTAGAGAGCTTCATGCTATTCAACATTATATTAGCCATTTCTTGAAGCACCCTATTCTTTCATTCCACAATTTCATTTTGTTGTGGAGTTTTGGGGCGATAAATTCATGTAATATTTCTTAAGGTACAAAACGTCTAAAATTGCTATTCTCAAATTGGATCCATGATCACTACGAATCTTCTTGATTTGAGAAGATTTTTCGATTTGAATCCTTTTGAGAACTTTTCTAACTTCTTCAAGGGTTTGATTTATCCCATAAAAGGCTATCCAAGTGAATCCGGTAAAGTCATCAACTATTACCAAGATATACTTTTACCACCACGACTTTCCATTATTGGTAGGTCCAATTAGATCCATGTGGAGAAGTTCGAGTGGTTTTGATGTGGTATTTGAATTCACCTTTTTGTGTGAGTTCCTTGTTTGTTTGCCTATCTGGCACTCACCACATATTTTATCTAATTTCTGAAGTTTTGGGTAAACCTCTTATAAGTTATTGATTGCTCAATCTATATAAATTTCGATAATGAACATGTCCAAGATGTTTATGCCATAAATCAGTCTCGTCTGTATGGACCATGTAACATGTTTGATTAGATGAGTTGGATTCGCTAATGATATAGCAATTTTCAGGCGTTCTACGTCAAGTTAATATTACTGAGAACCTTTATTATTTAGTATCTCATGACTTTGATTAGAAGAACCGAACACTATGATTATTATCACATATCCGAGATATGATTATAAGCAAGTTATGTTTTAAGCCTTCAACATATAAAACGTTTTTAAACAGATGATGAAAATGGAAAATTAAACAGTTAGAACCGTACCTTGACATATAATCTTGCGATTCTTGCTACCATCACCAAATGTGTGAGTCATCAAAGTCATATCTTTAGATCCTTGAATAAAGCTTTGTCTTTGTCATATGCTGGAACATCCACTATCTAGGTACCACTTTGAATGACTTGTTGCTTTGAAAGCGATGAGCAATGGTGGTGACTTTAGGAACCCATTTCATAAGAAGTATATTTGTATAAAATTTCGGTTTAGGAACATAGTTGATCTTCTTTTGTTTATAGTTGTAAGTATAACCTATAGAGTTAGATTTTAGGAGCTCCTTGAGTAAATTTACTATCTTTTCAACTAGTGGATTTGAAGATTAAATTGACATGCACGCAATTCTAAGTTTTTGAAGAGTTTTTGAATTTCTACCAAAAACCTTGATAAGTATTTTTCCTTTTGAAGAGTTTAAGGACTCTTCTTTCACAAACATAGGAGGAGTATACTTTTGTTTAGGAGATAAATTTTATTATGCCTTACCGGATAGATCGCCACATTTTCTTGATCAAAAGGATAAGAGTTTTTCTAACTTTGGATCACCTTGGGCATATTTCCATATGTCCTTTTGACTCAGAAGAGAAGATACTTCCTTTTTGAGATTTTCAATCTCAGATTTTAAATCAACAATTAAAGAGTTTTTGAATTCCAAATCGCATTTTGATTTTTTTAAAAAATTCTGAAATTTGTGATTTTTCTAAGATAAGTGATTCAAAACATTCTTTTAGTTTAGAAAACTTTTCTTTTTGAAGTTTAAGTTTGACAGCAATTTTACAACTTTCCTTATATAGGGCATTATAAGCGTCTTGAAGATCATCTTCATTTTCATATTCACTATTCAGATTTTCTTCACTTGTTGAGTCATTATCTGAAAAAGTGAATTTGGCTAGAGTTATAAGAGCTTTAACTTCATTCCCTAACTCAGTTTCAGAATCTTCTGATTCAGAAGAAGCTTCAGAATCAAATGATTCATCCCACGTAGCCAACATACCCTTCTTCTTGGGTTTGTCCTTTTTGGGACATCTATTTGCCAAATGCCCATATTCTTGACAGTTGTAGCATTGACTATCTTTCAAAGATTTTCGAGATTTGGGTCTAAACTTCTTTTTATCATTTGATTTTTAGAAATCAACCCTTTTCTTGCTTTTAAAAATCTTGTAGAATTTCTTAGCCAAAAGAGCCATATCATCTTCTGAATCAGAATTTTCTTCTGAATTACATTTAGAGGATTTTAGAGTGATTGATTTACCTTTAGGAGCTTTAAAGTTTAACTTGTAGGTTTGTAAAGAACCAATTAGTTCTTCTACCCTCATATTGTCAGTATCACGAAGTTCATGGATCGCGGTTACTTTAGAATTGAACCGTTCAGGAAGTGAGCGTAATATCTTTGCACACTCTTTATTTTCTGGGATTTTATCGCCAAGACCCCACATTGAGTTTACAATGTCATTTAGTCTAGTGTAAAAGTCCATAAACATTTCATTTTCCTTCATATGAATTTCTTCAAATTTGGTTGTGAGGAGTTGGACTTTAGACTTTTTGACAATTGATGTACCCTCGTGTGTCATTTCTAGTATATCCCAGGCTTGCTTTGCAGTATCACAGGATATGATTCTTTTAAACTCATCCGAATGATACACAATGCTCATGTTCATGATTCTTCCTCATCAGCATGAATCTTTAATTGCAATGCCTGAAGAATTATATGCGCAAGTGATTGCATTTAGTGCTTTAGCATTGCACTATACTCACTTTTCAAGAGTGGTCCATAAATAATGAAAGGTGTACAAACATAGTTTTTGAACTGTCAATTGATTAGAACTTCAATGGTAGGGAGTTTTCCATTCGGTCACTTGTGGCTCACTACACACTCTCATCCATTGATTTTAGGAAGATTCTCATTCGACTTTCCAATAGAGCATAGTTGGAGCCATCAAATGGTGGAGGCCTAGTGACTGAAAGGCTATCAAAATTTGACATCGTTTTAAATAGCTTAGATCATTAGCTCAGGAAATAAATTCAAATAAAAAGCAATAAGAATGAGCTATTAGGGTCTGATACCACTTGAAAAGGCCTAGCTATATGTCCTAGAGGGGGGATGAATAGGACAATGCCAAATAAATCTTATAACAGCGAAATTAAAACAAATGCGATTAGTCCCACCATTATGTAGGCAGAATAAATTACAATGCAGAAAAGTAAAACAACCTCAAATATCTGATCTTGAGAGGTTGATACAAATGTTGTTCTAAGGACAACCTTACACCAAAAACCAGAGTTTATGGTAGAACAACCTTATTTCTAGAAAGATCTTTGTATCAAATCTCAAACCAAAGAGGAATGCAGAAATAAACACAAATTGAATTAACTTGTAATCACAAATGTGTTGTTCTAAGGACAGCCATACACCATAAAAATGGCAGGGCAACCTTGCTGGAACAACTTTAAAGGAAATTGAATTTTAAGCAAATAGAAGAATAGCAGGAAGTAAATTCTAAATTATTACAAAATTTTCACAATGCTTGAATTAAATGATTACAACATTCACCACCACATATACATCCCACAAATAAATATTAAAGATTAGAAATGTAAATCATTCAACCACAACACAAGGGATTATAATGGTTCGCTTGTGTGTTCACCAACTGTTAAACAACAGCCACATAAAATGCTACTCCACTCCTAATATCCTCACACAGGGGATATTAGCGTTCACTAACAAATTAGGTTTTCACAGGTTCACCCAAAACCTTTACAATTGTGTCTTTGTCGTGGGCTTACACAAAAAAACCCCACTTTTGAGTTTTCTGGCTCTCTCTCGGATAACCATTGAAACAACAAGATTTTTCCGACAAATCTTGAAAGAAACTAGACGCAAAAATGAAGTGAATTTACAATAAAATGTAAAATACCTGATTATCTCCTTCGTTGTAGTAGCCCGGTAGAACCAAATCAGAGTAAATGATTGAATGTTCAAGTTCAATGTCCAGTACTCAATTACAATGGTTCTAGTTCTAATAGATTTTAAATGAAACCAACTAGGGCTTGCCTTAATTGATTTTGATTCCAAAGAAAGGGAATAACAATTCCTCTTTTCAAATTAGATTGGAATAGCAGAAACAAAATTAATTAAATAAAGCTAAAGAAAGAGAGTATAAAATAAGCACACTTAGCTTAGATGGAGCACAAAATTATCCTCAAGTTTGACGAAGATGGCTTGAATGGATTAATTAATTGCTTGAATTTTTTGAGATTACGTCGTGCTCTTTATAGGTGAGCGGATCACATCTTCGATGGTCTAAGGAGCTCTTGAGTAGTTGAAGAAATGCTTGATTTGAAAAAATTGGGCGCGATAAGCTTTGGACCGTTCTAACAAGAAGTATGTGATGAAGCCCCCGTCGGGTCATCTTCGTGGGGTCGAAGGTCACCTTCGACACTGGTCGAAAACCTTGTAAATTATCATTTGGACTTTGAATCAAGATATTCAACTAGTTGTAGAAAGCGATCGACACTTTGTTCCTTCTGACCAAGTCGAACAGAATTCCAGTAAAAGGGATTGGTCGAAGCCTAATAGAAATTATCCGAATTTTGTAACAAACTTACGACTGATCGAGGAATTTCTTGGACTGGTCGAAGCAAAGCTAGGACTAGCGAAGAAAGCCTAGAACAAGTCCCCAAACTGCCCAAACACATGTGTCATATACATATGACTTATGTATCCAAAATGGCCTACTTCTACGGTCAACCTATGGTCAATTAAACCCCAATCAAGAAGTAAGGACATTGAAAACATTAGGAACAAGTGACCTTGAAGTTTAAGCCTTGAAGTCTTGATGTAGCTCAACCTTGAAAGTATCTTGAGTTCTTTCATAAGGAAATGGAAGGAGTTGGTTGTACTCTTCTTGAAGTCTTGCATTCTTGAGTCTTGTCTTGTGAGCAATACTTGAAGTCAAGCTTGATCTTTGTACTTGTGATCTTTGCTTGTTGTGAACTTTGCTAGTTCAAGAAAGTTGATCTTGGAAAGAGCTTCACTTATAAAAGTTATATAACATTATATAATAGTGATTTTGTCATCACAAATTTGACAACCGACAGGGATATAGACGGATATAAACTATAGCACTTACATTTAGGTTATAGGTTATAGCTTTAGGGAATTGAGAATAGGTTTAAGTTTAGGAAGTTGGGTTCGGGTTTAGGGTTTAGGGTTTAGGATAAGTGGGATGCCTAACTCCCACTTATCAAAAGATGGACCCCACCAAATATCACCTGCTGTAAAAATCAAGTTGACCTATTTACTTAGCTAGAGTCAACAGTTTTGAAGTCGTTTCACCTGTTGGTGGACCCTGCTGATTTTTGGATGTTCTACACAAGTGACAGATTGATAAGAAAAATAAGATTTTTGTGATCACATATAATAAGAGTAATCATGGGCAAAAAGGTTTTTTAGATAGTAAAATAGAAAATGTTTAAACTAAAGAAAACCCACAATCGCCACATAGAGTATTAAATAACTCTCGTTCCACAATCATTTCACTCCTCTGCAATATGTAGCCTGAGATTGGTTGTATTTTTAATATATATATATATATATATATATATATATATATATATATATATATATATATATATATATATATATATAAGAAAACCCAAATCAAGAATTTTCTCACATGTACTGAAATTCCAAGAAACACCTAACTTCATCAATCAGATCAAAATATCCACAACTAGAAATAAAATAAAAACATAAATAAAAATCAATATATATATATATATGGAGAGAGAGAGAGAGAGAGAGAGAGAGATGAGAATGAATACGATTCATCTTCTTCAATAAAAGGATTAGATTGAGTTGAAGATGGATCCATGAAGTGGATTGATTGATTTCAATTTCATGGTGAAAAGGCCCATCACTTCCCACAAATACCCAACATAAGAGAAGAGAGAGAGAGAGAGAGAGAGAGAGATTTCAAAGAATTACAAAACCTAAAAAATGAGAAAAAAAAAAGCAGATGTAATTTCAGGATTGAAAAGAAAAACCAAATCAAAGGATTCTTAGATAGACAACAAATACACAGACAATATTTTTTTTAATTACAAAAATAAAACAAAAAATTAGAAGAAAAAAATAGATATGGTTTCGGATAAAAAACAAAAACCCAAATCGTTTTAAGGTCAATGAGGAAAAAAAATGCCCAAATCAATGGAAGTTCAGGGAGGGAGATAGAGAGAATCTAGTGCTTTGAAGAGGTTCGCAATTGCGGGAAGATGAGAGAAGCTAAGGGATGTGGGATGTGGGACGTGGGTTGCTGGATGACAAAGGATTCAACGAGAGAGAGAGAGAGAGAGAGAGAGAGAGAGAGAGAGAGAGGCGTGAGAGAGTGGGGGAAAAGGGTAGGGTTTTTTTATTTGGGCACGGAATCTTTTTGGGCATGGGGGGATTTTTTCGGGTGCAGGACGGAGCGGAAACAGATAGTCCTATTGTGATGTATGTGGTCTATCCACACCGTCCATTCATTTTGAGAGCTATTTTTAGGTGGGGCCCACCTCCATGTTTGTGGGAAACCTACTCCATTCATTCGTCTTTTGAGATCGTTTGACAACATACAACAAAAAATGAGTTGGATTCAAAACTTAAGTGGTCCACATGAGAGGAAACAGTGGGGATTCAGTGAGAACCATTGAAACATTCTTATGGGCATAAAAGCTTTATTTCAGGTAAAATTTTCTGTATTTTCACTTCATCAAAGTGGTAATAACCTTATAGATAGTTTTAATGGCATATAAACATCAAGGTGGAGCCTAGGTAGGTTTCAACGGTATATATTTCCTTCCCCATTTTTCCCTCTTGGGTGGCCCACTTGAGTATTATATCCACTCGTTTTTGGTTTTTTTATCCTAAAATGAGCTCCCCGAACGGAGTAGATTTACCACAAACATGGCGGTGGGCCCTACCCAGCATCTATGCATAATAACTTCCTGCGAAAAGCCTTCCTACGATTTAGATGGATAAGGATAATAATCCTCGTCTGTTTTAAGTTGAGTGTAAAACACTTAAGTTTTTAGGGCCCAATATTTTTTATATATGAAATCCACTACGTCCATCAGATTATAACCATTAGCTTCAGTGTTCATATAAAATATGAACTTCAAAAATGATTCAGGTCGGTCACACCAATGGTAGCAATGTAAAACTATGGCAAAATCTCTAATTTCATCAGTTATGGCCCACCTGAGTTTTTCATCAGGATGATTTGTGTATATTGCCTTCATCCTTTTAATTCACACATGATGAATGAGTTTGATGAAAGATACACAATATGGTGGCCCTAATGACAAACCTAAGGTTGGCATCTCATAGCCATTTTCTCTTGTAGTGTGGCCCACATGAATTGTTTATTTGACTGATTTTTGGATCCATGGTGTATAATTCAAGGATTACGTTGATGGATGGAGAGGATATCACATCCTCAGACATTCACAGTGGGCACGCAATCCGATTTGGATGAATATATTCTATACCCAGCCTATCCATTAGATGAGCCACATGAATTGTTTATTTGGCTGAGTTTTGGATCCATGGTGTATAATTGAAGGACTCGCTTGATGGATGGAGAGAATATCACATCCTCAGACATTCACAGTGGGTACGTAATCTGATTTAGATGAATATATTCTATACCCAACCTATCCATTAGATGAGCTATCCCAGACATTCACAGGGTGTCAATAAGTTGGGTCACATTTTGACAAGAATATTTGACCCATTTTACATGTCTAGTCCATTCACTCTATTTTACTAATCATTACCCTCAATTTGACTGGTTACTCACCCTAATCATGCTACATATGAGAAAGATATTGGGCAAACAAGATTGATCAACAATTTGAGTAAATTTTGATTTAAATATCTAAAGTTATTTACTCTTCAATCTGAACTGATCAGATTGTCCAAAAGTGGTTAAAGGTTGTTCATAATATCAAAAATATATTAATAAATAGAAAACACAAACATCAGCTTGATCCAAAACTTCTATGGCCTCCAAGAAATTTTAAATGGTAGAGGTTCAATCACACTATTTCCTATGGCGTGGTCCACTTGAGCTTTGGATATGCTTCCTTTTTATTCTTTGGACCTCAAATTATCCGTTAACATGGATGAACGGAGTGGATAAAATAAATAAATAATGGTGGACCCCACATAGTTTACTCTAGTAAGGGTAATGAGTAACTCACCTAAATGTAGCGGAGAAGGGTTTCCTTAAAACATTCATAATCATATATTGGGCCTGCTTAAATGTGATTCACATATCCAACCCACTCATTATGTGTGTCCCACTTGGATGAGGGGTCAGACCAAGTTTCAACTGCATCCAAAACTCATGTGGGCCCCAATAAGTGCTTTTATATTTTTTTAGGATGTTTTCACATAGTTTTAGATGGTATGGCCCACTTGAGTTTCGTTTACTAATGATTTTTGATATATCTCATAAGCTAAAGGGGACACATCAAATCCACGGTGTTGATGTTCGACACACATCATGATGGGGCCCACAAAACTTGCTAATGCGTACAACACATCATGAAACTATGAATTATAGAGGCAACACATCATAGCCTAGCAGACAAATGCAGTACAAAAAATTTCATTTACCATCGATTAATGGATAGAAGAGCATGCCTAATCATGCAATCCGTGAGAAAAAAAAAATACAGCATATAAAGCTGAATTCTCATGCATATATAAGTGAGACACATTACATGGGAGCTCTGAAAGCCACAGAAAACATGGGTTTAACATGGTAGAAGAAACCATCATCTGACCCAGGGTTTAACATTTGATATGTTCTAATCAACACGAGTTCTGTAGAAGAAAGCAAGTCATCATGGGACACAACAAGCCTTGCAAAACTAAATCTGTGGAGATGGACGGTGAGGATTAAAACCCATACATCATGGTGGGATTCCACATAGATGGCCCTCCTGCTAGACCAAACTAAATCTGTGCGTGGGTAGGGCGTTCAGCAATGGTCCGTAAGAGAGAGATCAAATAAATAGGAAGAGAGAGACAGAGAGAGAGGACAAGTTCGGCAACGGTCCCACCCAAGTCATGGATTGACTTTATTTTTAAGCTCTTGGCCCACCTAAGTCATGGATTGACTTTCTCCATACTGTTCAATGCTTTTCTAGGATCATTTTAAGATATTAACTAAAAAATGGGGTGAGTCTAAAGCTTAAGTGGACTACAAAGTATGGACTGAACGTCCACCATTAAAAATAACATTCATAGAAGTTTTAGCTGATGTTTGTGTTTTCTCTTCATTTATATCTTTTTGATATTATGAATATGTTGGATGTCAAATAAACATTATTGTGGGCCTAAGGAAGGTATCAATGGTGGAAATCATTATTCCACACTGTTTCACGTGGCATGGTACACTTAAGTTTTGGATTTACCAAAAATTTGGGATCAACCCACACCGTTCATCCATTTTTTAAGAAAATTTTAGGGAAATATCCAAAAAATGATTCATATCTAAAGATTAAATGGACCACACCACAAATAAGGGGAACAGATTGGCTACTCCCCCTGACACCATCCAATGGCTGGTGGTTGGTGCTCTGTGAGCCCTACCATGATGTATGTGTTTAATCCATGTCGTCTATCTATTTTTAAAGATCATCTTATGGCATGAGACCAAAAATGAGATATATCCAAATCTTAAGTGGACCACATTCCAGGAAACATTGTTGAATGATCATCAACCATTAAAAAACATTTTGGGGCCATAAAAGTTTTGGATCAAATTGATTTTCGTTTTTCCCCTTCATCTAGCCCTGTATGACCTAATCAACATATTGGATGTCAAATAAACAGTACAGTGGGCCTTAGGAGGATTTTAATGATGGATATATAATAATTTTATAATTTATATATATATATATGGGAAAAGGTTCCATACGGTCGAGCTCATGGGAACTTCTCATACGGTCGAGCTGTGTGGGCCCCACCGTGATGGGTGTCAAACATCTACCCAATCAGTCAGATGCACCATTCCATGGTGGGCTTGGGGCTTAAAAATCAAGTCAATCTGTGACTTTTTTGGGCCACACCACATAGAAAAGTTGAGAGGGGATACCCTCCATTAAAATATTCATAATCATTTGTTGGGATCACCGAGATGTGGCTCACAAATCCAGCCCATCCATTATGTGTGTCCCACTTGGATGAGGAGTCAGACCAAGTTCCATATGCATCAAAATTTCAGGTGGTCCCCACCAAGTGATTTTATATGTTTTAGGCATTCTTCACATGATTTTAGATGGTATGGCCCACCTAAGTTCCGTATACGCCTGATTTTTGGGATATCCCATAATTTAAAGGGGGCCCATCAAATGCACGGTGTTGATGGTTGACACGCATCACAATGGGGCCCCATAGCTCAACCTCGTGGGAAGTTCTCATGAGCTTGACCATATAGAACCTTTGCCCTGTATACCCGACCCCACCCAACCCCAGCCCCCTTTCCCTTTCTTCTCTTTCTTTACTCATTGCACGCACACCCGCCGGCCGACGCCCGACCACCAGAAATCCCTCCCCTCTCTCTGTCTCTCTCGCACCCTCTCTCTCTCTCTCTCTCTCTCTCTCTCTCTCTCTCTCTCTCTCTGATCTCTCCACCCCACCGTTGCTGCTCGCCCTACTCACGAACGTGAGGTATCTCTCTCTCTCTCTCGCTCTCTCTCATTCTCAATCTCTCTCAATCTTAATGTTGATTTATGAATTTGGGGATTTAGTAATTTGTTGATTTCTAATTCAAATGTGTACCCTCATTTGGGGATTTTAGGGCTTACATATTTGAATGTGTACCCTGAATTTGAGTTTTTCTGATTTTATAAATTAGGGATTTGGGGTTTTAGGATTTTGGGAATCTGAGAATTTTTAGAATTAGGGATTTCACCTTCCAGATTTGAAAGAGAAATTTTGGTCTCAAGTTGTGCAATTTGTATTCACTCAAAGATTTTCCATGCATGTGTTTTATGCAAAATTGTTGGTGTTGTTGTTTAGCCATCTTTTGTATCCGATCAAGGACTATCAATGGGGAATTTGGCTATTTTTTCTTCACTTACTCGTTGTTGGGATGTGTGGAATCCTCCCCTGAATTCCATGGAACTTGAGATTTCCAATGTTTGAATGCCCCGAGTTTCATGGATTATTCCCAACTTGACCTTACTCAACCTGCATTTGCTCAACCCAAACACAACCTGAATTCAAATTGGATTGTTGTTTTCCAAACAGAACCAACTCAAGGACCTTGACAACCTCAGCCAAAATGATCCAAACTCGAGTTGTCCCAGACCCAAGTTGTAGTCCTAATTAGGTATACCCAGTTCTCTAATTATAAACAGAGAGTCTGAATTTCTTCTTTCCTAATTATGTTAGCGAGATAGAGAGGATCGTAATAGACAAATACGAGAATCTCTACAACTTCTCCATAAAATCAAGGTTTGTTGGATTACCTTGATTTGTTTGACCAAGTTTGATTATTTGCTGCCAATCTGGCATCAACCCCACTTTACCCTGCCTTGGGAATGGTTGGCCTGTTGCCACCGTGTGGAATTACAATGCTTAACTAATGTCTATCATACCATTTGGATTCCTCTAATATTTTATTTTGTAATTCTTCTATGATCTATAGAATCTTGTATGCTTTGGAGAACTAGCCCCTCAGATGTTCTCTATAAGAGGGCAACATGCTCATTGATGTGTTAGCTAAGGGATGAAACTTAGACCTCTTTTGATTACCAGATTCATTTATTCATTATCTTAATGGATTGTGTTTCCTTTCCTGCATCTGTTTTCCATTTAGAAATATATTCCTTCGAAAATAAGACCTTTTAACCATTTACTTATCTATGGTGCCATCATCGTCATCATCCTTATCATAACCTTGTCCCAGCTATTCGAGGTCGGTTTCTCATGATTTGCTTGGCAAAGGTTTTACCACGGGCTATCGACCTAACATCAACTCTACTTTGCCTGGGCTTATGATAAGCTGGAGTGTCACTAGTCGGCAAAGTTACAATGCTTATCTGTAGTGTCTATCATATTATTGTATTCCTCTGTTGTCATCTATTATAATTCTTCATTATTCTCTAGATATCTCGTATATTCTAGAGAAGCAACCTATCAGTATTCATACAAGTGGCCAACACAATCACCAATATTTTAGCTGATGGATGAGGACTCCTTTTTTGTATTTTGCCAATAAAAGAAAAATGCTATATTTTGGTTGTGGATCAATTTTATTGTTTCCCGATGTCTATTGTTCTTCAAATTTTGCCATTTTTTTTTAATTATATTTTTTCCATTTTGGTAGGAACAAGGCATATCAGTTCTAAATGATGCAATTAAAGCTTGCACGGAAGAGATAGATCGGCACAAGGGGAAACTTGTAATGAAGGAGGCACCTAGAGCTGTGACTTATATTCTCATTGATAAATCTCTATTTGAACATAAAAGTTTCATGTTGCTTTTGGATGCACTACTGAACTGAGTTGCAATAATTCGTTTGTGTTTGGAAAGCTCCAAAATTGATGTTCGGCATTGTTTCTTCCATGCCTAATTGAGGTTGAGGGTTGCAACTATTTGAAAAAGACAATGTGTAATGGACAGTTCACCTGATGTAATTTTTTTCTATCCGGCAAACCAGTTTGAAATCACCATTCGGCTTTGTTCTTGTATAATAGGAGTTGAATGGGAGTTGAGCCAAGTAGGCAGATGCAACTAGAGTTGAAAGAAGGTAATCGCTGGAACCTAAAATTTTATGTGTCAGATCTAGAGTCATGGATAATCACAAAAGAAAGGATAACGTCTTGGGCTTGCTTCACACAAGCCTAATGCATCACACCCTAAGTAATTACACTAGTGGAAAAATATTTTATGTTACAGTAAACACCTAAAGTTCTTATTTAGAATAACCATCATAACTATTCATAAAATAGTCTTTGTATCTTTATATACTTTTCTCAAAGTGAAGGAAACCAAAATATAACACTTCTTATAATAGGTAAGAATGGATTTTTTGAACCTGAGACCTTAATGTTGAATGGCGTACTTTGTCTACCACTGAGGCATGGATTGGATCCAAAGCCTGATATAAGACTTGTCATCTATTACTTTTAACCCTAAGCATCTATTGAATCCCGAACCTGAACCCGATTTCCTAAACCTAAACCTTAACCTATTCTCAATTCCCTAAAGCTATAACCTATAACTTAAACCTAAACCTAAACCTAACCTAAACTAATAACCTTTTGCAGTCAACCGATCCCTCGGATCTACCCTCCCAACGCTATCGTGATTAGAGAAGGAACACGGACTGAAATGTACAGACTTGGAAATTTTTTACACTCCAAGATTACTGTAAACCTCGTACAATATATATTTAACGATGTATATAATACAATGTATATAACATGAAATAGTACATGAGTGGGACAACAATGTATAATGTATATTCAACAATGAAATTAATACATTGTATATAATACATCTCTTCATAATTCCTACCATGCCCTTGACAAATATCATCTACAGACTAGAGACAAGCAATCATATGCTATTGACTTCCTCACATCATCATAAATGATTGATGAACTATTCATTTATGATTTTCTGAGAAATTTAACCAACTCATTTTGTGGACAACATAAGTGTTATCTAGTTGTTACATGTGATAGAGACTTGAAGTTGCATAGCATTTTTAGGAAATATTTTAAACGTATTAGAATGGATTAGGAAAATGAAAGATTACTTTGGCTAGTGCATGCTTATTAGTCCCATATCTAGTCGCAGAAGAAGAAGACCCGGATGTACGTTGCAGCTATCCGGATGTTGAGCGGAGGTCCCTGGAAGGTGGGAACCGCTGTTATGACCATGATGAAGCTGTCCATTTCCTATGGACAGTACTAGAGTGGCCTGACCATTAGGACAGGCCGTGTTTATGTATTAGCTCGAATTTGTTGAAGTAGACTCGGATGTGCGTCAGAGCTATCTGGATGTTAAGCAAGGGTCCCTAGAAAGTGGGAACCGCTGTTATAACCATGATAAAGCTGTCCATTTCCTATAGACAGCATTGGAGTGGCCTGGCCATTAGGACAGACCATGTCTATGTATTAGCTCAAATTTGTTGAAGCAGACTTGGATGTGCGTCAGAGCTATCCGGATGTTAAGCGATGATCCCTGGAAGGTGGGAACTACTGTTATTACCATGATGAACCTGTCCATTTCCTATGGATAGCATTAGAGTGGCCTGACTATTAGGACAACCGTGTTTATGTACTAGCTCGAATTCGTTAAAGAAAACTCGGATGTGCGTCGGAGCTATCCAGCTGTTGAGTGGGGGTCCCTAGAAGGTAGGAACCGCTGTTATGACCATGATGAAGTTGTCTATTTTCTATGGACAACATTGGAGTGGCCTGGCCATTTGGACAGGCCGTGTTTATGTATTTCCTCGAAATTGATGGAGCAGACCCGAATGTGCGTCGGAGCTATGCGGATGTTGAGCGGGGGTCCCTGGAAGGTGGGAACCGCTATTATAACCATGATGAAGTTGCCCATTTCCTATGACAACATTTGAGTGGGCTAACCATTTAGACAGGCCGTATTTATATTTGTATTTGCAGGGACCACACCCTTAACCTAAAACACACGCTAAACCTAAAACCTAAACCTAAACCTTAACCTATAACCTAAACTTTAACCAACAACCTAAACCTTAACCTATTCTCAATTCCCTAAAACTATAACCTATAACCTATAACCTAAACCTAAACCTAACCTAAACCTAACCTAAACCTAAACCTATAACCTAAACCTATAACTTAATGTATAACCTAAACCTTAACCTATAACTATAACCCATAACCTAAACCTATAACCTATAACCTAACCTTAACCTAAACCTAAAACCTAAACCTAAACCTAATCTAAACCTATAAACTAAAACTTAAACCTAAACCTAAAACCTAAATGTATTCTCAAATCCCTAAACCTAAACCTACACCTAATCCTAATCTCAACTCCCTAACCTAAACCTAAACCTAAACTTGAAAACCCAAACATAAACCCGATCCCGAACCCGAACCCGATTTTCTAAACCTAAACCTTAACCTATTCTCAATTCCCTAAAGCTATAACCTAAACCTAAACCTAACCTAAACCTATAACCTTAACCTAAACCTAAAACCTAAACCTAAACCTAAAACCTAAACATATTCTCGAATCCTTAAACCTAAACTTACACCTAATCTTAATCTCAACTACTTAACCAAAACCTAAACTTGAAAATCCAAACATAAACCCGATCCCGAACTTGAACCCGTTTTCCTAAACCTAAACCTTATCCTATTCTCAATTCCCTAAAGCTATAACCTATAACCTAAATAACCTAAACCTAACCTAAACCTATAACCTTAACTTAAACCTATAACCTAAACCTATAACCTAAACCAAAACCTATAACCTTAACCTAAACTAACCTATAACCTAAACCTTACCTATAACCTAAACTTATAACCTATAACCTAACCTTAACCTAAACCTAAACATATACCTAAACCTATAAACTAAAACCTAAACCTAAACCTATAACCTAAATGTATTCTCAAATCCCTAAACCTAAACCTACACCTAATCATAATCTCAACTCCTTAGCCTAAACCTAAACTTGAAAACCCAAACCTAAACCCGAACCCGAACCCGATTTCCTAAACCTAAACCTTAACCTATTCTCAATTCCTAAAGCTATAACCTATAACCTAAACCTAAACCTAAACCTAAACCTTAAACAAAACCTATAACCTAAACCTTAACCTATAACCTAAACTTATAACCTATAACCTAACCTAAACCTAAACCTAAACCTATAACCTAAACCTATAAACTAAAACTTAAACCTAAACCTAAAACCTAAATGTATTTTGAAATCCCTAAACCTAAACCTACACCTAATCCTAATCTTAATTCCCTGACCTAAACCTAAACCTAAACTTGAAACCCCAAACCTACACTACCAAAAAAAGGGGGCAAAGGATTCAGACCACATTACTTTTTGCTATGGACATAAACCTTAACTATGATTGCTACAGTTTTAATCCGTAGCTAAAAAGTTGCTAAACATTAATAATTAATAGTGTTGAAAGGGCCTCCATGAGGCCTAAGAAAAACTATATGTTCTATCTGAGCCATCTATATATTTTTAAATATTACTTTAGAAGACGAAAAAAAAATCAGCTAGATCTAAGGCTCAAGTGGACCACACGGTAGGAAACATTGGTATTAAATTACTGTTGCTTCTTATGCTGTGGTCTACTTTGGCCTTAAATATACCTGAAATTTTTTGTCATAAGGTATAATAATTTGTTAAAATTATGGAGCGGAATGGATTAACGAAATACATCATGGTGGGCCCCACGAATCCCCTAATCACAGCTTCTGCATCCGTCTGTTATGTAAAACACGAAATTTGGGCGCGTGTTCAAACAGAGCCGCGCCCAAACACCCATCTTTTAGTCTTTCTCTCTCTCTCTCTGTTTCTCTCTCTCCCTAATCAGAGCTTTGGAAAGCTCTTCTTTCCCTAATCCTCTCTCTCCCTCCCGATCCTTGCTCCATCTCTCTCATTCTCCTCCCTCTCTCTCTCCAATGCATCAGCTGTGAACGCCCTCCCCTCTCTCTCTCTCTCTCTCTCTCTCTCTCTCCGTTCCCTAATCAGCCCTAATCCTCTCTCTCCCTCCCAATCTCTAGTCCATCACTCTCATTCTCCTCCCTCTCTCTCCAATGCATCAGCCGTGAAGAAACACAGGTCGTGAACGCCCTCTTCTCTCTCTCTCTCTCTCGATTAAAGCAGCCATGAATCTCCTAGCCGAAGAAACACACACTGTGAAGCTCCTCTCCATAGGTTTGATATCTTCTTCTATTTGTATCTCTTTTCCTGTCTTTCAGATTTGATATACGTTAACTGTTTGATGAAATGGCATACTATATGTTTGTTGAAATGGCTGGATGAGATTTTTTAAAAAAAAATCTTCTGTAATATATACATGATTGGAGAGTTAATTTGAAATGGCATGCTATATGTTTGTTGAAATGGCTAGATGAGAACACATACATTAAAGTGGCATCAAGATCAGGGTAACACCTGCTAGTGTCCTATCCTATAACACCTAACCCTTTTAAATCCCACCACGCCAGAAAATATCCATTGAATCTAAGTTGAGAGACCATTATATGTATTTATGTTAGTCTTCTTACTTCTACATTAGGCATCGTGATGTATGTGCCTTCTATCGAGGCTGTCCATCCATTTTAGTAGCTCATTTTAGGGCATGATTTAAAAAATGAGGCAGTTCCAAATCTTAAAGTAGACCACATCACAGGAAATAGAAGTGATTAATCATTAAAAAAAAAACTTCTTATGAGTTTAAAAAAAAACATTGAATCAAACTGATATTTGTGTAGTCCCTTCATTCAGATCTTTTAACGTTATGAATAGATTAAATGGAAAATGAACATTTTAGTGGCCCCTAGGAAGGTTTTAACGATGGGTATTCAATCACTACTATTTCTTGTAGTGTATTCCACCTCAAATTTGGATTTGTTTTTCTTTACTGTAGTGTATTCCACCTAAGATTTGTTTTTTTATTTCCTGTGGTGTATTCCACCTAAGATTTGGATTTGTTTTATTTTTAGTATCGTACCTTTAAAATGAGCTATCAAGACAAATGGACAGCTTAAGGAACATACATTGCAGTGGCCCCACAGTTAAGGATCCATGACCTTTCCATTTGGATGGAAACTAATTGGGGTGGGTATTGGACACAGTTTAGTTAGTGACATTGCCACTGTCCAGGTGGCTAGTAGTCAGTGCTATGTGGACCCCACCATGATGTATGTGTTCTATCAACATTGTCCATCCATTTTGAAATATAATTTTAAGACTTGATTCCAAAAATGAGGTAGATCTAAATCTCAGGTGGACCACACCTTGGGAAAACATTTGTGATTGAATGTCCACCATTAAAAACCTCTTAAGGCTCATTGTAATGGTTATTTGACATCTAACCTGTTGATTAGGTCATACAAACTTTGATGAATAAATAAATATATATATATATATATATATATATATATATATATATATATATATATATATCAGCTTGATCCAAAACTTTTGTGGCCCCTAGAAGTTTTTAATGGTGGGCATTCAATCAAGAAGTTTTCATGCCTAATGCATGTCTTTTGCTCACCCCACACATTTAGAGCTGGATTCCACCTTTCAGTGACCTAGATGGTCCATATAGTGGGTTCTCTTAGATGGACCATGTTGGAAAAAAAAAAAACTCCATTAGGTGATCATCGATGTTTGATTTGTGGCCTACAAATGGATGGTTTGCCCAATCATCTGTATTCGACTACAAAATTCAACTGATCCTATGGTAAGATTCTATGAGTGGGGAGTTTTTGGGGCATGATTCATTCATAATAGGGCCCACCAAATAAACGGCTTGGATCATGGAAGTGGGCCACCTTTAGGTTTCTGGCTAAACCAAAACCATTTTTGTTTACTTGGCCAAGCATTATATGTTTCCTCTTAGGTATTTCCAACAATTTTCACATATCCAATGATGATGGATGATATAGCAACCCTGCAAAGTTATAACAGTCATGCCAAGTAGATTTTAGTCTGTTTCTCTCATTTGTTTTAAACTTATCAATATTCAAATGAATCTCAAAATTTACAGTTAGTATGGACATCTAGGTGGCTTGCTCTAATAAATCAAAGGGATTATGAGTGATGAGAAGATGACATGGAGTTTTCTGATGGTTCTTACCTCTAATCAGCTTTACATTTAGCTAACAAGGGAACTAAAGACCACATTCTGGCATTACTAACTTCCATGAACTTGTTTATTGTTGGAATCAAACTAACAAATGGTTATTCTTCTAGTACTTTGTCTTCAAATAATTTTGATATGTGAACTTGATTTATTGCCTTTTTCTTTGTTCATATACTAATGCACTTGTCAGGGCGGGCACAATTAGCAAAATTTACTTATTTTTTTGTTGCAATACCTTTCTAAAGAGCATGGTTGTTAAAGATTTTAGCATTGGAGTTGCATGTTGGTGATGTGGATGCATCCACCCCTATATTTTTGTATTTATGAACAGAGGATGTACAAAATAGAGATTCTACATATTTACCTTTAATTACATTCACTTGTTTGCTTTTATGTAACATAAATGCATTTCATCAAAATGATTTCCCCTCTCTGATTGATGGCTAAACATGACTGAAATGTTCACTTGTTGTAGATTTGTAAAAAAAAAAAATTAAAAAAATGTTCACTTTGGATGATCCTAACCATCCAATTGGGCAAGGTTGTACGTGGACCATTGCTTGCAACTATCCATTTTGACCATATAGATAGGATCACCATATCTAGGCTTGTTTATAGTCAAATTTTAACCAAATCTCCTTTTGTCCCTTGTTTGTATTACTTTGGTTTTAATTTTTTACTTAACAGGCTGCACGCAATTGAATGTCCATCCTTGGGAACTTCAATATATGGCTTGCAGAATTTATTTCAGTAGATAGATGTTTTTATTTTTTATTTAAGGTTTCTGGATGCAAGTTTTATATTCTAATTTCTAAGGTCAGTTGTACCCTGTCGCATAGTCAAGATAATTTCCATCTTCTTGTGTCTATATTACCATAGATTCCAAGTTTTTGCAAAGAACTATCTAGCATTTCCCTTGGGTGTTTCTTTCTCTTGCGAAAGTCTTTGTGCTTTTGTTGAGTCCACCAAAAAATGTGTATTTTGAGACAAGCAAGCATTTCCCCCTGTGAGCTGAAACTCACTGTGGACATTTCTTGTGTGTGTGTGCCCACGCATGCATGGGGTGGGGGAAAGAGAGCGTGTGTACATGTCTCTCTATGCATGTATATATGTATGTATTTACGTATTAAGGAATACCAATTGATAAAGGGGAAAAACCTCTAAATTCACTTGGTAGGAACTCCTTTCCTCTTCTTTTGTTTTTATGTATGAGTTTGGGAGCTCTTGTCATTATCTTTGCTAAAATGAGATCAACTGGGAATGAACCTATGTTCACATATATAGGATTTCACACCTTTATGCTTAGCTGGCACATGTGGTGGCATTTATATGGGCTAGGTTATACATGTGTATGCTCAACACACCTCTAAACTCTATATGTGAGCCTCCTTTTTAGATTTTTGTGTTTCTTATTGATGTTGCATAACTTCTGCAGGCCTGCAATGCTCATGGGATTTATTCTGCTCCATTATATGATACCCTTGGTATGCATATCACAACTTCTCACTGGATTCACTTGTGCATGGACTGATTTTCAGTAATCATAAATGAAGTTCAATTGGTGCAGGATTTTGTATCATAAATGCTTGACGTGTTTATGTTTATGTTTTTTTTTAAATAAAAAATAAAAATTCACTCCATAAATATTTTGACATATGTTTATTTCCTGGAAGTGTCATCCATTATCACTTTTAATTTTGTAAACTTTGCAGATTAAATTGCACTATATGCTGATTTTTTAAAAAAACCTTTTTTACTTTTTCTTTATTTGGTCTCTTTTCTAGGTGGTGAAAGCATTTCCTAATGCAACCAAATTCTTGAAAACTAAGAAAAATTTTTCATTTTTTATATTCTTAGTACAGGCTTTGTATTATATATATTGAAATTGGCATTTGTTGATGTAGCAATTGTGAGCTTCGGAAGTAACTTCTTTATGAATTTGTAAGGCTGAGAACTGGGCTCATTAATTGAATCTTTAAAGAACTGTAAGGCTGAGAACTGGGCACATTAAGAACCTCATTTGTCTAGTAATAATTTGAATACATGCTACAGTTGCAAACATCATAGATAGCTTTTTTTTTTTCCAAGTCAAAAGTTTGGAATCCGGATGATAGAGTGACTACTTTCTTTTTTAAAAAAAATCTCAAATGGGACAAAGTACATACATTGATGTAAGTGGCTAACAGTTAGAAATGTTGATTGTGTGTTAGGCAATGATGTGATTGTCTTAGGCAATGAAAGATAAGTTATCCTCCTGTTGGTTATATTAAACTAAATGTTGATTGTGTTTTAGGCAATGATGTGAAGTTGGTAGGAAGGAGAGGACTGGGAAGATAGGGAGAATCTCTTATAGCCTGTTTGAAGGCAGGTAGAGTTAACCTGATATTTAAGTCCATGCATCTAGTAATCATGTATGGCGTCATAGAAGTGAAATTTTACTAGCCCCAATGGAATTCTTGACCACTATAGGGTTTGATTTGTGCCCAATTGATTTATATTACAATGAATTCATTTATTTGGAAGTAAAGATGCAATATCCATTGAAGTAAAGTCAATCCTAGCTTAAATCCTGTTGAAACTTGGTGGCTTATATACTTCATTAATGATATGGTTTTAATGCAAAACTTATGGTCACTACGAAACACTCTTGTAGAAAGAGGAAGAAAGAAGAATTCTTACATGTAGATCTTATCATAATTCTTCATAGTTTTGTGGTGCAATCTATCGCTAAGATAAAGGAATCGTAATTGTTGCTCATCTTCTCACTGAAGGAAGATTGAGTTTGTCATGGCTTCGAGCTTTTCTTTATTGGAGCTCTCCTAAACTTTTATGAACTTCTATTCTCAGTAATGTTAGCAACCTTATGAAGTTTTGCTGTTGTGAAAAACAAGCACTTATGTTATATACTTCATTAATAATATGGTTTCTAGTAACTACGGTATATCTTTTAAATTCCATTGGCTCCCATATCTCTTGATCATGTTGATAGTACCATAGTCCTATCAGGGTTTCTCATAGTCTCAACTTAAAAACAAAAGTTATTTCTATTGTAAAATTTTTGTATTGAACTTTTGTAGTGCAAGCATGTTGTAATACAATTGACATTACCACCAAATATTGTAGAAGAACTTGTGTTTCACTGCTTTCATGTTCTATATTTTGAATGATATTCAATGGTTTTTTCTTTTCATTTAAGGAACATAAGTGTTGGAACTATGATGATCTCTATTTGCATATAGATTAACATTCAATTTCTTCGACTTATAGATAATTCTAAAGTTAATATATATGGATAGTTTGAGGACAGCTCAAGGTGAGAGTATATGCAAGGCTATGGTTGTGTTTAGACATGCTATCATCTGGAAATGTAATAATCATTTCAGTGAAGTTGAAATGACCAATTTGAAACTATCATAGTATTTGTATGGTGTGATCATTACTCCAAGTTCAACTAGAAAGGAATGTAACTGCAATTTGTACTCCATTATGAATAACACTAACCGTCGATACAATTCGTTCATTGCCACCTAATTGAACTGAACAATTGCAATCCAACTCAGGTGTGTTTCAAAATGCAGTGTAAAAATTAATATAATCATTTACTCTGTTTTACAATCTTTAAAATCTTTATTTGTAAATCTGTGCTCATATGCATTATTGGAGAAACTAAAAAACTTACTCATTCTCAGATTGCATTGTGGAATATGCATCCATTATTCAAAGAAAGGGCGACATTCCAAGCACTCACACTTTCTCTCCTTGCTAGCTAAATTGGTGAGTCTTCTTTCTTTCAAACTATATGATTCAATGATGAAGTGGCCTGGCCATTTGGATAGGCCTATGTTTATATATTATCTCAAAATTGATGAAATAGATTCAGATGTATGTCGGAGCTATCCAGATGTTGAGAGGGGGTCCCTGGAAGGTGGGAACCACTGTTATGACCATGATGAAGTTGTCCATTTCCTATGGACAACAATATGGGTGGCCTGGCCATTTGGATAGGCCCATGTTTATATATTATCTCGAAATTGATGAAGCAGATCTAGATGTGCGTCAGGAGTGGGGGTCCCTGGAAGGTGGGAATCGCTGTTATGACGAAGATAAAGCTGTCCATTTCCTATGGACAACATTGGAGGGGCCTGACCATTTGAACAGGTCGTGTTTATATCTATATTTGCAGGGACCACACCCTTAACCTAAACCACACAGTAAAACTATAACCTAAACCTAAACCTATAACCTAAACCTTAACCTATAACCTAAACTTTAATCTATAACCTATAAGTTAAACCTAAACCTTAACCTATAACCTAAACCTAAACCTATAACATAACCTAAACCTAAACCTGTCACCTAAACCTATAACCTATAACCTATAACCTAAACACGAACCCAAACCCAAACCCCATTTTCTAAACCTAAACCTTAACCTATTCTCAATTACCTAAAGTTATAACCTGTCACGCCCCAGACTCGGTAACTGGACTCACAAGGAACCCGATGGTCGGTTCCGAAATGACCTCGTAGTACCCCATTCTCGGCTCTGAGGCGGGTTAGATCTAGGGATCCTACAAGGAGGATTTTCATAACAGTATAATCATTACCAATACGAGCATTCCCAAGATCACAGCAAGTACATCTGGAAGTAACAAAGGATACACATCACAAAATTCACTAAGAATTTGAACTTTTACAAGCTTACATCAGGTCCGAAAGGACATACATAAGATAATTGGAAAAGAGAGAAAAGAGTCAAGCAACACTTGAGTCCTCAAACTCAACTCTACTCCATTTCGTACACGCTACGATGCACGCCTTTAGGATCTCTGCACGCATCAATCGTGCATAAGCTTATAGAAAGCTTAGAGGGTGGTGAAAGTGGGTGATAATAGTGCTCAGAAGAAGATAGAGAATGCAGAAGGGAGTCATGATCAATACCAATACCACTAGCCTTACCAAGGCTATCATGAATGCAAGAAACTATACCAAGGCAGTACGATAATGAAGGAAGCCATACCAAGGCTATATAATGCAATGAGTACTGTAATGCAATGAGTACTGTAATGCCATGAGTACTGTAATGCGATGAGCACTGTAATGCAATGAGTACTGTAATGCAATATGAGGCTTACACAGCCGATGCAAATGCAATGCAAAGTAATGTCAGTGCTCATATCTAATCCACATATCAAATACATTTCCATTACACTACTGGATGACTGCCGCTCTACAGACCCCGCACAGTCAAACGAGCATAAGAGACCTCACACTACACTGCCGGACACCCAATCACCAAAGAAGGCACGAAGGTAGCGGACCCATTCACGAGTTGGTCGGACTCACCTAATGCCCCCTTACGTCGGGCGAGTAAGGCCACACCCCTATCCAACCGACTACACGACAGTGGGAGTCGCGGCCTAACGGTTAAGGCCCTCATGCGCTCATATATATATACCACCCGGTCACGCCGTTGGAGCAGATCCTGGTACCACGAAAGTTTTGGAAATTTCACCCATGGGCATCCTATGCACCCGTTATGCTCAAGTAACATTTCCGGTGTCCAAACATGGCCATCCATGATGTATCTGTAGAGGCTACAACCCTGATGAAGCAAGGCGATAATGCTCACCTTGCAATGTCAGATGCATGAATCACACAATCAATCATGATCAATCCCAAGCATCCAACGTGCTCAAGAGGGGATACTACGTCCCTCGGGGAAGGTATCATGCAATGCCCAATATGACCACACACAGTGTCAACCAAGCATACAATGATGCACATGGTCATGAGGATGAATTTAATCACACTATAGGGTGATACACAATGTATATTACATTCCTCCTATCCAAGAAGGAACCAAGACCAGGTACTTGACAATATCCTTAAGGAATCCAACTTCTAGTGGGGGCCCATTTACCTGGGGTAGCCCACGAACTAAGTATACAAGCTACGGGTCTAAGTAATGTGGAAATGAGCCTAACAAGAGTCTAAGATGAGTATCTAATCACATTTAGATACAATCGGGCCTAGAGGGGTCCATAATGGGGACATTTAACCACCATTCCCCAAGAAGCATCTCAACCACGAACTATATGGATACAAGGCCCAAGGCCCTACATTCAAGATAAGAACACAGGTAACCACATACATACATTCCTCATAATAGGCCATAAAAGATACAATACCACTTTTAACAACATGGACCCTAAGAGAGAAATTAAGGCCCAAGGCTCAATTCTCAATGGCCATAGAATCCATGCATTAAGTTGGACTTGGTGGGTGGCCTGCATACACAATATACGGCCCAAAATAAGTTTAAGTTTAGATGATGAAATGGGCCCAACTACATCAGCCCAATAACTAGCGATTTAAGTGGGCAACCAAGAGCCCAATACTATCCTTATCTTACCCCACAAGTCCATCGAAATGGTGGAAGGCGGCCCAACATATGGTTGGGCTAAAAGTGGACATCCTAGCCCACTCTAGGCCTAAGGGATGTCCTAAAAATCTGATCTAAGATGGGGTCCTCATGTGATCACTAAAGGTGACCCAAAAGAATGCACTGATTAAGCCCAAAGATTATAAGAAAACCCAAGAATGCAACACGTACACAAGTTCTCAATATGGTGGGTCCCATATCCAATAAAGTTTCAACCATAACAATGTACATTTGAGGCCCCTTGATAAACGTTCGGCCCACTCAGCTTCTTGGGCCTGCTAAAGCATAGAAATTAGTCAAATAAGTGGGAATGATCTCATGAAGGCCAACTATGCTCACTGGGGGACCCCACCAGATGGAGAGTATGTATACATAAAGAAAAGATCAAGTGGGCTTGCTATTGGATTGTGAATCCAGTAGCAACCCAAGGCAGAGAGTGCCTCCATGATCGGGTGATCCAAGGCTTGAACAGCCTGGACCAATTATGCGTTAAGATAGGTTCCACATACATACACATTGAGCCTTAAACAAATGGCCTAGGGTCTATGGTGGGCCTTTAACCATCCATAGAGAAACCTATGGGCCTACCTTAGGATCACCCAGGAGGACATCCAACCTCAACTGGTTTCCAAGAGGTAGCCCGCCACTACTCATATAATGTAAGGTCTAAAGCCCAAGCAATGCATGGCCTAATGGGCCATATCCCAAGCCCAACTCATAGGCCATATAGTAGGCCCTCAAGTAAGGTTTGGGCCCAACCACAAAGGTCATAATTCCACATATTGTGGTGAGCTTCATGGGCAGCCCAGTAATTCATTTACATGGGCAAGTTTCACATTTAACACAAGTGAGTTGGGCCTCACTTTTAGCCTAAGTACAGGGTCAGTTTAGTGGGCAGCCAAGGGCCCAACTTCTTGTGTATTATTGCCCCTAAGCCCATCATAATAGATAGGAGACTATAGGCCCAAGATCAATGGGCCTATCCAAAAGAACTGAGTCCACAAGGCCTACTTGCTAACACAAACATGCATATAATATATCACATAATGGGCCCAAAAGAAATGGCCCAAACAAAAGCCATCCAATTCATACATTATGGTGGACTTGAGGGCAGCCCATAAGCCCAATAATACACATGGGCAAGGCCTATACTGACAGTGTGGGCCTTGCCATACCAGCCCAAAGACTTAGCAAGGTCCCCACAATATACATTTATGCGGGCCTTGCAAGTTAGCCCACAATTAAGCATTTTATGAGGGCATTAAGGCTAATAAATGCACATGATCAACTTGTAGACAGCCCATTGGGCCCATGAATCAATAAGGTCAGCCCTTACACAATCTTGGGCTCAAGGGATAGGTTTCCAGCCCATAGGGCCTATAAAACTATCAAAAATTCTGGTTAAGGCTAACCCACAACCACCACAAAGGTGGGCCTCAAGAGGGCACTCATTAAGCCCAAAATGTCTAACGAAGGAGGGTAAAGAGTGTGTACAACACTCTCTTAAATCTGGTGGGCCGCCACGGCTCCAAAAGATCAACTATGCACAAATTTGGGCCCCTTGCTAGAATTCCAGCCCACCCACTTCCTGGGCCTGCTGGAGTCCAGAAAGTTATTGAATTTAAATGGGTTACTGACCCATGGTGACCCACACATATCACAGTGGGTCCCACCAGATAAGAAGGGGGATATACAACACTTAATTTAAGTGGGCCATGCCGATAGAATGTAGGCCCAGTAGCCCAAGGTAGGGGCATCACATGGTGGTTAGTCATATGGGCCTGGGTATTTGGCCCAAAACTGACCCAATTTACAGGTCATACCATGGTCAGTCCAGGGCCCTGATGGCCCTGAAAATTTGCACGATTGTCCTTCCATAGGTAGACCACAACCCTACAAATTTTCAGAAATTTTGAACATCTAGAAATAATTTAATTAATTCGAATAACACAAGCTGTCCAGAAAATCGGACTGGCCTGGACGTCCCAACGTGGTGGGCCAGTCCGGGCCTTGCCACGGTATACATAGGGGTCCATTAGACCTGAAATTTGGTAGGTAGGTTTTACCATGAGTTTACTACCTCTCTGTAAATTTTCATAATTTTTGGATACTCAGAAGTATTTTAATTAATTTAAAGAATACAATCTATACAGGGTGAAATACTGTTGGAATATAATTGTCCTGAATTTGGGCCATCAAATGGGTGGGTTCTGGGCCTCCAAAATTCTTGAAATTTGGACCCAAGGTCCCTCATCAAGCCCACAACAAGGTGGGACCAAGAAATATGGCCCACCTTCTGAGAAAATATTTTTTTAAAATTTATTTTTATGGAACTATGCTGCTGAACTCCATAGCAGAAATTTCTAGCAGCCTACTATATTGGCCCACCCATTTGGATGCCCAAATGGGATCCATTGGCCCTAAAATTTTACAGGTAGTCCCCACCATGGGTGGGACACCTCTCTGCAAAATTTTGAAATTTTTGGGATAGTAAAAGTATTTTATTTAACTCCTACAATTTATGGACAGCAAGGTATTTCAAAAACATTCTGCTGCTGAAACAATGCTGCTGCCCCTGATTTGTGCACCCCATTAGAGTGGGTCCAGGTCTGCCAAATTTTAAGAAAATGTAGGACAAACATCCCTACACAAGTATACAACAAGGTGGGGTCCACAAAGGTGGCCCACCATTTCAGAAACAGACTGATAATTATGTTTGTACAACAAGCACAGTTGCTAGACAGTCCAGAAAATCTGGACTATCCACCCTCCTTGGCCCACTCTTTTGGGTGATCAAACAGGGACGGATGAGGTTGAAATTTGGGAAACATTTAGGTGGGATCCCTACCTTTAAGAGGTATATATCAAATGGGACCAAACACCCCACCAATCATCCACAAAACTAAGCTCAAGACAGCTCAAAAATCTGTCCAAATGGCTTTTGGACAGCAACATAATACTGAATTAAAATAATTATAATCACTATAAAAAGAGGAAATCAATCCATGAAAATTGTGGTATGGACCACCCCAGTGGGCCCCACAAACATTCAGACCATACTCCCTCCATGAAACCCATTGCATGTGCCCAAAATGGAGCAAATAGAGTGCCAATGTACAAGGAATGGACATCCATGGACATCCACTTTGCTTGGACGGTCTGGATATTCCGAGGCCACTAAGTGGGCCACACACATCAGAAAATCAAGAATAGAATAATGAAAAATAACAATAATCCAGCCACAAGAGAGAAAAATGACATGCATCAAAGGAAAATGCTATGATGGGGTCCATGGAGAATGGCCCCATCCATGGATCATGCATGCAAGGAAAAAGGGCCATTGGCCTCAACCATGGAGACATGAGGGACCTCCATCACCACTTGATGGGTCCCACAAGCTCCTAAAAAAGAAATAAGAAAGATCTAAGAGCACCCACCTAGATCAACCTTGAAACTTACATCACCATCATCTAGAGGCTCCAAGCAACATGGATCAATAGTTAAGATCAAGTGAGAAGGGTTAGATGAGAAGGTATTTTAGGGAGAAGGGGCTGGAGAAAATGGAGGAATTGCTGGAGAAGAAGAGAAGAGAGAGAGAGAGAGAGAGAGAGAAATGAGAGGGAAAGAGAGGGAAAAGCCTTTTAAGGGAAGTAATCATAACCTATGGTGATAATAACAATGTTGCTAGGGTAGGTTAGGTGTGGGTAGTGTTTAGGGTGGGTAGTGTTTATTCCATGCAATAGTGTAGTGTGCATGGAAAATTGTGCCATGGAGGAGTGGGGTCCACATGCATTTGTACAAAAAGTGGGCTACATGATGAAATGCTCATAACTTGAGATGTACACATCGGATTAACGCATGAGACGCGGCGTTAGAATCGCGGCGCCGATACGGACAAGATGGCATGGGTCTCGGGTCAATCCGAGTTGGGTCTATGTGACCAAACTTAAGGATGACCACAACATAATCTAAGGGTCGCGAGTCATGGGATTCGACCAGAGTAGACTCATGGGACCAAAATGAACGAAATGCACACTTATGCACACACATGCACACATGAGAACTCAGGTTGGGTCTCACATAACCTATAACATATAACGTAAACCTAAACCTAAAACCTAAATGTATTCTTAAATCTCTAAACCTAAACCTACACCTAATCCTAATCTCAACTCCCTAACCTAAACCTAAACATAAACTTTAAAACCCAAACCTAAACGCGATCCCGAACCCAAACCCGATTTCCTAAACCTAAACCTTAACCTATTTTCAATTCCCTAAAGCTGTAACCTATAACCTATAACCTAAACCTAACCAAAACCTATAACTAACCTAAACCTATAACCTAAACCTAAACCTAAAACTTAAATATATTCTCAAATCCCTAAACCTAAACCTACACCTAATCCTAATCTCAAATACTTAACCTAAACCTAAAATTGAAAACCCAAACCTAAACCCGATCCCAAACCCAAACCCAATTTCCTAAACCTAAACCTTAACCTATTCTCAATTCCCTAAAGCTATAACCTAAACCTAAACCTAAACCAAAACCTATAACCTTAACCTATAACCTATAACCTATAACCTAAACTTATAACCTATAACCTAAACCTATAAACTAAAATCTAAACCTAAACCTAAAACCTAGATGTATTCTCAAATCCCTAAACCTAAACCTACACCTAATCCTAATCTCGACTCCCTAACCTAAACCTAAATCTAAACATGCAAACCCAAACCTAAACCCAATCCCGAACCCAAACCCGATTGCCTAAACCTAAACCTTAACCTATTCTCAATTCCTTAAAGCTATAACCTATAACATATAACCTAAACCTAGACCTTAACCTAACCTTAACCTAAACCTAAACCTATAACCTTAAACTAAACTAAACCTTAACCTATAGCCTATAACCTATAACCTAAACTTATAACCGATAACTTAACCTTAACCTAAACCTAAACATATTACCTAAAACCTACACCGATACCTAAAACCTAAATGTATTCTCAAATCCCTAGACCTAAACCTACATCTAATCCTAATCTCAACTCCCTAACCTAAACCTAAACCTAAACTTGAAAACCCAAACCTAAACCCGATCCCGAACCCATACCGATTTCCTAAACCTAAACCTTAACCTATTCTCAATTCCCTAAAGCTATAACCTATAACCTATAACCTATAACCTGCACCTAAACCTAACTTAAACCTATAACCTTAACCTAAACCTAAACCTAAAACCTAAATGTGTTCTCAAATCCTTAAACCTAAACCTACACCTAATCCTAATCTCAACTCCTTAACCTAAACCTAAACTTGAAACCCAAACCTAAACCCGATCATGAACCCGAACCCAATTCCTAAACCTAAACCTTAACCTATTCTCAATTCCCTAAAGTTATAACCTATAACCTATAACCTAAACCTAACCTAAACCTAATAACCTTAACCTTAACCTAAAACCTAAACCTGAACATAAAATCTAAATGTATTCTCAAATCCCTAAACCTAAACCTACACCTAATCCTAATCTCAAATACTTAACCTAAACCTAAACTTGAAAACCCAAACATAAACCCGATCCCGAACCCAAACTCGATTTTCTAAACCTAAACCTTAACACTATTCTCAATTCCCTAAAGTTATAACCTATAACCTATAACCTATAACCTAAACCTAAACCTAACAAACCATAACCTAAACCTAACCTAAACCTAAAACCTTAACCTAAACCAAAACATATAACCTAAAACTTAACCTATAACCTATAACGTATAATCGAAACTTATAACCTATAACCTAAATTAAACCTAAACCTAAACTAAACCTAAACGTATAACCTAAACCTATAAACTAAAACCTAAACCTAAACCTAAAACCTAAATGTATTCTTAAATCCCTAAACCTAAACCTACACCTAATCCTAATCTCGACTCCCTAACCTAAACCAAAATCTAAACATCAAAACCCAAACCTAAATCCAATCCCGAACCAAACCGATTGCCTAAACCTAAACCTTAACCTATTCTCAATTCCTTAAATCTATGACCTATAGCCTATAACATATAACCTAAACCTAGACCTTAAACCTAAACCTTAACCTAAACCTAAACCTATAACCTTAAACTAAACTAAAACCTATAAACTAAACCTTAACCTGTAGCCTATAACCTATGACCTAAACTTATAACCGATAACTTAACCTTAGCCTAAATCTAAAACCTAAACCTAAACCTATAACCTAAAACCTACCCCGATACCTAAAACTTAAATGTATTCTCAAATCCCTAAACCTAAACCTACACCTAATCCTAATCTCAACTCCCTAACCTAAACCTAAACCTAAACTTGAAAACCCAAACCTAAACCCGATCTCGAACCCTTACCTGATTTCCTAAATATAAACCTTAACCTATTCTCAATTCCCTAAAGCTACAACCTATAAACTATAACCTATAACCTATAACCTACACCTAAACCTAACTTAAACCTATAACCTTAACCTAAACCTAAACCTAAAACCTAAATGTGTTCTCAAATTCTTAAACCTAAACTTATACCTAATCCTAATCTCAACTCCTTAACTCAAACCTAAACTTGAAAACCCAAACCTTAACCCGACCTGAACCCGAACCGATTTCTAAACCTAAACCTTAACCTATTCTCAATTCCCTAATGCTATAACTAATAACCTATAACCTAAACCTAACCTAAACCTATAACCTTAACCTAAATCGAAATGTAAACCTATAACCTTAACCTAAACCTAAAACCTAAACCTAAACATAAAACCTAAATGTATTCTCGAATCCCTAAACCTAAACCTACACCTAATCCAAATCTCAAATACTTAACCTAAACCTAAACTTGAAAACCCAAACATAAACCCAATCTTGAACCCAAACTCGATTTCCTAAACCTAAACCTTAACCTATTCTCAATTCCCTAAAGCTATAACCTACAACATATAACCTATAACTTAAACCTAACCTAAACACTCGAAACCTTAACGTAAACCAAAACCTATAACCTAAACCTTAACCTATAACCTATAACCAAAACTTATAACCTATAACCTAACCTTAACCTAAACCTAAACCTATAACCTAAACCTATAAACTAAAACCTAAACCTTAACCTAAAACCTAAATGTATTCTCAAATCCCTAAACCTAAACCTACACCTAATCCTAATCTCAACTCCCTAACCTAAACCTTAACCTAAACTTGAAAACCAAAACCTAAACCCAATCCAGGAACCCGAACGATTTCCTAAACCTAAACCTCAACCTATTCTCAATTCCTATAACCTATAACCTAAACCTAAACCTTAACCTAAACCTAAACCTATAACCTTAACCTCAACTAAAACCTATAAATTAAACCTTAACCTATAACCTAAACCTAAACCTATACCTAAACCTATAACCTAAAACCTAAACCTATACCTAAAACCTAAATGTATTCTCAAATCCCTAAACCTAAACCTACACCTAATCCTAATCTCAACTCCCTAACCTAAACCTAAACCTAAACTTGAAAACCCAAACCTAAACCCGATCCCGAACCCGAACTTGATTTCTTAAACCTAAACCTTAACCTATTCTCAATTCCCTAAAGCTATAACCTATAACCTACACCTAAACTTAACCTAAACCTATAACCTTAACCTAAACCTAAAACCTAAACCTAAACCTAAAACATAAATGTGTTCTCAAATCCTTAAACCTAAACCGACACCTAATCCTAATCTCAACTCCTTTACCTAAACCTAAACTTGAAAACCCAAACTAAACCCGATCTCAAACACGAAGCCGATTTCCTAAACCTAAACTGTAACCTATTCTCAATTCCCTAAAGCTTTAACCTATAACCTATAACCTAAACCTAAACCTATAACCTAAACCTAAACCTTAACCTAAACCTAAACCTATAACCTTAACCTATAACCTAAACCTAAACCTATAACCTTAACCTTAACTTATTCTTAATTCCCTAAAGCTATAACCTATAACCTATAACCTAAACTTAACCTAAACCTATAACCTTAACCTAAACCTAAAACCTAAACCTAAACCTAAACCTAGGTTTTGAGTTTAGAAGTCCATCCTAGGTTTGAACACATTACTCACGTTGGATTTTGCCATAGTTTAGAAGATTTGTAAGTACATTTTTTATTTCTTCATATATAAGTATATATATATATATATTGTGTTTCTTCTTTTTGAGATGTGTAAAAAGACATGCTTTTTTTATTGTGTCTACAAATGCTGTTTTATATAGGCTGACAAGCTAAAGAAGTCAGTGGAGGATGAAATTTATTTTCTCAAGGGAAGGGTTTCAGAACTTGAAAGTGATCTTGTGTCGAATTCCATAGAAGTTACATCTACAGTTTCAAAGAAAGAAAAAGCTCTATCTTTTGTATTTGCTGAAATTGACCATCTAAAGGAAGAAAATTCTGTAAAAATGTGAGCATTATTGAATGCATATGGAGAGTGTTTACTATGTTGGAGTGCATTTATTTCTTGCACATAAGGGCATGCCTTAGTTGTAATTCTTATGATAGGTTGAGCAAAGTGAAGTATTGTTTATTTAAAAATGTGAATGTATGATGCATTATATGATTTGATTGCTATTTGTAATAAATGCATCAATTTTTTTTCTGATTGCATTTTATGTACTATTTCTATCAGTATTAAGCTTAGATGAGTTATCAATCACAGCAGGTTCTTGCAATAGAAACGGGTCTTATTATTACAATTAAAAAAAAAATAGCTACAAATATAATCCGTAGTTATAGTCATGGCTTTTGTCTGTAGCTATTGGTATATATTACTACGGATATTATTGGTGTTATTGGTATCTATTGCTACGGATAAAATCCTTTTGCTACGGATATGATCCGTAACACATCTATCGCTATTGGTGGGGTAGCTAAAAGTATTGCTAGGAATATAATCTGCAGTTATTGGTATCTATTGCTACAGATATAACCTTTAGCTATTTGTATCTATTGCTACGGATTATATTCGAAGCTATTGGTATCTATTGATACAGATATAATCCGTAGTTATACCTTTAGCTACCCCACCAATAGCGACGGACGTCCTACGGATTATATTCATAGCAAAAGAGCTTTTGCTACGGTTTTTGGCCGTAGCCTTTGCCCGTTTTTCTTATAATGATAAAACCGATCCCGAACCCGAACCCGATTTTCTAAACCTAAACCTTAACGTATTCTCAATTCCCTAAAGATATAACCTAAAACCTATAACCTAAACTTAAACCTAACCTAAACTTATAACCTTAACTGAAACCTAAACCTAAAACCTAATTGTATTCTCAAATCCTTAAACCTAAACCTACACCTAATCCTAATCTCAACTACTTGACCTAAACCTAAACTTGAAAACCCAAACCTAAACCCGATCCCGAACCCGAACCCGATTTCCTAAACCTTAAACATTAACCTATTCTCATTTCCCTAAAGCTATAACCTATAACCTATAACCTTAACCTAAACCTAAACCTAAACCTAAACCTATAACCTAAACCTATAACCTTCACCTAAACCTATAACCTAAACCTAAACCTAAACTAAAACCTATAACCTTAACCTAAACCAAAACCTATAACCTATAACCTATAACCTAAACTTATAACCTATAACCTAAACCTAACCTAAACCTATAACCTAAACCTATAACCTTAACCTAAACCTATAGCCTAAACCTAAACCAAAACCAAAACCTATAACCTAAACCTTAACTTATAACCTATAACCTATAACCTAAACTTATAACCTATAACCTAACCTTAACCTTAACCTAAAACCTATACCTAAACCTATAACCTAAACCTATAAACTAAAACCTAAACCTAAACCTATGACCTAAATGTATTCTTAAATCCCTAAACCTAAACCTACACCAAATCCTAATCTCAACTCCTTAGCCTAAACCTAAACTTGAAAACCTAAACCTAAACCCGAACCCGAACCCGATTTCCTAAACCTAAACCTTAACCTATTCTCTCCCTAAACCTTAATGTATAACCTAACTTAAACCTAAACCTATAACCTACACTTATAACTTAAACCTAAACCTATAACCTAAACCTAAAGCCTAAACCTAAACCTAAACCTAAAACCTAAATGTATTCTCCAATCCTTAAACCTAAACCTATACCTAATCCTAATCTCAACTCCCTAACCTAAACCTAAACCTAAACTTGAAAACCCAAACCTAAACCGATACCAAACCCAAACCCGATTTCCTAACCTAAACCTTAACCTATTCTCAATTAAAGCTATAACCTAACCTATAACCTATAACCTATAACCTAAACCTAAACCTAAACCTAAACCTATAACCTAAACCTAAACATTAACCTAAACCTAAACCTATAACCTTAACCTAAACCAAAACCTAAACCTTAACCTATAACCTATAACCTAAACTTATAACCTATAACCTAAACGTAAAACCTAAACCTAAACCTAAAACCTAAAACCTAAACCTAAATCTAAAACCTAAATGTATTCTCAAATCCCTAAACCTAAACCTTCACCTAATCCTAATCTCTAACTCCTAACCTAAACCTAAACCTAAACTTGAAAACCCAAACCTAAACCCGATACCGAACCCAAACCCAATTTCTAAACCTAAACCTTAACCTATTCTTAATTCCTAAAGCTATAACCTATAACCTATAACCTATAACCTAAACCTAAACCTAAACCTATAACCTAAACCTAAACATTAACCTAAACCTAAACCTATAACCTTAACCTAAACCAAAACCTAAACCTTAACCTATAACCTATAACCTAAACTTATAACCTATAACCTAAACCTAAAACCTAAACCTAAACCTAAAACTTAAAACCCAAACCTAAATCTAAAACCTAAATGTATTCTCAAATCCCTAAACCTAAACCTTCACCTAATCCTAATCTCTACTCCCTAACCTAAACCTAAACCTAAACTTGAAAACCTAACCTAAACACGATCTTGAACCCAAACCCGATTTCTTAAACCTAAACCTTAACCTCTTCTTAATTCCCCCTAAAGCTATAACCTATAACCTATAACCTATAACCTAAACCTAAACCTAAACCTATAACCTAAACCTAAACATTAACCTAAACCTAAACCTATAACCTTAACCTAAACCAAAACCTAAACCTATAACCTCCTAAACATTAACCTAAACCTAAACCTATAACCTTAACCTAAACCAAAACCTAAACCTTAACCTATAACCTATAACCTAAACTTATAACCTATAACCTAAACCTAAAACCTAAACCTAAACCTAAAACCTAAATGTATTCTCAAATCCCTAAACCTAAACCTTCACCTAATCCTAATCTCTACTCCCTAACCTAAACCTAAACCTAAACTTGAAAACCCAAGCCTAAACTTGATTCCAAACTCGAACCCGATTGATTTAATAATGTAGCTTAATCACATGGCAACAAACAAGAAAATCTTGCTTTGTTGGCAAGCATACTCGAATTCAAGCATCACAATGCATCTATTTCCATCTCCACTATATCTTATAGCATAAATTATTTGAGATTTGGATTTATCTCATTTTTGGAGTCATGTCCTAACACAATATGATAATATTAATAGACAAGGTGGATTTGTCACTAACATTATTCCAAGACCTATATAACTTCTCCTTATAGGAAGTTGTGTAGGGCACATTCAACTTGAATCCATCAAAGGAGATAAGGATCACCTCTCATATGTTCTCTCTCTTTTCATTTGTTTTTTTTCCATAGAATTGTTTATTTTGTGATGTCTGCTCAAATATACGTACAACATTTTATCATGTTAATATAATTATGAGTGGCCTAATCTCACCTTTCTAAAAAGATAAATCAGCATTTTCTTTCTTTCTTTTTCTTTTAACACACACTCACACACCAGAGTCGCTTACAGCCACAACGGGTACATGAACTCATGACCTTGTATTGAAATCTACCATGAAGGCATGAGTAAGGACTGAGGTGTGTGTGTACAGTCGGCGATGTGTTCACCACACTGAATTTTGTGAGCTCCACCATGAAATAGGCTATAAATAATTTTTTGTATTTTATTTATAATGTTAAACTTATATGTATTTATGCGTGGATGAATGTGATGTGGATAAGATTGTTTGTGTTTGGATGATGTCTTTTATGTTTGGATGAATGTATTTTATGTTTAGATGGATTTACGTAGTTTGGGTTTAGATGGATATGAATGTGAATATGACGAGATATATTATATAACAGGTGTATATCAGGAAGAATATGATGGACTATATTGTAACAGGTGTATATTAGGAATTTTGAGCTGGAATATTAAAAAAAAAAACAGAGACTTTTACCTAAGAAATATTTTTTAGGTAAAAGTTTCATCCACGTTTTTTACCTACGAAATATTTCGTAGGTAAAAGTCTCATACACGTTTTTTACCTACGAATATTTTCGTAGGATAAAGTCTCAACTATGTTTGAAATAAATATTATATTTTTACCTACGAACCATTTCGTAGGTAAAAGTCTCATACACATTTTTTAGCTACGAAAATTGTCACACCTCAAACTTGGAAACCAAGCTCACAAAATTTTCGATCGCCGAATTCGGTGCTGACAGCCTCCATAGTACCCCATTCTCAGCTCCCAGCGCGTATATGCCAGATTCTGATCTTGGGATCCTACAAGGAGGATTTTTTATTTTTTTTAATGTACATTTGTTTCATAAGAAGCATAACCATAAGTTTACCCACATCACAAAGACAACATCATCATCACATATCCACTAATATAATCATTTAAATACAATACTGAAAGGGAAATACATATATCAAAAATCAAAGCTCTAGAAGTCAGTTGCATGCTTCAAGCTCGACGCTGTTGCAATCTAATATCACCTGCATGCATCTATTGTGCATAAGCTTAAAAAAAGCTTAGAGAAGATGTAAGTGTGTGCATAAGATAAGTGCCAAGTATTCAATACAATGTCTTAATCATACAATATCGAAATTACTGGCAAGATCTTGAATCGTACGATATCAGAGTAAGCAGAAATATTGCAAGTCTATAAATTATACAATATCAGATGCCAAGAATACAATTTAATATGTAAATCCTGTTAAGTTGTCTAGGCCATATAAGTGCAGAAACATAACAACACAAAATGTCATATGCCTACAGATGTAATGTAATATGCAATGCGAATGAAATGACCAAGCTGGAGTGTGAGGTTGGGATGATAGTACGTAGTATCGCAGGCTATGGAGTCCACCATAAGAGACTTCTATCTAAACTAGTCCCATACCTAAATTTGGATAGTCAGACTTATGTAGTAAACTCCTGATCTCAGGTTAGTCGCGTGCCTCAACAGAAATCCTGGCCATTACAAAGGTACACGTAACAAATAGTTGCGCACTACCAGCCCGAGTGGATAGTGAATGAATGAATGAATATGCAATTCTTGCTCAGTAAGTCTACATATCAGTACTGTACATCTCCGGAATCATCACGAGGGTCTAGTACACTCTAAACTGGCTACCACCCCTGCGAGCCACATAGCACAGCGAGTGGAAAAGACCTCATTAGCCACCTGCGAGTAGTATACCAATGCCTACCCGGCTCGTCGATAGTGGACCCATTTAGGAGCTGGTCAAACTTAGCCTAGCCATGCTTACTCCCTCAGGCGGGTAAGGCCACACCCCCTCCCAACCGGCCATGACATAGTGGGAGACACGACCTATGGTATACGACCCTTATGCGCTCATATATATATATATATATATATATATATATATATCTACTCGGTCTCGACATTGGGGCATCCTCTGGTACCAAGAGGGTTTAGGGATTTTCACCCAGGGCCATCTATGACAGCCCAATGCTAATAACATATTTCTGGTGTCCCATCTGGCCATCCATGATATGTCTGTGGAGGTTACGACCCTAATGTCGCTAGGGCATATAGTAATCACAACACACAATGCCAGATGCATGAGTCATACAATCCAGTCATGCATCAATCCTGCGCATACCGTGCGCTCATGTGAGACAATCTCTGCATATCAGGGAGTCTCATAACAACCTGCCTAATGACATATGCAATGGTCAACCACATCTCTTAACAAACATGCAGATGATGCGTATGGGCACGTATCATGATGGTATGCTGTCGCATACTCATAAATCAGTATTAATAACTGGCATCGACAATCGACTTCGATAATGTGGACATTTAACTAACATTGTCCCCAACGAATGGCCCACATAAAGCCTAACATATAGTGGACCCATGGCCTCACACAAGGGCTAAATATATAATACCATGGGCCTCACTCAAGAGCTTAATACACATCACAATGGGCCTTTCATACAAGCCTAACATACATTAAAATGGGCTCGATCGCCTAGCCCTCAATGCATCACAATGGGCCTTATCACATAAGCCTTGTATACATCACATTGGGCCTCGAAATCAACCTCGATATCTAGCCTCGATAATCGGAATCGGCAATTAGTCACGATAATCAGCCTCGATCGTAAATTGGTAATTGACCATGACAATCAGAATCGATTGATATTCGGCCTCGACAATTAAAATCGGCAATTAGCCATAATAATCGGCAATCGGTCACGATAATCAGCCTTGACAATAGGCAGCGATGAGAATGGGCCTAATAAGGCTTAAGGGAAGGTCACAATGTGGACGTCCAACCATTATTTCCCATCAATGTGGCCTTTAACCAACATTACTCCCAAGGAATGATGCTCATAGGGTGAATCGTATAATGGGCCCACGGTCTCATACAAGGGTCTAATACACACCATCAAGGGCCTCACTTATGGGACATATATGCATCACATTGGGTCTCACTTATGGGCCAATATATATATAACATCCGGGCCGTATCAACAGGTCGAATCAAATGAGCTGAATCAATGGGCCGGATCAAATAGGCCATTAAAATGGGCTGAGTCAATGGGCCAATACAAATGGGTCGAATCAATGGTTGAGTCAAATGGGCTGAGTTATTGGGCTGAATCAAATAGGCCGAGTCAAATGGCCGAGTCGAATAGGCCGAGTTTGAATGGGTCGAATCAAATGGACCCCCAAATACATCAAATTGAGCCTTAACCCATAAGCCCCAATTATACCATATTGGGCTTCTCAAATACAACAAGTGGGCCGCACTACTTGGGCCGCGCCATTCATCCATCTATAGAGATCATTTTAGAGCATTATTCAAACAATGAACGAGATCATAAGATCATCTGGACCAAACCATAAACAATAGTGGTGATAATGATTCCCACTGTTAAAATTTAGAGGGCTCACCAAAGTATTTATTTTCCATCCAGTCAGTTCGTTAGGTCATAAAGACTTGAACTTAGAGGAAAATAAATATTATATTGGTTTAAGACTTCTGTAACTCAAAAGTGGTTTCAATGGTAGACGTTTAATCCCCATTATTATGGCAGTGTGGTTCATTTGATAGCTAGATCGGTCTTACTTTTAGTCTCAAGCCTGGAGATGGTCTTGCCAATGGATGGATAGTTTAGATGCAACACATACAGCAGCGACCCCACGGGACTGTTGACGTCATGGGGCCCACTGATGGATGGCATGGATAAACAATATACATCGATGTGGGGGTTCACACTAATGGAAGTGTGAATACAACCCATACATCAGTGGGTCCTACGTGGGGCCCACCATAACGTCTACTTTCCATCCAATCTGTTAATAAGGTCATACGGACCCGGTTGAAGGGGAAAAACAAATTTTACAATGATCCAAAACTTCTATGAAATCCCAAGGATTTCAATGATAGACGTTCAATCCTCACTGTCTCCTGTGACGTGGGCCACCTGACTCCACATATGGCTAATTTTTAGGAGGGGGCCCCACTGCCCTAAAGGGGACTCGCAAATGCATGATGTCGATGCCAACACACATCACGGTGGGGCCTATGGCTGGGACTGTGGGTCCCTGCATGTTTGTCCGCCAATAGCGCAGCAGGCGCTACCTGCGTGCCCTCTGGCAGCAGCAACGTCCTGCTACATATACATATACATGCACATATATATAATATATATTTGTGTTTGGTTTTTTCGAGGTTTTTCCTCAGTGGGGCCTGTGTTAGGTGGTTCCACTCCACCCATTGGATTCTATGGCTCAAGACCGTCCAAATGAGCCCAATATGCAGCATATTTTAGCGGGTAGAAACATCAAGGTCGGTCCTATCAAACTTTATCGGTAAAAATCACCATTTTCTATGCTACGGCCCACCAAATAGTCGGATTGGCTTCATTTTTCAGCTCAACGCCTAAAATGAGCAGGGAAATAGGGCGGACAGCATGGATTGAATTCATACATCAAGGTGGGGCCTGCATGAGCAGTCCACCCAACAACCTTAAATAAATAGATTTATTATTATTATTATTCTCTTTGCTAGTGGCACGTCCCACTGCCTGTGTACATTTCACTAAACCCTCCAGTGTCTAGGGATGCTAGGCGAACAGTGTGAATAAATTCTCAAGGTGGGGCCCACCATCTAAGGACGGCATCACATGTATCATGATGTGGCCCGTCTAAATGGATGGACGTCATAGATGGATCCCACGGACCCCACCGCAAGTTTACACTCCACTGTCAGCCACACTTCACTATTGGCCACCACCCACGCGTCAGTACACACCTCATAGCCAATCCACACTTCACTGTTGGCTACGTCCAGTGTCCAGGGATGGTGGACAATTTGGATACAACACTGGAATCATGGTGGGTCCCACATGGACATGGCCCACCTGATTTGGATCTAGTATTTATGTTTTCTCATCATCTAGGCCCATTGAATGGCCTGGATAAAACAGATGGACGACGTCGATAAAATACATTGATCATGGTGGGTCCACGGTCTAGTGGGCCACACCCATCACAAGAGAGAGAGAAAGAGAGAGAGAGAGATTGGTGGGAAGGGGAGGGACCCCGCCACTATGGGCCCTCCCTAAATATAAGGCATACCTCAAGATGGGTCTCACCATATGTGGGCCCTCAAATAACAAAATTGACGGTTAGATCACCCACCTTATTGGCCTCCTTCTTGGTCCCTTAGCCTCCTTAGCTCCTATGCTCAACTTTGACGGTGGATGATGCAGTTTTGATGGTGGGGATGATAGATGAGAGGGTGGGACAGATTTGTTGATTTGGGAGAGCTTAGGAAGGCTTGGACGTTGGAACTTGTTTGTTGCTTGGGAGTGACTTTTTGAGAAATGAAAGAAAAAGATAAATAATATATTAAAGGGATGGGTGTTGTATGGAAGGGAATGGGGAAGTATGGTTGTGCTTGAATTTTGTAAAAGAGGAATGGTTAGGGGAGAGAAAGTGTTGACTTGTGGGAAAGGAGAGAGTGGTCATTTGTACTTGTTGTAGGGCGAGGTGGCATTGAGGTAAGGTGGTGTACTTGACTTGATTGATTAAATGATTGATGGGACATATTGTAGAGATTCCCTCAAAATTCGTAATGTGCGACGTTTTCCTCGAAATGAACGTGGGCCCATATGTCCTAACCAGGGTATCAGTTCGGTGCACGAGTCACGACGTTGGAACCGCAGCGATGGCGCGGTCGCTAAGATACAAGTTTCGGGTCGAGCCAATTTAGGTATGCAATATTCGGCTTAGGTTTGCGCACAAACGTTAGATATAAGTCGAGGGTTGTCGGAATTTGACCGGGAGGACCACGGAGGCCTATAGAATGGTACAGACTAAGATACGGGTCTTACAAAAATAGTCATAGGTAAAAGTCTCATCTGCATTTGGCTTTGAAGTGAGAAATTATATTTTTACTTACGAAACCTTTCGTAGGTAAAAGTCTCATCTATGTTTGAGTTTCAAGTTAAATATTATATTTTTACCTACGAACTGTTTCGTAGGTAAAAGTCTCATACGCGTTTTTTACCTACGAAACATTTCGTAGGTAAAAGTCTCAACTATGTTTGATATTTAAGTTAAATATTATATTTTTACCTACGAATCATTTTGTAGGTAAAAGTCTCATACATGTTTTTTACCTATGAACAATTTCGTGGGTAAAAGTCTCAACTATGTTTGAAATTTAAGTTAAAGATTATATTTTTACCTACGAACCATTTCATAGCTAAAAGTCTCATACACGTTTTTTACCTACGAAAATAGTCGTAGGTAAAGGTTTCATCTGCATTTGGGTTTGAAATGAAATATTATATTTTTACCTATGAAACCTTTGGTAGGTAAAAGTCTTTGGTAGGTAAAAGTAAACTTCTCAATTTTTGGTTTTTTCAAAAATTCAAAACACCCATTACCTAGAAAACGTTTCGTCGGTAAAGATGACTTTTACCTACAAAATTATATTTCGTAGGTAAAAGTAAACTTTTCGATTTTTGGTTTTTTCAAAAATTCAAAACACCCTTTACCTACGAAACGTTTCGTCGGTAAAGATGAGTTTTACCTACAAAATTATATTTTGTAAGTAAAAGTAAACTTTTCAATTTTTTGTTTTTTTTCTATAATTCAAAACACCCTTTACCTATGAAAATTTTCGTCAGTAAAGATGGCTTTTACCTACGAAATTATATTTCGTAGGTAAAAGTAAACTTTCAATTTTTTATTTTTTCAAAAATTCAAAACACCCTTTACCTACGAAAATTTTCATAGGTAAAGATAACTTTTACCTACGAAATTATATTTCGTCGGTAAAAGTAAACTTTTGCCGACGAAAATAATTTTTGGCCGTAAAGTCATATTTACCTATGAAAAAATTCGTCGGTAAATGTTTCGTCGGTAAAAACCATATTTCTTGTAGTGTTAGTGTTCCGGAATGTCTTTCGAAGGACCAAGTCTCCAACTCGAAATCTTTTTACTTTAACTCGGGCATTGAAGAATCACGACACTTGTTGTTAATGGACGATAGTTCGGAGCTGAGCTTGTTCCCTGCATTCTTCTAGGAGATTAAGGCCGAGCTCCAGGAGTTCTTCGTTGTCTTATTCATTAAACGAGCTTACTCGAGCGGTCGGCAGTCCGATCTTAACTAGGGTGACGGCTTCTGACCCATATGTTAAGGAGAACGGGGACTCTCCTATTGTGGTCCGGGCTGTAGTTTGGTAGGCCCATAGAACTTTAGGAAGTCCCTCGGCCCAAGCTCCTTTGGCTAGGTCGAGCTTAGTTCGGAGATGCTGTTTGATGATCTTGTTGATGGCTTCAACCTACCCGTTTGCCTGAGGATGGCGTGGAGACGAATATATATTTCTAATCCCGAAGTTCTCGCACATCTCTCAATACTGCTTATTGTCAAACTATTTCCCGTTGTCGGAGACAATGGTCTGAGGCACACCAAATCAATAGATAATGTTTTTCCAAACAAAGTCAGTGATTTTTTACTCAGTTATCTTATCTAACGACTCAACTTCTGCCCACTTGGTGAAGTAGTCGACGGCAACAATGGTGAACTTCATCTGACCCTTTCTCGTAGGAAAAGGTCCAATGATGTTGAACCCCCACTGAGTAAAAAGCCACAGGCCGACCATAGGGGTGAGCTCTTCGGGTGATTGCCAAGGGACGATCGAGAACCTTTGGTATTTGTCACAACTCGGGATGAGCTTCCATGCATCATGCTAGATGGTTGGCTAGTAATATCCCTACCGTATCACCTTATGAGCTAAGGATCGTCCTCTAGAGTGATTTTTCACAAATGCCTTCGTGTATCTCCCTTAGGACGTAGTTAGCCTCGTCTGGTTGCAAGCACCTTAGTAGAGGCATGTAATATCCTTTCTTGTATAGTATCTCATTGAGCAAGGTGTAATGGGTGGATCGAATCTTCAGTAGTCAGGCTTCGGCCCGGTCTTCCGGTAGCTCGTCTGCTTCAAGGTAACAAATGATATGATTAACCCAAGAGGGTCCCAAGTCAATTGGGAGTACAGTCGTAGCCTCGGTCTCATCGATGCTCGGCTTGGTGATGTACTCGAATGGGACGAACCTAGGGATCTCACTTCTTCAGCTGTGGCGAGCTTAGCCAGTAAGTCGACTTGGGCATTCTCTGCTCGCGGGATCTAAACGACGGTACAGTGTTGAAAATTACTGATAAGTTCCTTTGCTTTCTAGAGCTAAGTCTTCAACCGCTCTTTCCTAGTCGGGTAGACATCAGTTATTTGATTGACGACCAACTGTGAGTCGCTGTATACGTCAAGGTGAGTGACCCCCAAGTTGGCCGTTAAATGGAGTCCGAGGAGAAGTGCCACATATTTTGCCATGTTGTTGGAAGCTTGAAGTCAGAGTCTCAAGGCATACTACATGTATGTATGATCGGGAGTTTCCAGGATGACCCTTGCCCTGCTTGCCTTGGAGTTAGATGAAGCGTCGACGTAAAGTCGCCAATGGGGTTAGGCGAGAAGGGAACGAAATCGGATTGTTCTGAATTCTGAGCGTTGGCCGAACTTTTAAGTGGATCGACCTAGTGAGGATCGACCACGATTGGTTTAGACTACTGTGTGACTTCAACGATAAAGTCGACTACTCCTTGGCCTTTGATTGTGACTCAGGGCTTATACTGAATGTCGAATTTTCTTAGCTTGATAGCCCATTTAGTGAGGTGTCCGGATGCTTCTGGTTTCTGGAGTATCTGCCGTAATGGTTGGTCGGTCAAAACAATAATCGAATGAGCTTGAAAGTATGGCCACAAGCGTCGGAAAGAGATAACCAGCACTACGCCCACTTTTTCCAAGGTCAGATATCTTATTTTTGTCGAAACCAGTGCTTTGCTGACGTAGTAGACTGGAAAATACTTCCCCTCATATTCACGAATCAGAGTAGAGCTTACAGCTGCGTCGGACACTGCTAAGTAGATCAGTAGTGTTTTGCACGGCTCGGGCTTGAGAAAGTGATGGTGGCGATCCCATGTCTTGTTTTTCAATTTGTTGGAAGGCTGTCTCACATTCTTCTATCCAGTTCACCATATGCCGACCCTTTAACTGTTTGAGGAAGGGGAGACAATTATCTGTGGCTCAAGACATGAAGCAATTGAGCGCAGCAACTCTTCCAGTCAGCCTCTGAATGTCTTTGATCGTCTTCGATGATTCCATGTTGAGCAGAGCTAGATCTTCTCTGGATTTGCTTCGATTCCTCGTTGGTTAACTAGAAAGCCAAGAAACTTACCGAGCCTACGCCGAACACGCACTTGCTTAGGTTCAGCTTCATCTAGTATTTCTAGAGGATGAGAAACATCTCTTCAAGGTTGGTAATGTGCTCGGCTTCTTTGATACTTTTGATGAGCATGTCGTTGATATATACTTCCATCATCTGCCCTATTTGATGGGCGAACATTTTATTGACAAACTTTTGGTAGGTCGCTCCTACATTCTTTAAACCAAATGACATCACTCGGTAACAATAAAGACCTTTATCGGTGACAAAGGTGGTTTTCGATTTATCAGAGGGGTGCATTACAAGTTGGTTATATCCTGAGTAGGCATTCATAAAACTAAGTAATTCGTGCCCCGCAGTACTGTCGACTAACTGATCAACCCTACGAAGAGGAAAACTATCCTTCGGGCAGGCTTTGTTAAGGTCGGTATAATCTACGCAAACTCATCACTTCCCATTGGCCTTTTTAACTAGCATGATGTTAGGTACCCAGTTGGGGTAGTACACTTCTTCCACAAATTTGGCCTTGAGGAGCTTGCTGACCTCCTCCTCAATGATGGCGTACCTTTTAGGGCTGAGGGCACGTTGCTTCTGTTGGATCGGTTAGTAAGTCGGATCAATGTTAAGGCGATGAGTGATGATCGAAGGATCGATCCCAGGAATTTCTTTGTGTAACCATGCGAAGACATTGGCGTATCGACGCAGTAGGGCCACTAACTTCTCTTTCAGCGGGGGAGTCAGGGATGAGCCAACTCGAACAGTCCTGGAGAGGACAGACTCATCCAAAAGGACCTGGATGAGATCTTCCACTAGTTGGCCTCATTCGAGAGTTTCGTCGCGCGGGTCCAAGGACTCAATCGTTGTTACATCGGATGGAGCTTTTAGGGTGGAGGCGTTGCAACGCCGAGCGTCATGCTGATCTCCCTCGACGATTTGAACTCCTGACTCAGTCGATAACTTCATGAAAAGGTGGTTTGTTGAAACTATGGTTTGGAGAAGACAAAGCGAAGGACGGCCGGGAATACCATTGTAGACAGAAGATTGGTTGACTATCAGGAAGTCAACCATAACTGTTGCTTAGTTCGGCCATCCCCAACAATGAGTGGGAGCTGAATGTTTCCCTCGGGTAGGACTTGTCTGCCCAAGAATCCAATCAAAGGAGTTCAGACGGGCTGTAATGAGAACTGTTTGATGCTCATCTTATCGAACTCCTGGGTGAATAGCACGTCAACAGACAACCCTGTGTCGACAAGGACTCTAAAGAGTTTGTGATTAGCAATAGTTACGGTGACGACCAAAGCATTGTCATGTGGATGATGGATGCCTCGGGTGTCTGCCTTTATAAAGGTCATGTTGTACTTCTCCAGTTTCCTTTCCATCAAAGGTTGAGCTAGGACCATGATCTCAGACTGTAGTCAGCTTATGTTTCTCGCATGGGTTTTCCGAGTGTTGTTTGAGTTGCTTCCGCCCTTGTGACCACCGACAATTGTTCGAATTTCTTCTATCAGTTGGTTTTCACTCGGGCGTTCTTCTGGTGTGGTGGTCCTGTTGGCTCCTTGGTCTACGTGCTCACCAAGATGCCCTTCACAAATGATTCTTTCAATTTCCTGCTTCAGAGTGTAGCAATCAGTCGTGAAGTGTCCATGATCGTGATGGAAGTGGCAATATTTTTTTTGTTGCATCGGTCAGGGTTGCCTCGCAGTTTATTTGGCCAGTTAACGGATCGTTCACCTTTTATCTCCACCAAGACTTGTTCCTGGGGTTTATTGAGAGGGGTGTAGTCGGTGAACTTGCTATCAGGTCATTTGCTCGACCTTCGCTTGTCTCGAGGCCGATCTTCCTTGCACTTATTGCTGGCGTTGGCTGACTCGGTGTCCTTCTTCCTCGATCCCTTAGCTGAGGAGTTTCTGTTCTGAGCCTCTTCTCATAAGATTTTAGTTTCCTCGGCATTGGAGTACTTCTGCGATTGTGCCATGAACTCGGCCAAAGTGGATGGGGGATTTTTATCTAGGGAAGAGAGAAACGGCTTATCTCTTACCCCTTGCGTGATGAAATTTAGGGCCATTTCGTCCAAGTGTTTTTGGACCTGTAGTGACTTGAGGTTGAAACGCTGAATGTAGTCTTTGAGGAGCTCTCCGTCTTTCTGGACTACATTGTTGAGATGGGCCGAGGCCTTGAGCCTTTTCTTGCCCCCTATGAAGTTCGCGAAGAAGACCTAGCTGAGCTCGTCGAATGAGCTAATGGACCTTGGTTTCGATTGTTTGAACCGGAGTCAGGCAGCATTAGTTAAGGTGAGCAAGAAGGCGCAACACATTACCTCATCTGAGGCGTCATGTAACTCCATATAAGTCCGGAAGGACAATGGGGTCGGTTTTCTCGTTGTATGACGCAATTTGAGGCAAGCGAAGATGATCAGGGAGCCAAGCGTGCATTATATCAGCCATAAATGGTGATTCCTTCTCTTCCAGTCTGAAAGCACTGTTCGTTCGATTTTGCTTCATGTCCATAATTTCTTTCTTCAGAGCCAGGAACGCGGCCTTCCAGGGTGCTTTGTCATCTGCCATTCCTTCAGCCGGGGATCGATTGCATCACCTCTAATCTATCTTGTGGCGAAGGTCAGAAGTGGGTAGTGGAGCCATTTTCGAGATGTGAGTCGGGACCGGCTCGAGAGGGCCTTAATGTTGGCTCGTCTGGGGAGCAGCCCAGGGGGCAGACGACTGAGGATTGGGGAACTGTCTAACATCGCTCAACCGCTTCCCCCGATTAGGCTACTACATTTACGGAGGCAGCATCCGTTCTAGCATTTGCTTCATGTAATTCATGTTGGCCTTCATATCTCTGACTTCTCTTTCCAGTGAATCACGACGCCTGCTCCCTGCAGTATCCCACTGCCCATACCTGGACGGGCCAGAGTTAGCTCTTCGAGCCGGAGAGCCTTGGCAGCTCTCTTGTCATTCTGGTCGATCTATGGTTTGTGGGTCGCATTCTGTTGGCGGCAAGGTTGTGATTAGAATTACCACTGGAGGGGTTTGGGCTTTCTTCTTTCCTCTTGCCATGACGAGTTGTAGTGCTTTGATAGAGCAGAACACGACTTGTAATGTCATTTCCCACAGACAGTGCCAAACTATTGATGTAGTTTTTAGCTCACCCCCCTTTCAACACTTGAATACCTGGTTCCTGCACAAGAAGAGGACAAAGGAGACCCTGGATAGTTCATGGGACCCTCTGATGCCTAAGTCAGGCCTGGAATCTGGGTCTAATGGTAAAGATTTAGGGGTGAGTAGTGGATGTGTATCCATACCTTTTACTGTGGGTAAGTCCTTTATTTATAAAGGCAGCATAATCCCGTGGCATGTAGATTTTTCCCGATAGGGATTGATCGATATCTTTTAGGGATTTTAAGATCTTTGATCTCCTAGATTTCCAAGATCGAAGTTTATCCTCCAAAGATCTTGGAGGGAGATTGAACCGTTTTCTTGGCTCGACTCTAACTCCGTATGAAGTAATAATAGTCAAGATTTGGCTGACAGATGCTTAGCCAACTGTTCACTGATCTCAAATATTCGTATATTTAGACGCCTTACGCTGGGCGCCTGACTGATGGTCGATCTATGGCCGACCTACAAGATAGCTCGGGCCGATGCCAGGTCAAGGCCCAGTTTGTAGTCGATCGATGTATAGAATCGGCCTGAAGTCACCTCTGAAAGGCCTCGAGTGTCCGTAAAGGTGTATTAGACTCCATGGAGGTCTCGCCTTTTGACTTGAGACATGTAGGATCCGAGCATGCTCAGCGCCTAGTAAGGTCGAGCCATGTCCTCCTTTCACCATTCTGGACATATAAGCATCAGTCAGGCACGGCGCTTGAGGAGTCCGAGCCATGTCAATATAGTTGGTTCGGTCCATAAGCCGACTCATCTGACTTATCATATTTTTTCCCCAATAGAACTTAAGTTATTGGATGTGGGTATTATATACCCCATAATTGATAACCAATGGGTGAGTCCAACTCAGGTGGTTCGTAAGAAGACCGGAATCACCATCGTAGCCAATGCCGATTGTAAGTGCTATGGTTTAGATCTAGCACCCTGTATTGTCAAATTTGGAGTGACAAACCAATTTGGAGTGATTGACTTATTTGGTAGATGGAAAGTTCACCTTCAAGTTCAGTAGATGGAAAGTTCACCTTCATATGAAGATGAGTTTCAAGTCATCTTCATCAACATCAAATGCTACTACAACTTCAAATCAAAGTGCATGTTCAACTGCAAATACAAGATCAAGTTCATACACAAGACCGAGTGCAAGTGTGGCTTCAAAATCCTAATTCAAGTCCAAATGCATTACATGATCAAGTTCAAGTATACAAGTCTAAGTTCGAGTGTAAAAGTTTCAAGTTTCAAAGAGTACAAGATCAAGCTTCAAGTACTTCAAGAATACTATCTACCAAAGCGACCAAAGTTTACAAGTTCAATACTCACATTTAAGGTATATGTGACCCTAGAAAGACCTTAAGATTAAGTCATTCATATTGCATATTAAATTTGTGTCATTGTTCTTATTTTAGGCTTTGCTTTGACTAGCCCTAGTCATACTTCGACTAGTCCAGGCACTGGCTCGACTAGTCTAGGGTTTTTCTCAACCAGTCCAGAAATTAATTCAAATTTTCGGATAGGTCTAGTAGGTTTTCAACCATTCGAGCTCCCTGCTCAACTAGTAGTGGAGACTGGCTTGACCAGTTGAGCAGGGCTCGACTCAAAGTCCAGTAAGGTTTTTAAGCCCCGATCGACTAGTCAAGTGTCAGGTTTATCCAATCACGGTAGTATTTTTGAAAATTGGTTACTGCCAGGACCAGTTGAGGCAGTCCTTAGGCCAGTCGAGCGAACCAAATTTCACCCTATAAATAGAGGACTTTTCTCAGCATTTCATACTCATTCCAAGCTAATTCAAGCCTCCTCTCTGAGAACTAAGTCCCCGTTACTATGAAGCTATTGTACAGTAATTTAAGATTCTTTTATAGCTTTTCGATTTTGAATTTCTTAATCTCTTGGTATTTAATCTTACTTGTTAAAAAGGAAATTTTGTTTTACCCTTTTAAGATCAAAGAAATTGAATTAACGTAGCTCAAGGTTGGATTTAAATTAAAATTCATTTAGACTTAGAACCCCATCATTTGTGAGATTGAACATTGAACATCTACATCTTAAAAAAGGTGGTTCTACTGGGCTACATCGAAGAAGAAGAATCTTTAGATAAGTATTATCATTTCAATTATTGTATTTTGGTTTGTGAGATTACTAGAAAATCTCTTTTGTGGTTTTGACTGAGATAGCCAGAAAATCTTAGTGTGTGGGTTTTTTAATGTGGTAGCCCATTGAAAACGTAATTGTAAAGGTTTTAAGGTGAACCTTGGAAAACTTTTTTCATAGTGAAAGCCAATATTCTATAGGTTGTGGATATTATGAGTGGAGTAGGTGTGGTTGTTTGAGAACAGTTGGTGTATATACCGAACCACTATAATTCTCAGAGTTTGGATGATGATGATGTATGTGATATTGTGAATGCTGTATTTTATTTTCATGTTCATGTGGTGAATGTTGTAATAGCTAGATTTATTTCATTTTTCCATTGTATTAGTTTGAGTTTTTTATCCTTACTAAGTTCAAGACATCAGGTTGTCCTATCAGTTTTTGGTGTAAGGTTGTCCTTTGAACAAAGTTTGTATCAACCTATCAAGACTAGTACATTTGAAGTTGCTATTTTTTCAGCTATCTACATTTATATTCTGCTTTTATTTTTTATTTGGTAGAGTCCTATTCCCCCCCCCCCCCCCTCCTAGGACTGAGAGCTCACCCATTTTCAAGTGGTATCAAAGCTGAGTGGCTCATATTTTTTTTGGATTCATTTCTTGAGTTTATCGATCCAGAGCTTTCAGGATGTCAAATTTCGATAGCCTTTCTATTACTAGGCCACCACCATTTGATGGCTCTAACTAATGCACATTAGAAAGCACGAATGAGGATCTTTTTAAGGTCCATTGATGAAAGCGTGTGGCAAGCCACGGTGACTAGATGGAAACCACCAATGTCTAAAGTTCTAAGCAGTGATCGAACCAAGTCCATGAGAGAAACACCATTTTATAGTTGGACTACTCTTCAGAAAAATGAGAGCAGTGCAAACGCTAAGGCTTTAAATGCAATCACTTGTGCACTATCACCTAATGAATTCAAAAGAATTATATCCTGTGAGCCTGGGACATTCTTGAAATGACACACGAGGGTACATCTATTATAAAAAAGTCAAACGTTTAGATCTTCACCACTAGGTTTGAGGAAATACGTATGGAAAAAAATGAGTCATTCATGGACTTTTATACGTAACTAAATGGCATAGTGAACTCTATGTGGGGTCTTGGAGATAGCATCCCAGAAAACAAAGTTTGTGTAAAAATTCTGCAATCACTTCCTGAGAGATTGAATTCCAAGGTTACTGTCATTCATGAACTTAGAGACACAAATAACATGAAGGTTGAGGAACTTGTTGGTTCTCTTCAAACATACGTGTTAAATTTCAAAGCTCCAAAAGGTAAGTCTATTGTTCTTAAATCATCTAAATCAACTTCACGTGATAGTAATGTTAATTCTAATTGTAAAAACTTAGAGGATGATATGGCTTTACTTGCAAAAAAAATTTATAAAATTTTTAAAAGTAAAAGGAGAGTCGATTTTCGAAAACCCTCTGAGAAGAAAATGGGTAAATCTAAAACATGGAAATCTCTAAAAGATATCCAATGTTTCAACTGCCATGAATACAAGCATTTGGAAAATAAGTGTCCAAAGAGGGACAAGCCAAAGCGAAAAGGCACATTAGCCACATGGGATAAATCATCCAGCTCTGAAGCTTCTTCTGAGTCGGATAAATCAGAACCTGAAACTACAAATGAAGCAAGGCTTTAATGACTCTAGCTAGAGTCACTTCCACAGATAGTTGCGATTCAACTGGATATGATAATCTGAGAAGTAACCCTGAGAATAATAATGAAGATAATCTTTAAGATGCTAATAATGCCCTATAAAGGGAGAGTAGTAAGATTGTTGTCAAACTTAAACTTCAAAAATAGAAATTTTTAAAAATAAAAGAGGATTTTGAAAATATTGTTTTAGAAAAATCTCATATTTCAAATTGTTTTGAGAAAGCTAAATGTGATTTGAGTTTCAAAATATCTAAATTGGAAAAATTAAGAACAAAAAATGAGAAACTAAAATGTGAAGTTTCTTTCCTATTGAGTTCAAAAGATACATGGAGGTATGCCCAGGGAGGCCCTAAACTTGAAAAGTTATTAACCACATCAAGAACATGTGGAGATAGATTAGGTCTGGGCTATGATAAATACATGCTTCTGAAAAAAAAGAGTATAACTCCTATATTTGTCAAAGGAGAATCCTCTTACTCAAAAGGAAAAGACTTGAAATTTAATAACCAAAACAACTGTAGAAATAGAATGACTTTTCAAGCACCTAAAGTCAATTTTAATGTCAGCTTTAGAAAATATTCCTATAATCTTTTAGCTGAAAATTTGTGGATTTACTCAAGGAGCTCCTCAAATCTAACTCTAATGTGAGAGTTAATAATTATAATAAGCGAAGAAAAACCAACAGTGTTCCAAAATCTAAAACTACTATGAAATGGGTTCCTACGGTTACTTGTTTGGTTGCCCACACCGCCTTCAAGGCTTCCAGTCAATCAAAGTGGTACCTAGACAGTGGTTGCTCAAGGCACATGACAGGTGACAGAGATTTGTTCACCAACTATAAAGATATGACTAATGGTTCAGTCACTTTTGGTGATGGAAACAACTGCAAAATTATTGGCCAAGGTACAGTTCATATCTCTAACCTCCCTCCTTTTGAAAATGTTTTATTCATAGAAGGGCTTAAGCACAATCTTTTGAGTATTTTTCAAATTAGCGATAATAAGCATAGTGTAAAATTCACCAATCAAGGATGCGAGATCTTAAATAAGAAAGGTTGTGTGATATTAAATAGTCATAGGACGTCTGAGAATTGTTATATCGTAAGTGAATCTTGGTCATTTAAAGTATCTTAAAAGGCCTAGCTATATGTCCTAGAGGAGGGGGGGGGTGAATAAGACTATGCCAAATAAAACTTATAACAAATAAATTAAAAAGAATATGATAGCCAAGATAAAACACAATGTAGGAAAGTAAAACAACCTAAAAAAACTGATCTTGAGATGTTGATACTGAAAAGGCCAAGCTATATGTCCTAGAGGGGGGGGGTGAATAGGACTATGCCAAATTTATAAATAAATCACGAACAAACGTAAATCAATACCCTTACAATTATGAATCAATTCACAATGCTAAATATAAATCACCTTGATAAATAATTATTGAGAGATTGATACAAATTCAGTTCTAAGGACAACCTTACACCATAATAAACAAGGGCTTATGGTAGGACAACCTTATTTCTAGAACCTCTTTTGAATCAAGAACTCAATGTTAATATAAGTAAATGAAATAGCAAGGAATTGAAAATAAATACAGAAGTAAAGATCTAAATTATTACAACAATCCCCACACTTGCTGGAAAATGTAAATAGTTACAACATTCACATCCACTTGTACATTCCACACAATCGAATGATAAAAGATATGAAAATTAAGCAAGCATTCAATCCACAAGACAAAGAATTATAGTGGTTCGCCTGTGTGTACACCAACTGTTTTACAACAGCCACACAGAATGCTACTCCACTCCTAATATCCTCACACAGGGGATATTAGCGTTCACTATCAAATAGGTTTTCTCAGGTTCACCAAAAACCTTTACAATTGTGTCTTTTTCACTTGGGCTTACACAATTCAAAAACCCCTTTTTCTGAGTTTTCTGGTTTTCCTCAGACAACCAATACAATGAGATTTTTCTGGCTCAATCTCAAACAAAACCAATACAATGAGATTTTTCTGGCTTAACCTCAAACAAAACCAAAAATAAATGAATTTTACAGAAATGTAAAATACCTGAATTTCTCCTTTAGCAGCCCGGTAGAACCAATTGGAGTAGATGATTGAATGTCAAAGTTCAATTTCCAATACTCACATTCAAGAGGTTCTAAATTCTAATAGATTTTAGATTTAACTTGTTGGGCGTAGCAATATTTGATTTTGATTCCAAGAAGAAGGAATAATATAATTCCTCTTTTCAAATAAGATTGGAATAGAGAAACAAAATCAAATTAAATAAGCTAGCAAAAAGGAATATTAAATAAGCACAATTTAGCTTAAAATAAACACAGACTTATCTCAGAGTGATTACTTGAAAATTCTTGAAATGGAATGGAGTTAGGATATAAAAACTCGAATTTCGTGTTCAATTTATAGAAGAAAAAATCGTTCCTACGACCGTGGTCTTAGAAACCTAGGGACCGGTCGTAATTCTAACAATTTTTGAAAAATTGAGCGCGATCTTTGAAAACCGTTCCACGACTGGTCGTGAGTACCCTACGACTGGTCGTGGGTCACCTACGACTGGTCGTAGATACCTACGACTGGTCGTAGGACCATGAAATAGGTTGCTGGATTTTCAGTCGTAGCTCCACGACTGATCGTGGACGAGTCGAAGCCAACCTACGACCGGTCGAAGGACTTCCAGACTCGGTCGTGGGCGTTCCAAAAATCCGAAAAATCTTCAACAACTTAGACTGATCGTGGAATTTCTTGGACTAGTCGAACCAATGCTAGGACTGGTCGAACAAGAGCTAGGACTGGTCTTGGAATAGACCAAACTTATGTTAAATAAACATTTGATTTATGTATCCAAAATTACCTACTTAAAGGGTCAACCTAAGGTCATTCAAACCTGAAACATGTCGTATGGACATTGAACTTCAACCATTCGACGAATGTAGATTGTTTGAACCAATATCAGGCTTGAAATCTTGAACAATATCAGGCTTGAAGTCTTGAACAATATCAGGCTTGAAGTCTTGAACATCAACATCTTGAGCTTTGACATCTTGAGCTTCATCTTGTAGCTTTTTGAACTTTAACATCTTGTGCTTCAACTTGTAGCATCTTGAAGTATAAAATCATCATACAGCACAAGACACAGATAGATGTTTTGACACATCAAAATTTGACAACCAAAGGAGTATGAGACCATAACCCTTACAATCTCCCCCTTTGTCAAATTTGTGACAAAATACCACACCAAGTAATAATACTTCCAATAGACATAAGAGAAGTACAAAGCAAGCACAGATGCACAGATGATAAGCAATGTATAGACATGATAAGCAATAATCATTTTCCTATAATTCTTGAGAAGTTTAACTCCCCCTGAGTAATAGAAGCACATAGATAAGTTTAACATCAAAATGACATAGATTCACCAAACTTCTCCCCCTTTTTGTCACAAAATGACAAAGGAAGAAGAACAGTAATGAAATTAGTAGATGTAGCAAGAGAAAATTGTCCATAACCAACAAAAAGTTTTGAGATGCAAGCTAATATCGAAAATATTACAGACCAAAAAAAAATTCAAATGTGTCAGAACGTAAGAGGGTGCGGATTAGATGGATCAATTTTGTGTAATCCCTTAGCAATTCGCCTCATATATTTACGCATATAAGAAAATTGTGTGTCTTGAGTCACACGAATTTGAGCCACCTCTTGAAGAGAATTCAATCTTTCATCAAAATCAGAAGGTGAAAATCGGGATCATCACCGAAGTCGACTCAAGTTCTTCAAATAAGTCATCCATATTCACGTCTTCGGAAGATCACTAGCTTCAGCATTACCTACCGCTTCACCACCACTGCTACCAACATCCACTTGGCCTCTTGCCAAATCTAAAGTCATCTTATTAAGATTGGAATTATTAAAAGGGAGATGGTGGATGGGTTTTTCTCTAGTAGGCATAGCTATGAGCATATGATTTGCTAACATAGTCAATAAATAACCAAAGGGTATATCACTATGTCCGGATGGTGACGTGACGAATAATGGAATGACAGATTAAAGAAGGAGGCATATTTTAGCACCAGAGACAACATGAATGCAAAACACGAACCATAAAAGCAGTGAGTTCGGTTTTGTTACCAGAACGTGGATAAAGATTTGAAATGAATATCTTATGAAGTACTCTGTGTCTGGGTAACAAATACCTTGAGGGAAGTACATGACCTTTATGAGTCCAATGAACATCCATATTACATAAATCTCTAGTAAGCATTCGTCGTTCAGATTCTGAGAGACTATCATGTAAAATATTAATTGGAATGCTTTCATCATTGATAGGTATTTTCATAATATCTGCAATCAAATGTCGATCTACAACAAACAAACCTTCTTGAGTATCAACTTTAAAAGTTAAATTCTCAAGAGAAAAATCACAGATACATGCAAACATGGATTGGGCAATGGACTGGTATGCAGCTCCACCCCAATGTAAGATGTTATCCCATCCCACAGATTCCAACAAAGAAGGAATACCAAAAGAAGCAATGTGATTGACATTAACATGACGTTCAACAATTACATTACGCATACGCAAATCTCGAGCATCAGAAGGATCATTTTTAGGAGAGCGAAAATGACGTTGAACAATAGAAGTTGATCTAGAAGAAGATGGACCTCGAGTAGTTTTCTTTTTACCTCTAGGATCCATTTTCAAAGAAGGATTTCAAGGAAACAACAAGATGCAAGATAGAAGAGATGAGATTTAGATAGAACAGATTTTTTAAGATAAAAAACCCCAAATCCTGCAATGAATGATCAAATAGATTCCACAAACATGAGTTTTGAATCACTAAGAACAAGAATCTACAAAAAAAAAATGTGAAAGAATCACTAACCTTGAAGAACAATGAAGATGGGTTGGGGCAGCCGTAGTTAGAGACGTTGGAGAGAAATGAAGAAATGAAGAAGAAGACAAAAATCCCCAATTTTAAGTGAAATCCCGTGCTTTACGACAGGTCGTGTACGTGTTCGACCGGTCGTGGCACGACCGGTCGTGTATTCTCACGACAGGTCGAGTACGACAAAAATTTGTAATTTTTTTTTCTTATTTTTAAATAATTTCAAATTTAAGCAAGTAAAACATCAAACTTATGTACATTATGATACACAAAATCATGCAAACTCAATTTAAGTTGCACATACCAAGATCAAACTTTAATTTATTAAACCTGCTTTTGTCGAGCGGTTTAGTGAAAATGTCTGCAAGTTGAATCTCGGTTGGAATGTAATCCAAATTTATTAATTTTTCTTCCACTAATTCACGAATGTAATGAAATCTAATGTCAATATGCTTAGTACGTGAATGCTGAACTGGATTTTTAGAGATATTTATTGCACTGGAATTATCACAAAATAAAATCATAGAATCTTGAGTAATTCCATAATCGCTTAACATTCGTTTCATCCAAACAAGTTGAGTACATGCATTTCCAAGAAGAATGTATTCAAATTTCAAGAATTGATAGCGATATAGAACTTTGCTTCTTGCTAAACCAAGAAACAAGACAATTTCCAATGTAGAAACAACCACCACCGGTTGATTTCCTATCATCTATGTTTCCAAATTTTACCAAGATCTCAAGTGCATCTTCTACTAATTGAACATTAGTCTCATGTGGATACCAGAGACCCAATTTAGTAGAACTTGCGACATAACGCATAATCCGCTTAATGCCAGCTAAGTGAGATTCTTTAGGATTTGATTGATAACGAGCACAAATACCAACACTCAAAGCAATATCTGGTCTACTATAGTTAGATAAAGTAAACTACCAATCAAACTACGATACAATTTAGATCCACATCATTACCGTAGAGTCTTTTGAGAGTCTTACGCTTGTACTCATAGGAGTATCAAAATTTTTACCTTTCTCAAATCCAAATTTCTTAATTAAACCGAGCATATTTGGTTTGAGAAATAAAAATTCCATCAGTTGTTGTTTTACTTGCAATCCTAGGAAATAGTTTAATTCTCCAACCATGCTCATTTCGAATTTAGACTTCATTAAATCGCAAACTCAACAAATATGTTAGTACAGTTGATCCATAAATAATATCACAACATATATTTGAACCATTAGAATATCATCGTTATGTTTCTTAACAAAAAGCGTCTTATCAACACACCCCATCTCGAAAATTATGACTCAAGTAAAAACTTAGTCAATTTTTCGTACCATGCTCGGGAGCTTGTTTTGCACCATGAGAGCTTTCTTAAGACGATACACATGATCAAGTAAATTTAGGATCTTCAAACCCCGTAGGTTGTTCAACATATACCTCTTCATGTAAATCACCATTCAGAAAAGGCACTCTTTACATCCATTTGATAAATTTTAATTTTCCTAAAACATGCAATGGAGATAAAAAGTCGATTGACTCAAGACGAGCTACAGGGCAAATGTTTCATTATAGTCAATTCCTTCAATTTGTGTATATCCCCGTACAACTAGTCTTGCTTTATTTCAATAATATTTCCAAGCTCATCGATTTGTTTTTGAAAATCCATTTTGTTCCAATAATATGTTTATCTTTAGGTCTAGGAACAAGTTGCCGACATCATTTTCGACAACCGATTAAGTTCTTCTTGCATCGCAAGAATCCAATTTTCATCGAAAGTGCTTCTTTTACGTTACTCCGGTTCAATCTGGGATGTAAAGCATACGTAGTTACATATGTCCTCTAATTGTCTACGAGTGCGCACACCAAGGAGAGGGTTTCCAAGTATTTGAGAGGTTGGATGATCTTTAACAAATCCTTAATTCAGATTAGTTTCACTTGATGAAGTTTCTTGTTTTTCAAGTATAAGAACTTTATCATTATCTAAACTAGGGACAGTGTCTTCAAAAGATCGTCAATCACAACATTTATTGACTCTTGAATCACACCGGTCCCGTTTGTTCAGAACACGATAAGCACGATACGTTTAAGGAATAACCTAAAAAGATCCCTTCATCACTTTTAGTGTCGAATTTTCTCAAATTTTCACGGTCACGCAAAATATAGCACTTGCTGCCAAAAACACGAAAATATTTGACAGAAGGCTTTTTCTCAAACCACATTTCATAAGCCGTTTTATTATTAGATTTACAAATATAAACACGGTTAATAATGTAGCAGGCTGTATTCACAGCTTCAGCCCAGAGATTCTTAGGAAGCTTCATGCTATTTAACATAACACTTCCCATTTCTTGAAGCACTCTATTCTTCCTCTCTACAATTCCATTTTGTTGAGGAGTTTTAGGTGCAGAGAATTCATGTGATATTCCCTGATCGCTACAAAATTTCTCAAAACCGCTATTTTCGAATTCGGATCCATGATCACTACGGATCTTGCTGACTTGAGAACATTTTTCAGTTTGAATCCGTTTTATAATCTTTTTCACTTCATCAAGGGTTTCTGATTTATCTTTCAAGAATTAAACCCAAGTGTATCTTGTATAATCATCTACAATAACTAAGATGTACTTTTTGCCACCTCGACTTTCTGTTCTTGTTGGTCCTATAAGATCCATATGGAGAAGTTCGAGTGGTCTTGTGGTGATATTGGAGTTCACCTTTTTGTGAGAGCTCCTAGTTTGTTTACCATACTGGCATTCACCACAAATCTTGTCTACTTTTTTGCATTTTAGGTAGACCTTTAATTAGTTCACTTTTGCTCAATCTGTATAAATTTGGTAGTGTACATGTCCAAGGCGTTTATGCCATAAATCTGTCTCATCGGTATGGACCATGTAGCACGTTTGATTAGATGAGTTACCGTTGCTTACTATATAGCAGCTTTTAAGTTTTGAAGTTTGCGACCGCTAATATTACAGAACCCTTTTCATTTGTAATCTCACAACCTTGATTAGAAAATTTAACATTATGGTTGTTATCGCATATTTAAGATATGCTCAACAAAGTTGTGTTTTAAACCTCAACATATAACACATTTTTAAATAAGGGAAGGTTATAGAGTTGGACCGTACCTTTGCCAATTATCTTCTTAGCTTGCTACTATCACCAAATGTGACGACCCATCATCATATCTTTAAGATCGTTGAATAGAGCTTTGTCACATTGTCATATGTCCGAGCATCCACTGTCAAGGTACCATTTTGAATGGCTTGTAGCTTTGAAAAGAAAGTGTGAGCAACCAAACAAGTAACCTTGGGAACCCATTTCAAGATCTTGTTTTGGGTTTAGGAGAATAATTGGTCTTCTTTTGTTTATAGTTATAAGAGTGACCTACCGAGTTAGATTTTAATAGCTCCTTAAGTAAATCAATAATTTTTTCAAATGAAGCGGGTTTCGAATCTGATTTTTGAAATTTATATAGTCGCTTTTGTGTTTTGAAAGGTTTTTGTATTTTTAGAAACAACTTGATTAGTACCTTTTCCTTTGAGTTAGAAGTCTCTCCTTTCACAAAAATGGAAGGAGCATTCTTTCGTTTAGGAGATGTATTTTTATCAAAGCCCAACCCGGATCGATCACCACATTTTCTTGATCCTGATAATAATTTTTCTAATTTAGGATCACCTTGGGCATATCTCCATGTGTCCTTCAAACTCAAAAGAGAAGATACTTCATTTTTAAGTTTCTCATTTTCAGATTTCAAATTTTCAATTAGGGAGGTTTTGAATTCTAAATCACACTTTGATTTTTCAAAACAATCGAAATTTGAGATTTTTCTAAAACAAGGGTTTCAAAACATTCTTTAAGTTTAAAAACTTTTCTTTTTGAAGTTTAAGTTTGAACAATTTTACAACTTTCTTTATATAAGGCATTGTAAGCATCTTGTAGATCTTCATCATTTTCATGATCACTATCCAAATTTTCTTCACTTGTTGAATCATCGTGATCCGAAAAGGTAAACTTGGCTAGAGTCATAAGGGCCTTAAGTTCACCGCCCGACTCGGTTTTCGAATTTTCTCGATTCAAGAGGCTTAATCGACGATTCATCCCAAGTAGCCAACATACCCTTCCTTTTGGATTTGTCCTTCTTAGGACATTTGTTTGCTAAATGCCCATATTCTTGACATGCTTGTAACATTGACTATCTTTCAATGATTTCCAAGTTTTAGACTTAGGTTTAGAACGTTTCTTTTCATTTGCCTTTTGAAAGTCGACTTTTTCTTACTTTTGAAAATCTTATAAAACTTTTTCGCCAAAGGGCCATATCATCTTCAGACTTTTTCAATCAATTTTCTTGAGTAATACTTTTAGATGACTTCAAAGCAATAGACTTACCTTTAGGAGCTTTAAAACTTAATTCATAGGTTTGCAAAGAACCAACTAATTCTTCTACCTTCATATTGTCCGTATCACGAAGTTCCTGGATTGCGGTTACCTTTGAATTGAACCGTTCAGAAGAGAGCGTAGTATTTTTGCACACACTTTACTTTCTCGAGATCTTTTCGCCAAGACCCCACATAGAGTTTACAATGTCATTCAATCTAGTGTAAAAGTCCATAAACATTTCATTTTCCTCCATATGAATTTCTTCAAATTTAGTTGTGAGGAGTTGGACTTTAGATTTCTTGACAATTGATGTACCTTCGTGTGTCATTTCTAAAATATCCCAGCTTGCTTTTGCAAAGATCACAGATATGATTCTTTTGAACTCATCCTATGATAGTGTAAGTGATTGCATTTAGTGCTTTAGCATTAGCACTACTCTCATTTTTCAAGTGTGGTCCATTGGAAATATGGTGTAATTTTCATAGATTTTGAACCATCAACACCAGTTACTTCCATGGTAGGAGGATTCCATTCACCACTGTGGCTAGCCACACACTTTCATCCATTGATCCGAGGAAGATTCTCATTCGCTTTCCAATAGGCATAGTTGGAGCCATCAAAAGGAGGAGGCCTAGTAATCGAAAGGCTATCAAAATTTGACATCTTTTATATAGCTTAGATCGTTAGCTCAGAAATAAATCCAAATAAAAAGTAACAAAAAATGAGCTATTAGGCTCGATACCACTTGAAAAGGCCAAGCTATATGTCCTAGAGGGGGGGGTGAATAGGACTATGCCAAATTTATAAATAAATCAGCGGAACAAACGTAAATCAATACCCTTACAATTATGAATCAATTCACAATGCTAAATATAAATCACCTTGATAAATAATTATTGAGAGATTGATACAAATTCAGTTCTAAGGACAACCTTACACCATAATAAACAAGGGCTTATGGTAGGACAACCTTATTTCTAGAACCTCTTTTGAATCAAGAACTCAATGTTAATATAAGTAAATGAAATAGCAAGGAATTGAAAATAAATACGTATAAAGATCTAAATTATTACAACAATCCCCACACTTGCTTGGAAAATGTAAATAGTTACAACATTCACATCCACTTGTACATTCCACACAATCGAATGATAAAAGATATGAAAATTAAGCAAGCATTCAATCCACAAGATAAAGAATTATAGTGGTTCACTGTGTGTACACCAACTGCTTTACAATGTACCACACAGAATGCTACTCCACTCCTAATATCCTCACACAGGGATATTAGCTGTTCACTATCAAATAGGTTTTCTCAAAGTTCACCAAAACCTTTACAATTGTGTCTTTTTCACTTGGGCTTACACAATTCAAAAACCCCTTTTCTCGAAGTTTCTGGTTTTCCTCGACAACCAATACAATGAGATTTTTAAACTCGCTCAATCTCAAACAAAACCAATACAATGAGATTTTTCTCGCTTAACCTCAAACAAAACCAAAAATAAATGAATTTTACGTAAATGTAAAATACCTGAATTTCTCCTTTAGCAGCCCGGTAGAACCAATTGGAGTAAATGATTGAATGTTAAAGTTCAATTTCCAATACTCACATTCAAGAGGTTCTAAATTCTAATAGATTTTAGATTTAACTTGTTGGGCGTAGCAATATTTGATTTTGATTCCAAGAAGAAGGAATAATATAATTCCTCTTTTCAAATAAGATTGGAATAGAGAAACAAAATCAAATTAAATAAGCTAGCAAAAAGGAATATTAAATAAGCACAATTTAGCTTAAAATAAACACAGACTTATCTCAGAGTGATTACTTGAAAATTCTTGAAATGGAATGGAGTTCCGGATATAAAAACTCTGAATTTCGTGTTCAATTTATAGAAGAAAAAATCGTTCCTACGACTGGTCTTAGAAACCTAGGACTGGTCGTAGCTCTAACAGATTTTTGAAAAATTGAGCGCGATCTTTGAAAACCGTTCCACGACTGGTCGTGAGTACCCTACGACTGGTCGTGGGTCACCTACGACTGGTCGTAGATACCTACGACTGGTCGTAGGACCATGAAATAGGTTGCTGGATTTTCAGTCGTAGCTCCACGACTGATCGTGGACGAGTCGAAGCCAACCTACGACCGGTCGAAGGACTTCCAGGACTGGTCGTGGGCGTTCCAAAAAATCCGAAAAATCTTCAACAACTTAGGACTGATCGTGGAATTTCTTGGACTAGTCGAACCAATGCTAGGACTGGTCGAACAAGAGCTAGGACTGGTCTTGGAATAGACCAAACTTATGTTAAATAAACATTTGATTTATGTATCCAAAATTACCTACTTAAAGGGTCAACCTAAGGTCATTCAAACCTGAAACATGTCGTATGGACATTGAACTTCAACCATTCAACGAATGTAGATTGTTTGAACCAATATCAGGCTTGAAATCTTGAACAATATCAGGCTTGAAGTCTTGAACAATATCAGGCTTGAAGTCTTGAACATCAACATCTTGAGCTTTGACATCTTGAGCTTCATCTTGTAGCTTTTTGAACTTTAACATCTTGTGCTTCAACTTGTAGCATCTTGAAGTATAAAATCATCATACAGCACAAGACACAGATAGATGTTTTGACACATCAAAATTTGACAACCAAAGGAGTATGAGACCATAACCCTTACAGATACAAATGTTGTTCTAAGGATAACCTTTCACCAAAAACCAGAGTTTATGGTAGGACAACCTTATTTCTAGAAAGATCTTTGTATCAAATCTCAAACCAAAGAGGAATACAGAAATAAGTACAAACTGAAATAAATTGTAATCACAAATGTATTGTTCTAGGGACAACCATACACCATAAAAATGGCAGGGCAACCTTGCTGGAACAACTTTAAAGGAAATTGAATTTTAAGCAGATAAAGGAATAGCAGAAAGTAAATTCTAAACTATTACAAAATTCCCACAATGCTTGAATTAAATGATTACAACATTCACCACCATACATACATCCCACAAATAAATAATTAAAGATTGGAAATGTAAATCATTCAACCACAACACAAGGGATTATAGTGGTTTACCTGTGTGTTCACCAACTGTTAAACAATAGCCACATAGAATGCTACTACACTCCTAATATCCTCACACAGGGGATATTAGCGTTCACTAACAAAATAGGTTTTCACAAGTTCACCCAAAACCTTTACAATTGTGTCTTTGTTTGTGGGCTTACACAATTAAAAAAACCCCACTTCTGAGTTTTCCTGGCTCTCCTTAGATAACCAATACAACAAGATTTTTCTGGCAAATCTTGAAAGAAACCAAAACAGAAAGGAATTTACAATTAAATGTAAAATACCTGATTATCTCCTTCGTTGTAGAAACCCGGTAGAACCCAGTCAGAGTAGATGATTGAATGTCCAAGTTCAATGTCCAGTACTCAATTACAATGGTTCTAATTCTAATAAATTTTAAATTAAACTAACTAGGGCTTGCCTTAATTGATTTTGATTCCAAAGAAAGGGAATAACAATTTCTCTTATAAAATTAGATTGGAATAGCAGAAACAAAATCAATTAAATAAAGCTAAAGAAGGAGAATATTAAATAAGCACACTTAGCTTAGATGGAGCACATAATTATCTCTTAGAAGTTTGACGAAGATTGGCTTGAATGGATTAATTAATTCACTGAATTCTTCTGAGATTCGTGCTCAATTTATAGGTGAGCAGATCGCGTCTTCGACTGGTCTAGGGAGATCTTCGAGTAGTCAAAGAAGTAACAGATTTGAAAAAAATCGGGCGCGATAAGCTTTGACCGTTCTACGACTGGTCGAAGGTCACCTTTAATTGGTCAAAGGTCTCCTTCGACCGGTCAAAGACCCTGTAAATAATCGCTGGAGTTTGAGTTGAAGTTTTTTGATTGGTCGAAGATGCAATTGACACTGTTCCTTTGACTAGTCGAAGAGATCCCTGGACTGGTCGAAGCCTAACAGAAAATATCCAAATTTTGTAACAAACTCACGACTGATCGAGGAATTTCTTGGACTGGTCAAAGCAAAGCTAGGACTAGTCGAAGAAAGCCTAGGACAAGCCCTCGAACAGCCCAAACTCATGTGACATATACATATGACTTATGTATTCAAAATGGCCTACTTTTAAGGTCAACCTATGGTCAATCAAACCCCAATCATGAAGTAAGGATATTGAAAACATTAGGAACAAGTGACCTTAAAGTTTAAGCCTTGTAGTCTTGATGTAGCTCAATCTTAAAATCTTGATGTAGCTCAACCTTGAAAGTGTCTTGAGTTCTTTACGAACTGCCTTGTACTCTTCTTGAAGTCTTGCATTCTTGAGTCTTGTCTTGAGAGCAATACTTGCAGTCAAGGTTGATCTTTGTACTTGTGATCTTTGCTTGTTGTGAGCTTTGCTTGTCTAAAAATGTTGATCTTTGAGAGAGCTTCACTTATGCAAGTTATATAATAGTGATTTTGGTATCACTAATTTGACAACCGACAGGGATATATACTATAACACTTACAATCTCCCCCTTTGTCAAATTAGTGACAAAACACATAACCAAGATAAACATAAAGTAGAGCAACTGGTTAAAGAAACATGAACCAGTTAATATCAACTGGTTTACCTGCAAATTAATAGTCAACATTCAAATACTCCTCTCATAATCAAATCAACATCATTAGTCACTCCCCCTGAGTAACATAACCAATGCTACCCCCCCTGAGTAACATAACCAATGCTACTCCTCTCACAATCACATCGTTAAGAACAAACCATTCTCCCCCTTTTTGTGATAATATGACAAAGGAAATTAAAAAAAAAAAAGAGAACTAAATAAAGGAATATAAGAGAGTAAACGTGAGATTATAGCAGCAAAACAGATAGTATTCAACTTAAAATCAGTATAGTTTCATAAAGAACAGATACTCGGCATAAAACTAATCAGACAATAGTATCCAATTCCAAAGCAGTCAACTTAGTGCTAAGTTTTAAGGTTATTACAGACTAGAAAATCCATATAAACTAATCAGAACTAGAACCAGATGATGGAGCAGGAATAGAGGGTTCAAGTTGGTGCATGCCTTTGTTCAATTGCCTTAGATATTTGCACATGTACTTGAATTGTAAATAATGAGCAACTGACATGTTTTCCATCTTTTCATTTATATTCTCAACTTTACCCTCCAATGCACTCAGACGTGCATCAAAATCAGATGGTTCAAAATCTGGATCATTTGTTGAATCAGAATCCAGTTCCTCAAAGATGTCATCCATATTAATGTCATCACCAGCTTCTTCATGACCACCACCACCATCACCACCTTGTTCAGGAAGTAATTTCAGCTTCATCTTATTGAGATTAGAATTGTTGAAAATCAAATGATGGATAGGTGCCTCATTAACAGGCATATCGACCAACATATGTGTAGTCAATATAGTCATTAAATAGTCAAAAGGAATGTCACTATGACCAGGATGGAGTCTAAATTGAAGAATGAAATGACAGATTAAGAATGGTAAATAAATCTGAGTACCACTGACAATAGCATGGATAACACGAACCATAAACGAAGTCAAGTCGGTTTTATTACCCGAACGAGGATACAGATTAGACACAAAGATTCTGTGGAGAATTCTGTATTTGGGTAACAAATACTTTGCGGGAAGCGCATTCCCTTTACGAGTCCAATGAACATCCATGTTGCACAAGTGTCACGCCCCAGACTCGGTAACCGGACTCACAAGGAACCCGATGGCCGGTTCTGACCGCAACAGCCTCCGTAGTACCCCATTCTCGGCTCCTGAGGCAGGTTCCGATCTTGGGATCCTACAAGGAGGATTTTCATAACAGTATAATCATTACCAATAAGAGCATACCTAAGATCACAGCAAGTACATCTGGAAGTAACAAAGGATACACATCACAAAATTCACTAAGAATTTAAACTTTTACAAGCTTACATCAGGTCCAAAAGGACATACATAAGATAATGGAAAAAAAGAGAAAAGAGTCAGCAACACTGGAGTCATCAAGCTTAACTCTACTCCACGCTCTGCTGCTATGATGCCTGCCTAGGATCTCCTGCACGCATCAATCGTGCATAAGCTTATAGAAAGCTTAGAGGGTGGTGAAAGTGGGTGATAATAGTGCTCAGAAGAAGATAGAGAATACAGAAGGGAGTCATGACCAATACCAATACCACTAACCTTACCAAGGCTATCATGAATGCAAGAAACTATATTAAGGCAGTACAATAATGCAGAAAGTCATACCAAAGCTATATAATGCAATGAGTACTGTAATGCGATGAGTACTATAATGCAATGAGTACTGTAATGCCATGAGTACTGTAATGTCCTGAGTACTGTAATGCGATGAGTACTGTAATGCAATATGAGGCTTACACAGCCGATGAAAATGCAATGCGAAGTAATGTCAGTACTCATATCCAATCCACATATCAAGTACATTTCCATCATAAGAAAATCACTGGGGTCCATTACACTGCTGGATGACTGCCGCTCTACAGACCCTGCACAGTCAAACGAGCGTAAGAGACCTCACTACCCTGCCTGCGGACAGCCAATCACCAGCAAGGCCTGAAGGTAGGGGACCCATTCACGAGCTGGTCAGACTCAGCCTAGCAATGCCCCCTTACGTCGGGCGAGTAAGGCCACACCCTTATCCAACTGACTACACGACAGTGGGAGTCGCGGCCTAACGGTATAAGGCCCTCATGCGCTCATATATACCACCCGGTCACGCCGTTGGAGCAGATCCTGGTACCATGGAAGTTTTGGGAATTTCACCCATGGGCATCCTATGCACCCGGTATGCTCAAGTAACATTTCTGGTGTCCAAACATGGTCATCCACGATGTATCTGTGGAGGCTACAACCCTGATGAAATAAGGGCAATAATGCTCATATGCTATGCAATGTCAGATGCATGAATCACACAATCAACCATGCATCAATCCCAAGCATCCAATGTGCTCAAGAGGGGATACTACGTCCTCTGGGGAAGGTATCATGCAATGCCCAATATGACACACACACAAGTGTCAACCAAGCATACAATGATGCACATGGTCATGAGGATGAATTTAATCACACTATAGGGCGATACACAATGTATATTACATTCCTCCTATCCAAGAAGGAACCAAGACCATGTACTTGACAATATCCTTAAGGAATCCAACTTCTAGTGGGGGCCCATTTACCTGAGGTAGCCCACGAACTAAGTATACAAGCTACGGGTCTAAGTAATGTGGAAATGAGCCTAACAAGAGTCTAAGATGAGTATTTAATCACATTTAGATACAATCGGCCTAGAGGGGTCCATAATGGGGACATTTAACCACCATTCCCCAAGAAGCATCTCAACCACGAACTATATGGATACAAGGCCCAAGGCCCTACATTCAAGATAAGAACACAGGTAACCACATACATACTTTCCTCATAATAAGCCATAAAAAGATACAATACCACTTTTAACAACATGGGCCCTAAGAGAGAAATTAAGGCCCGAGGCTCAATTCTCAATAGCCATAGAATCCATGCATTAAGTTGGACTTGGTGGGCAGCCTGCATACACAATATACGGCCCAAAATAAGTTTAAGTTTAGATGATGAAATGGGCCTAACTACATCAGCCCAATAACTAGCGATTTAAGTGGGCAACCAAGAGCCCAATACTATCCTTATATTAGCCGACAAGTCCATCAAAATGGTGGAAGCTGGCCCAACATATGGTTGGGCTAAGCTGGGACATCCCATCCCACTCTGGGCCCATGGGATGCCCCAAAAATCTGATCTAAGATGGGGGTCCTCATGTGATCACTAAAGGTGACCCAAAAATGCATTTATTAAGCCCAAAGATTAAAAGAAAATATAAGCATACAACACGCACACAAGTTCTCAATATGGTGGGTCCCATGTCCAATAAAGTTTCAACCATAACAATATACATTTAAGGCCCCTTAATAAATGTTCGGCCTACTGCCTCGGGCTTCAATGAAAGCCCAGAAATTAGTCAAATAAGTGGGAATGATCTCATGAAGGCCAACAATATTTATAGGGGGCCCCACCAGATGGAGGGTACGTATACATAAAGAAAGGATCAAGTGGGCCTGCTATTAGATTGTGAATCCAGTAGCAACCTAAGGCAGAGAGTGCCTCCATGAATGGGCGATCCAAGGCTTAGACGGCCTGGACCACATGCATTAAGGTAGGTTCCACATACATACACATTGAGCCTTAAACAAATAGCCTAGGGTCTATGGTGGGCCTTTAACCATCCGTAGAGAAACCTATGGGCCTACCTTAGGATCACCCAGGAGGACATCCAACCTCAACTGGTTTCCAAGAGGTAGCCCGCCACTACTCGAACATGAACTAAGGCTCAAGGCCTAAGGCAAATCCATGGCCTAGTGGGCTTATACTCAAAGCCCAACACTTAGGTAGCATGGTGGGCCCTTAAGAAAGGTTTGGGCCCAACTATAGAGGTCATAAATCCATATATTGTGGTGGGTTTCATGGGCAGCCCAGTAATTCATTTACATGGGCAAGTTTCACATTTAACACAAGGGAGTTGGGCCTCACTTTTGGCCCAAGTATATGGTCAGTTTAGTGGGCGTACCAAGGGCCCAACCTCTTGTGTATTATTGCCCCTAAGCCCATCACAATAGATAGGAGAGTATAGGCCTAAGATCAATGGGCCTATCCAAAAGAATTAAGTCCACAAGGCATACTTGCCAACACAAACATGCATATAATATATCACATAATGGGCCCAAAAGAAATGGCCCAAACAAAAGCCATCCAATTCATACATTATGGTGGACTTGAAGGCAGCCCGTAAACCTAAGAATACACATGGGCAAGGCATATACTGACAGTGTGGGCCTTGCCACACCAGCCCAAAGATTTAGCAAAGTCCTCCACAATATACATTTATGTGGGCCTTGCAAGTCAGCCCACAATTAAGCACTTCATGAGGGCATCAAGGCTAATAAATGCACATGATCAGCTTGTAGACGACCCATTGGGCCCACGAATCAATAAGGTCAGCCCTTGCACAATCTTGGGCTCAAGGGATAGGTTTCCAACTCATAGGGCCTATAAAACTATTAAAAATTCTGGTTAAGGCTAACCCACAACCACCACAAAGGTGGGCCTCAAGAGGGCACTCATTAAGCCCAAAATGTCTAACGAAGGAGGGCAAAGAGTGTGTGCAACACTCCCTTAAATCTGGTGGGCTGCCACGGCTCCAAAAGATCAACTATGCACAAATTTGGGCCCCTTGCTGGAATTCCAGCCCACCCACTTCCTGTGCCTGCTGGAGTCCAAAAATTTATTTAATTTAAATGGGTTACTGACCCATGGTGACCCACACATATCACAGTGGGTCCCACTAGATAAGAAGGGAGATATACAACACTTACTTCAAGTGGGCCATGCCATTAGAATGCAGGCCCAGTAGCCCAAGGTAGGGGCATGCCATGGTGGTTAGTCATTTGGGCCTGGGTATTTGGCCCAAAACTGACCCAATTTACAGGCCATACCACGGTCAGTCCAGGGGCCTGATGGCCCTAAAAATTTGCAGGATTTTCCTTCCATAGGTGGACCACAACCCCACAAAATTTCAGAATTTTTGGACATCTAGAAATAATTTAATTAATTTGAATAAAACAAGCTGTCCAGAAAATCGGACTAGCCTAGACGTCCCAACGTGGTGGGCCAGTCCGGGCCTTGTCACGGTGTGCACAGGGATCCATTAGACCTGAAATTTGGTAGTTAGGTTCTAATATGAGTTTACTACCTCTCTGTAAATTTTCATAATTTTTGGATACTCAGAAGTATTTTAATTAATTTAAAGAATACAATCTGTACAGGGTGAAATACTGCTGGAATATAACTGTCCTGAATTTGGGCCATCAAATGGATGGGTTCTGGGCCTCCAAAATTCTTGAAATTTGGACCCAAGGTCCCTCATCAAGCCCAAAACAAGTTGGGACCAAGGAATATAGCCCACCTTCAGAGAAAATATTTTTTTTTAATTTATTTTTATGAAACTATGCTGCTGGACTGCACAACAGAAATTTCTGGCAGCCCAATATATTGGCCCACCTATTTAGATGCCCAAATGGGGTCCATTGGCCCTAAAATTTTGTAGGTAGGCCCTACCATGGGTGGGACACCTCTCTGCAAAATTTTAGAATTTTTGGGATAGTAAAAGTATTTTATTTAACTCCTACAATTAATTGACAGCAAGGTATTTCTGAAACAATGTTGCTACCCCTGATTTGTGCACCCCATTAGAGTGGGGTGCAAGTCTGCCAAATTTTAAGAAAATATAGGACAAACATCCCTACACAAGTATACAACAAGGTGGGGTCCACAAAGGTGGCCCACCATTTCAGAAATAGACTGATAATTATGTTTATACAACAAGCACAGTTGCCAGACAGTCCAGAAAATCTAGACTATCCACCCTCCTTGGCCCACTCTTTTGGGTGATCAAACAGGGACGGATGAGGGTGAAATTTGGGGAACATCTAGGTGGGATCCCCACCTTTAAGAGGTATATATCAAATGGGACCAAACACCCCACCAATCATCCAAAAAACTGGGCTCAAGACAGCTCAAAAATCTGTCCAGATGGCTTTTGGACAGCAACATAATACTGAATTAAAATAATTATAATCACTATAAAAAAGGAAATCAATCCATGGAAATTGTGGTATGGACCACCCCAGTGGGCTCAACAAACATCCAGACCATACCCCCTCCATAAAACCCATTGCATGTGCCCAAAATGGAGCAAATAGAGTGCCAATGTCCAAGGAATGGACAGCCATGGGCGTCCTCTTTGCTTGGACGGTTTGGATATTCCGAGGCCACTAAGTGGGCCACACACATCAGGAAATCAAGAATAGAATAATGGAAAATAAAAATAATTCAGCCATAAGAAAGGCAAATGACATGCATCAAAGGAAAATGCTATGATGGGGTCCATGGAGAATGGTCCCATCCATGGATCATGCATGCAAGGAAAAAGGGCCATTGGCCTCAACCATGGAGACATGAGGGACATCCATCACCACTTGATGGGTCCCACAAGCTCCTAAGAAAGAAATGAAGAAAGATCTAAGAGCACCCACCTAGATCAACCTTGAAACTTACATCACCATCATCTAGAGGCTCCAAGCAACATGGATCAATGGCTAAGATCAAGTGAGAAGGGGTAGATGAGAAGGTATTTTAGGGAGAAGGGGCTGGAGAAAATGGAGGAATTGCTGGCCATGGAGAGAATGAGAAGGAGGGAGAGAGATAAGGAGATAGAGAGAGAGAGAAAGAGAGAGAGAAAAATTATAATTACCTATGGGAGGAGAAAACAAGGTTGTAGGGTAGAGTAGGCTTTTGGGTGGTGTGTGTGGGGTGGGTAGTGTTTATTCCATGGGAATTGTAGTGTGTGTGGGTGGTGTACATGGGAACTTGTGCCAAGAGGAGTGGGGTCCACATGCATTTGTACAAAAAGTGGGCCACATGATGAAATGCTCATAACTTGAGATGTACACGTCGGATTAATGCATGGGACGCGGCGTTAGAATCGCGGCGCCGATACGGACAAGATGGCATGGGTCTCAGGTCAATCCGAGTCGGGTCTATGTGACCAAACTTAAGGATGACCACAGTATAATCCAAGGGTCGCGAGTCACCGAGATTCGACCGGTAGGACCGCGGGACCAAAATGAACGAAATGCACACTTATGCACACACATGCACACATGAGAAATCAGGTCGGGTCTCACAATCCTCCCCACCAATAAAGAAATTTCGTCCTCAAAATTGACAAAACTGAGACAACGAATTGTATAACATCTTCATATATATCAATCATCAATCAAGAAAAGGCAACACAAGCAATACGTGCAATCAATCATCGAACAAATGGGGATAACGCTCCCTAATCTCGGAAACCTACAATGAAATGCATCAATACGCTCTCCTACTTCCACTTTGGGACACTCAACGACTACAAGGGACTAGGGGGGGTCTCAGATGATCGGCCTTGACACGCTGACAAGCATTACACTCGGCCACAAAACTTGCAATTTGGCCTATCATCCCTAACCAGGAACACTGTCTGGACAATAAAATAAGCTCAACATTGGCCATACAAGACTATTTAGCTAGTAAGACATCTCACCAACTAAAACGGAATACGATAATATTATCGGCCTAACACAGGGATCTTCCCAAAAAGTGTCGATACTGATAATCTCTTACGACAGACTCTAATGGCAATCTGAGTGAACAAAAGCCCTTGGATACAAAAAGGGTGTGATGCACCAAAATATAAGGCTTACATACGAAGACAAGGAGAATACCCATAACAACTTCCCTAATAACTAAGAGTCCTGCTGAGTCATGCAAAATCGAGCCTGAGGTGGCTGGGGAGGTATCTGTCTCCTCTACATATGCGGTATCTGCTGTTACTGCGGTCGCTGCGAAGGTCCATCCTGCTGATGGGGACACTCGCGCCTACGGTGTCCCGTCTGCCCACATCCATAGCAAATGCCAGTAAACGGCCTAGAAGAAGAAGTTGTATACGATGCTGATGCTCTGGCGGCTCGATAGGTTACACACCTCTGCCGCTGTCGACGCTGTCATGAGCTACCGGAGGGGGCCTGCCTCTTCCGGCCACTTCTCTGATACCAACTCCTGTCACGCCCCAGACTCGGTAACCGGACTAACAAGGAACCCGATGGCCGGTTCTGACCGCAACAGCCTCCGTAATACCCCATTCTCGGCTCCTGAGGCAGGTTCCGATCCTGGGATCCTACAAGGAGGATTTTCATAACAAAGTATAATCATTACCAATAAGAGCATACCCAAGATCACAGCAAGTACATCTGGAAGTAACAAAGGATACACATCACAAAATTTACTAAGAATTTGAACTTTTACAAGCTTACATCAGGTCTAAAAGGACATACATAAGATAATGGAAAAAAAGAGAAAAGAGTCAGCAACACTGGAGTCCTCAAGCTCAACTCTACTCCATGCTCTGCTGCTATGATGCCTGCCTAGGATCTCCTGCACGCATCAATCGTGCATAAGCTTATAGAAAGCTTAGAGGGTGGTGAAAGTGGGTGATAATAGTGCTCAGAAGAAGATAGAGAATACAGAAGGGAGTCATGACCAATACCAATACCACTAACCTTACCAAGGCTATCATGAATGCAAGAAACTATATCAAGGCAGTACAATAATGCAGAAAGCCATACCAAAGCTATATAATGCAATGAGTACTGTAATGCGATGAGTACTATAATGCAATGAGTACTGTAATGCCATGAGTACTGTAATGTCATGAGTACTGTAATGCGATGAGTACTGTAATGCAATATGAGTACTGTAATGCAATATGAGGCTTACACAGCCGATGCAAATGCAATGCGAAGTAATGTCAGTGCTCATATCCAATCCACATATCAAGTACATTTCCATCATAAGGAAATCACCGGGGTCCATTACACTGCCGGATGACTACCGCTCTGCACAGCCCCGCACACATCAAACGAGCGTAAGAGACCTCACTACCCTGCCTGCGGACAGCCAATCACCAGCAAGGCATGAAGGTAACGGACCCATTCATGAGTCATTGCCGACGTCACGCCGTCGTGAGCCACGGAGGGGCCCGCCTCTTAGGCCACTCCTCTGATCACGATCCCTCTGCAAACCGGTCCACTCGGACTCGCCCTGAAGTAGAAATACTGTAAACGGAGCACGCTGCAGAGTCGAATCTCGCAAAAGGGGACTCGCACGCTCCTGTTCCACCCGTTCGGGCGCCTCAGGAACAGGCTGACGGGTCTGAAGTACATCAGTGACAACCTGCATCAACTGCTGGAGACGCTCAGCTCCTACAGGGATCGTCAGATAAGCAGGGGTAGCACTGGCCTCTGACGAAGGCACAGGTACGGCGGGAGCCTCAGGAATAGGTACGACAGGCTCCAGAAGGGAAATAAGAATCTCAAAAGGTGGAGAAAAAGTCACTCGGATCGCTGGAGCGAAATGAGAATCATGTCTATGGGCACCACGGCCACAGGTGTCATAATCATGGGCACCTTGACTAGACGGCATGCTCTACAGAAAGAACAAAGGTGAAGGACACCTAGGAATTAGAATCCTTGAAGGCGCAAACAAAATGAAGGAAATGCATTCGGGACACTATTTGTCCTCAGCTCACTTCAGATATGTGATACTATCCCAAGTTATTCCAAAATTACTTGCTATGCTCTGTCAGATGCATGAATCACACAATCAACCATGCATCAATCCCAAGCATCCAACGTGCTCAAGAGGGGATACTACGTCCCTCGGGGAAGGTATCATGCAATGCCCAATATGACCACACACACAGTGTCAACCAAGCATACAATGATGCACATGGTCATGAGGATGAATTTAATCACACTATAGGGCGATACACAATGTATATTACATTCCTCCTATCCAAGAAGGAACCAAGACCATGTACTTGACAATATCCTTAAGGAATCCAACTTCTAGTGGGGGCCCATTTACCTGGGGTAGCCCACGAACTAAGTATACAAGCTACGGGTCTAAGTAATGTGGAAATGAGCCTAACAAGAGTCTAAGATGAGTATTTAATCACATTTAGATACAATCGGGCCTAGAGGGGTCCATAATGGGGACATTTAACCACCATTCCCCAAGAAGCATCTCAACCACGAACTATATGGATACAAGGCCCAAGGCCCTACATTCAAGATAAGAACACAGGTAACCACATACATACTTTCCTCATAATAGGCCATAAAAAGATACAATACCACTTTTAACAACATGGGCCCTAAGAGAGAAATTAAGGCCCGAGGCTCAATTCTCAATAGCCATAGAATCCATGCATTAAGTTGGACTTGGTGGGCAGCCTACATACACAATATACGGCCCAAAATAAGTTTAAGTTTAGATGATGAAATGGGCCTAACTACATCAGCCCAATAACTAGCGATTTAAGTGGGCAACCAAGAGCCCAATACTATCCTTATATTAGCCGACAAGTCCATCAAAATGGTAGAAGCAGGCCCAACATATGGTTGGGCTAAGCTGGGACATCCCATCCCACTCTGGGCCCATGGGATGCCCCAAAAATCTGATCTAAGATGGGGGTCCTCATGTGATCACTAAAGGTGACCCAAAAATGCATTTATTAAGCCCAAAGATTAAAAGAAAATATAAGCATACAACACGCACACAAGTTTTCAATATGGTGGGTCCCATGTCCAATAAAGTTTCAACCATAACAATGTACATTTAAGGCCCCTTAATAAACGTTCGGCCTACTCTGCTTCCTGGACTTGCGAAAGCCCAGAAATTAGTCAAATAAGTGGGAATGATCTCATGAAGGCCAACAATATTTATAGGAGGCCCCACCAGATGGAGGGTACGTATACATAAAGAAAGGATCAAGTGGGCCTGCTATTAGATTGTGAATCCAGTAGCAACCTAAGGCAGAGAGTGCCTCCATGAACGGGCGATCCAAGGCTTGGACGGCCTGGACCACATGCATTAAGGTAGGTTCCACATACATACACATTGAGCCTTAAACAAATAGCCTAGGGTCTATGGTGGGCCTTTAACCATCCGTAGAGAAACCTATGGGCCTACCTTAGATCACCCAGAGGACATCCAACCTCAACTGGTTTCCAAGAGGTAGCCCGCCACTACTCGAACATGAACTAAGGCCCAAGGCCTAAGGCAAATCCATGGCCTAGTGGGCTTATACTCAAAGCCCAACACTTAGGTAGCATGGTGGGCCCTTAAGAAAGGTTTGGGCCCAACCATAGAGGTCATAAATCCATATATTGTGGTGGGTTTCATGGGCAGCCCAGTAATTCATTTACATGGGCAAGTTTCACATTTAACACAAGGAGTTGGGCCTCACTTTTGGCCCAAGTATATGGTCGATTTAGTGGGCAGCCAAGGGCCCAACCTCTTGTGTATTATTGCCCCTAAGCCCATCACAATAGATAGGAGAGTATATGCCTAAGATCAATGGGCCTATCCAAAAGAACTAAGTCCACAAAGCATACTTGCCAACACAAACATACATATAATATATCACATAATGGGCCCAAAAGAAATGACCCAAACAAAAGCCATCCAATTCATACATTATGGTGGACTTGAAGGCAGCCCGTAAACCTAAGAATACACATGGGCAAGGCATATACTGACAGTGTGGGCCTTGCCACACCAGCCCAAAGATTTAGCAAAGTCCTCCACAATATACATTTATGTGGGCCTTGCAAGTCAGCCCACAATTAAGCACTTCATGAGGGCATCAAGGCTAATAAATGCACATGATCAGCTTGTAGACGACCCATTGGGCCCATGAATCAATAAGGTCAGCCCTTGCACAATCTTGGGCTCAAGGGATAGGTTTCCAACTCATAGGGCCTATAAAACTATTAAAAATTCTGGTTAAGGCTAACCCACAACCACCACAAAGGTGGGCCTCAAGAGGGCACTCATTAAGCCCAAAATGTCTAACGAAGGAGGGCAAAGAGTGTGTGCAACACTCCCTTAAATCTGGTGGGCCGCCACAGCTCCAAAAGATCAACTATGCACAAATTTGGGCCCCTTGTTGGAATTCCAGCCCACCCACTTCCTGTGCCTGCTGGAGTCCAGAAATTTATTTAATTTAAATGAGTTATTGAACCATGGTGACCCACACATATCACAGTGGGTCCCACTAGATAAGAAGGGGGATATACAACACTTACTTCAAGTGAGCCATGCCATTAGAATGCAGGCCCAGTAGCCCAAGGTAGGGGCATGCCATGGTGGTTAGTCATTTGGGCCTGGGTATTTGGCCCAAAACTGACCCAATTTACAGGCCATACCACGGTCAGTCCAGTGGCCTGATAACCCTAAAAATTTGCAGGATTTTCCTTCCATAAGTGGACCATAACCCCACAAAATTTCAAAATTTTTAGACATCTAGAAATAATTTAATAAATTTGAATAAAACAAGCTGTCCAGAAAATCGGACTGGCCTAGACGTCCCAACGTGGTGGGCCAGTCCAGGCCTTGTCACGGTGTGCACAGGGGTCCATTAGACCTAAAATTTGGTAAGTAAGTTCTAACATGAGTTTACTACCTCCCTGTAAATTTTCATAATTTTTGGATACTCAAAAGTATTTTAATTAATTTAAAGAATACAATCTGTACAGGGTGAAATACTGCTGGAATATAACTGTCCTGAATTTGGGCCATCAAATGGATGGGTTCTGGGCCTCCAAAATTCTTGAAATTTGGATCCAAGGTCCCTCATCAAGCCCAAAACAAGTTGGGACCAAGAAATATAGCCTACCTTCAGAAATATATTTTTTTTAATTTATTTTTATGAAACTATGCTGCTGGACTGCACAACAGAAATTTCTGGTAGCCCACTATATTGGCCCACCCATTTGGATGCCCAAATGGGGTCCATTGGCCATAAAATTTTGTAGGTAGGCCCTAACATGGGTGGGAAACCTCTCTGCAAAATTTTAGAATTTTTAGGATAGTAAAAGTATTTTATTTAACTCCTACAATTTATTGACAGCAAGGTATTTCTGAAATAATGTTGCTGCCCCTGATTTGTGCACCCCATTAGAGTGGGGTGCAAGTCTGCCAAATTTTAAGAAAATATAGGACAAACATCCCTACACAAGTATACAACAAGGTGGGGTCCACGAAGGTAGCCCACCATTTCAGAAACAGACTGATAATTATGTTTGTACAACAAGCACAGTTGCCAGACAGTCCAGAAAATCTAGACTATCCACCCTCCTTGGCCCACTCTTTTGGGTGATCAAACAAGGACGGATGAGGGTGAAATTTGGGGAACATTTAGGTGAGATCCCCACCTTTAAGAGGTATATATCAAATGGGACCAAACACCCCACCAATCATCCACAAAACTGGGCTCAAGACAGCTCAAAAATCTGTCCAGATGGCTTTTGGACAGCAACATAATACTGAATTAAAATAATTACAATCACTATAAAAAGGAAATCAATCCATGAAAATTGGGGTATGGACCACCCTAGTGGGCTCAACAAACATCCAGACCATACCCCCTCCATAAAACCCATTGCATGTGCCCAAAATGGAGCAAATAGAGTGCCAATGTCCAAGGAATGGACAGCCATGGGCGTCCTCTTTGCTTGGACGGTTTGGATATTCCGAGGCCACTAAGTGGGCCACACACATCAGGAAATCAAGAATAAAATAATGGAAAATAAAAATAATTCAGCCATAAGAAAGGAAAATGACATGCATCAAAGGAAAATGCTATGATGGGGTCCATGGAGAATGGCCCCATCCATGGATCATGCATGCAAGGAAAAAGGGCCATTGGCCTCAACCATGGAGACATGAGGGACCTCCACCACCACTTGATGTGTTCCACAAGCTCCTAAGAAAGAAATGAAGAAAGATCTAAGAGCACCCACCTAGATCAACCTTGAAACTTACATCATCATCATCTAGAGGCTCCAAGCAACATGGATCAATGGCTAAGATCAAGTGAGAAGGGGTAGATGAGGAGGTATTTTAGGGAGAAGGGGCTGGAGAAAATGGAGGAATTGCTGGCCATGGAGAGAATGAGGAGGAGAGAGATAAGGAGATAGAGAGAGAGAGAGAGAAAGAGAGAGAGAGAGAAGAGAGAGAGAGAGAAAAATCATAATTACCTATGGGAGGAGAAAACAAGGTTGTAGGGTAGAGTAGGCTTTTGGGTAGTGTGTGTGGGGTGGGTAGTATTTATTCCATGGGAATTGTAGTGTGTGTGGGTGGTGTGCATGGAAACTTGTGCCAAGAGGAGTGGGGTCCACATGCATTTGTACAAAAAGTGGGCCACATGATGAAATGCTCATAACTTGAGATGTACATGTCGGATTAATGCATGGGACGAGGCGTTAGAATCGCGGCGCCGATACGGACAAGATGGCATGGGTCTCAGGTCAATCCGAGTCGGGTCTATATGACCAAACTTAAGGATGACCAAAGCATAATCCAAGGGTCGCGAGTCACCGAGATTCGACCGGTAGGACCGCGGGACCAAAATGAACGAAATGCACACTTATGCACACACATGCACACATGAGAAATCAGGTCGGGTCTCACAATCAAGTCTCTAGTGGGCATACATTTTTCTGAAACTGAGGGTTTATTAGTCAAGTTATGAATAGGAATACCCTCATCATTCATAGGAATGTCCATAAGGGCTAAAATTAAATGACGATCAATGCCAAATGGCCCTTCACTAGTAGATATTTTAAAAGTTAAATTATCCAGTGAGAAGTCACTAATATATGTAAATATGGATTGGGCAATGGACCGGTATGCAGGCCCACCCCCATGTAATAAGTTAACCCAACCTACAGCTTCAAGCATAGGAAGGATGTCAAAAGGTGTAATATGATTAATATCAACAGGATGTTCAACAATAACATTGCGTGATCTAATGTCTGTAACATAAGATGGATCATTATTAGGAACAAGAAGATGATGCTTGGTCGATCTGGAGGAAGAAGAAGGACCACAGGAAGTAGTTTTTCTACCTCTATAAGCCATATGCAACAACAATAACAAGGAAATAAGAAGTTGCAAAGGATTGAGAAGTGGGTTTACCCAAAACAGATTTTTCAAAATTCAAACCCCAAATCTCAATGAAATCCAAAATAGAAAGCTTCAAGTTAGAAAATAAAGCAATCTAGACATAGATTTACAAGAAAAACATAAATGGAACACTAACCTTGAAGAACAAGAACAGTGGGTTCGACAAGTCGAAGCTCGGCTCTTTAGAAAAGAAAAACAAAATGAGGAAAAAAGCAAAAACCTCAATTTTTAAGTGATTCCCGAGATCTACGACTGGTCGTGGGTATCTACGACCGGTCGAAGGTCGACTGGTCGAGTATACTCACGATAGGTCGAAGGACGTCCAAAATTTTATATTTCTTGCAATTTAAAAAATTGGAATTAAATCTAGCAAATATATACACTATGATACAAGTAGGTATAAATAATCATTTTGAAATACATATGCCAAGATTAAATTTCATCTTTTTAAACCTGCTTTTATCAAGAGGTTTTGTGAAAATATCAGCTCGCTGATCTTTGATAGGAATATATTCCAGAGATATAACTTTTTCTTTTACCAATTCCCGAATATAATGAAATCTAATATCAATGTGCTTAGTACGAGAATGCTGAATAGGATTTTTTTGAAATATTTATTGCACTGGAATTATCACAATGTAATAACATAGAATCCTGTTTAATTCCATAATCACTTAGCATTCGTTGCATCCAAACAAATTTGTGTACATGCATTACCAATTTGCGATATACTCAAACTTCTTCATTGTTGAAAGTGATATAGAATTTTGTTTCTTACTAAACCAGGAAACTAAACAATTTCCAATGTAAAAGCAACCACCACTGGTTGATTTTCTATCATCTAGATTACAAGCCCAATCAGCATCTGAGTACACGGCCAACTGGACACTAGTCTCATGAGGATACCAGAGACCAAGATTTACAGTACTTGCGACATATCTAATAATACGTTTAACAACAATCAAGTGCGATTCTTTTGGATCAGATTGATATCTTGCGCAAATACCAACACTTAGAGAAATATCAGGACTACTAGCAGTTAAATATAATAAACTACCAATCATACTCCGATAAAGTTTTGAATCAACATTTTTACCATTAGAGTCTTTTGAAAGTTTCAGGGTAGTACTCATGGGAGTATCGAAATTCTTGCCATTCTCAAATCCAAATCTCTTGATTAGATTCACAGCATACTTAGATTGAGAAATGAATATTCCTTCAGGTTGTTACTTTACTTGCAATCCAAGGAAATAAATCAATTCCCCAACCATGCTCATTTCAAACTATGATTTCATCAAATCTGCAAACTTAGTAGTCAAGTTAGTATAGGTTGATCCATAAATGATATCATTAACATAAATTTGTACCATTAAGATATGATCATTATATTTTTTAACAAACAGAATTTTATCAACAGATCCCATTTGAAAATTACGACTTAAAAGAAATTTTGTTAGTTTCTCATACCATGCTCTAAGTGCTTGTTTTAATCCATAAAGTGTCTTTTTAAGCTGATACACATGATCAGTATTTTTGGGATCTTCAAAACCCATTGGTTGTTCAACATATACTTCTTCATGTAAATCGCCATTTAGAAAAGCACTTTTCACATCCATTTGATATATGTTTATCTTTCTAAAACATGCAATGGATATAAATAGTCTAATAGATTCAAGACGTGCTACTTGTGCAAAAGTTTCATCAAAATCAATTTCTTCAATTTGAGTATAACCTTATACTACTAGTCTGGCCTTGTTTCTAATTATATTTCCACACTCATCAGACTTATTTTTGAAAATCCATTTTGTTCTAATGATGTGTTTATCTTTAGGTCTTGGTATGAGATACCAAACATCATTTCTTACAAATTGGTTAAGTTCTTCTTGCATCGTAACAATCCAATTCTCATCAGCAAGAGCTTCTTTTACATTAGATGGTTCTATTTGGGATGTAAAACATACATAATTACATATATCCTCAAGTTGTCTACGGGTACAAACACCGGTGAGAGGGTTTCCAAGAATTTGAGTAGTTGGATGATCTTTAACAGTCCTCAACTCAGAGTTAGTCTGATTTGATGAAGTATCGGGTTTATCAATGATTAGAACTTCATCATTATCTGAATTAGGGATTGGTGTATTTAAGTGATCATCAATGACAACATTGATGGACTCTTGAATCACACTAGTTCTTTTGTTCAGAACCCTATAAGCACGACTGTTTAAGGAATATCCTAGAAAAATTCCTTCATCACTCTTTGTATCGAATTTTTCCAAATTTTCACAATCTCGTAAAATATAACACTTGCTGCCAAAAACTCGAAAGTATTTGACAGTAGGCTTTTTATTGAATCACAATTCGTAAGCCGTTTTATTATTATCTTTGCTAGTGTAGACTCGGTTAATAATATAGCAAGCTGTGTTGACAGCTTCAGCCGAAAGATTTTTAGAGAGCTTCATACTATTCAACATGACATTAGCCATTTCTTGAAGTACCCTATTCTTTCTTTCCACAATTCCATTTTGTTGTGGAGTTTTGGGAGCAGAGAATTCATGTAATATTCCTTGGTCGGTACAAAACTTCTCAAAATTGCTATTCTCAAATTCAGATCCATGATCACTACAAATCTTACTGATTTGAGAAGAATTTTCAATTTGAATCCTTTTGAGAACTTTTCTTACTTCTTCAAGGGTTTCAGATTTATCCCTTAAGAAGGCTACCCAAGTGAATCTGGTAAAGTCATCAACTATTACCAGGATATACTTTTCCCACCATGACTTTCCGTTTTAGTAGGTCCAATTAGATCCATGTGGAGAAGTTCGAGCGGTCTTGACGTGGTATTTGAATTCACCTTTTTGTATGAGTTCCTTATTTGTTTGCCTATCTGGCACTCATCACATATTTTATCTAATTTCTGAAGTTTGGGTAAACCTCTTATAAGTTCTCGTTTGGTCAATCTATATAAATTTTGATAATGTACATGTCTAAGACGTTTGTGCCATAAATCAGTCTCGTCTGTATGGACCATGTAAAATGTTTGATTAGATGAGCTGGATTCACTAATAATATAGCAATTTTTAGACGTTCTACGTCCAGTTAATATTATAGAACCCTTATTGTTTAGTATCTTACAGCTTTGATTAGAGAACCTAACACTATGGTTATTATCACATATTTGTGATATGTTAAGCAAGTTATGTTTTAAGCCTTCAACATATAAAACGTTTTTAAACACAGGAAGATTAAAAAGTTGAACCGTACCTTGGCCTATAATCTTGCAGTTGCTACCATCACCAAATGTGACTAAACCATCAGTCATATTTTTTAGATCCGTGAATAAAGCTTTGTCACCTGTCATATGCCTAGAGCATCCACTGTCTAGGTACCATTTTAAATGACTTGTTGCTTTGAAAGCAGTGTAAGCAACCAAGCAGGTGACTTTTGGAACCCATTTCATAACTGTTTTAGGTTTAGGAACATAGTTGGTCTTCTTTTGTTTATAGTTGTAAGAATAACCTATAGAGTTAGATTTTAGAAGCTCCTTGAGTAAATCTACTATCTTTTCAGCTAGTGGATTTCGTTTCTGATTAAAGTGGACATGTCTGCTTCTAGGTTTTTGAAGAGTTTTTGAATTTCTAGAAAAACCTTGATAAGTATTTTTCCCTTTTAAGTTTAAGGACTCTTCTTTCACAAACATAGGAGGAGTATACTTTTGTTTAGGAGATAAATTTTTATCATAGCCCAACCCGGATAGATCGCCACATTTTCTTGATCTGGATAAGAGTTTTTCTAACTTTGGATCACCTTGGGCATATTTCCATGTGTCCTTTTGACTCAGAAGAGAAGATACTTCCTTTTTGAGTTTCTCAATCTTAGATTTCAAATCAACAATTAGGGAATTTTTGAATTCCAAATCGCATTTAGATTTTTCAAAACAATCTGAAATTTGTGATTTTTCTAAGACAAGTGATTCAAAACATTCTTTGAGTTTAGAAAACTTTTCTTTTTAAAGTTTAAGTTTGACAGCAATTTTACAACTTTCCTTATATAGGACATTGTAAGTGTCTTGAAGATCATCTTCATTCTCACATTCACTACTCAGATTTTCTTCACTTGTTGAGTCATTATCTGAAAATGTGAATTTGGCTAGAGTCATAAGTGCTTTAACTTCATTGCTCGACTAGTTTGAATCTTCGATTCGAAGAAGCTTTAGAATCAGATGATTCATCCCATGTAGCTAACATACCCTTCTTCTTGGGTTTGTCCTTTTTAGGACATCTATTTGCTAAGTGCCCATATTCTTGACAGTTGTAACATTGACTATCTTTCAAAGATTTTCGAGTTTTGGGTCTAAACTTCTTTTTATCATTTGATTTTTGAAAATCAACCCTTTTCTTACTTTTGAAAATCTTGTAAAATTTCTTAGCTAAAAGAGTCATATCATCTTCTGAATCAGAATTTTCTTCTGAATTATATTTAGAGGATTTTAGTGCGATAGATTTACCTTTAGGAGCTTTAAAGTTTAACTCGTAGGTTTGTAAAGAACCAACTAGTTCTTCTACCCTCATATTATCCGTATCATGAAGTTCCTTGATCGCGGTTACTTTAGAATTGAACCATTCAGGAAGTGAGCGTAATATCTTTGCACACACTTTACTTTCTGGAATTTTATCGCCAAGACCCCACATTGAGTTTACAATGTCATTTAGTCTAGTGTAAAAGTCCATAAATATTTCATTTTCCTCCATATGAATTTCTTCAAATTTGGTTGTGAGGAGTTGGACTTTAGACTTTTTGACAATTGATGTACCCTCGTGTGTCATTTCTAGTATATCCCAGGCTTGCTTTGCAATATCACAGGATATGATTCTTTTGAACTCATCCGGTGATAGTGCGCAAGTGATTGCATTTAATGCTTTAACATTGGCACTATACTCACTTTTCTAAAGGGTGGTCCATAAATAATAAGCAGGTACAGACATAGTTTTTGAACCGTCGAATTCAGTTACTTCAATGGTAGGAGTTTTCCATTCGGTCACTGTGGCTCGCCACACACTCTCATCCATTGATTTTAGGAAGATCCTCATTCTGGCTTTTCCAATAGGCATAGTTAGAGCCATCAAATGGTGGAGGCCTAGTGACTGAAAGGCTATCAAAATTTGACATCTTTTTATATAGCTTAGATCATCAGCTCAGGAAATAAATCCAAATAAAAATCAATAAGAACGAGCTATTAGGCTCTGATACCACTTGAAAAGGCCTAGCTATATGTCCTAGGGGAGGGGGGGGGGGTGTGAATAGGACTATGCCAAATAAAACTTATAACAGCGGAATTAAAAAGAATATGATAGCCAAGATAAAACACAATGCAGGAAAGTAAAACAACCTCAAAAATCTGATCTTGAGAGGTTGATACAAATGTTGTTTTAAGGACAACCTTTCACTAAAAACCAGAGTTTATGGTAGGACAACCTTATTTCTAGAAAGATCTTTGTATCAAATCTCAAACCAAAGAGGAATACAGAAATAAGTACAAACTGAAATAAATTGTAATCGCAAATATATTATTCTAGGGACAGTCATACACCATAAAAATGGCAGGGCAATCTTGCTGGAACAACTTTATAAGAAATTGAATTTCAAGCAGATAAAGGAATAGCAGAAAGTAAATTCTAAACTATTACAAAATTCCCACAATGCTTGAATTAAATGATTACAACATTCACCACCATACATACATCCCACAAATAAATAATTAAAGATTAGAAATGTAAATCATTCAACCACAACACAAGGGATTATAGTGGTTCGCCTGTGTGTTCACCAACTGTTAAACAACAGCCACACAGAATGCTACTCCACTCCTAATATCCTTACACAGGGGATATTAGCGTTCATTAACAAAATAGGTTTTCACAGGTTCACCCAAAACCTTTACAATTGTGTCTTTATCTGTGGCCTTACACAATTAAAAAAACCCCACTTCTGAGTTTTCCTGGCTCTCTTCAGACAACCAATACAGCAAGATTTTCTGGCAAATCTTGAAAGAAACTAAAATAGAAAGGTATTTACAATTAAATGTAAAATACCTGATTATCTTCTTCGTTGTAGCAGCCCGGTAGAACCAAGTCAGAGTAGATGATTAAATGTCCAAGTTTAATGTCCAGTACTCAATTACAATGGTTCTAATTCTAATAGATTTTAAATTAAACCAACTAGGGCTTGCCTTAATTGATTTTGATTTCAAAGAAAGGGAATAACAATTCCCCTTATCAAATTAGATTGGAATAGCAGAAACAAAATCAATTAAATAAAGCTAAAGAAGGAAAATATTAAATAAGCACACTTAGCTTAGATGGAGCACAGAATTATCTCTCAGAAGTTTGACGAAGATTGGCTTGAATGGATTAATTAATTCACTGAATTCTTCTGAGATTTGTGCTCAATTTATAGGTGAGCAGATCGCATCTTCGACTGGTTTAGGGAGATCTTCGACTAGTCGAAGAAGTAACAGATTTGAAAAAAATTGGGCGCGATAAGGTTTGACCGTTCTATGACTGGTCGAAGGTCACCTTCGACTGGTCATAGGTCACCTTCGACTGGTCAAAGACCCTGTCAATAATCGCTGGACTTTGAGTCGAAGTTTTTTGACTGGTTGAAGATGCAGTCGACACTGTTCCTTCGACTGGTCGAAGAGATCCCTGGACTAGTCGAAGCCTAACAGAAAATATCCGAATTTTGTAACAAACTCACGACTGATCGAGGAATTTCTTAGACTGTTTGAAGCAAAGCTAGGACTAGTCGAAGAAAGCCTAGGACAAGCCCTCGAACAGCCTAAACTCATGTGACATATACATATGACTTATGTATCCAAAATGGCCTACTTCTAAGGTTAACCTATGGTTAATCAAACCCCAATCATGAAGTAAGGACATTGAAAACATTAGGAACAAGTGACCTTGAAGTTTACGCCTTGTAGTCTTGATGTAGCTCAATTTTGAAATCTTGATGTAGCTCAACTTTAAAAGTGTCTTGAGTTCTTTATAAACTGCCATGTACTCTTCTTGAAGTCTTGCATTCTTGAGTCTTGTCTTGAAAGCAATACTTACAGTCAAGGTTGATCTTTGTACTTGTGATCTTTGCTTGTTGTGAGATTTACTTGTCCAAGAATGTTGATCTTTGAGAGAGCTTCACTTATGCAAGTTATATAACAGTGATTTTGGTATCACTAATTTGACAACCGACAGGGATATAAACTATAGCACTTACAGTATCTTATTACATGGTCCAAACCAATGATAGAGAATTATGGCACAAGCACCTTGGACTTGTAAACTACCAAATTTTGTATAGATTGAGCAAAGCCGATCTTATTAGAGGTCTACCTAAATTAAAGAAAATGGATAAAATATGTGGCGAATGTTAAATTAGAAAACAAACAAGGAGTAGTCACAAGAAAGTGAACTCCACCGCCACATCTGAACCTCTTGAACTTCTCCACATGGATCTAGTAGGACTAACCAGAATAGAGAGTAGAGGTGGTAAGAAGTATTTCTTGGTAATTGTAGATGACTTTACCAGATTTACTTAGGTTACATTCATGAGAGAAAAATCTGAAACTCTCCATAAAATCAAAAGAATATTTAAGTGTATTCAAATGGAAAAAGAAATGAATGCAGTTAAGATCTAAAGCGATCATGGATCGGAATTCGAAAATATCAATTTTCAGAAGTTCTGTAGCGATCATGGTATATTACATGAGTTTTCTGCTCCTAAGACGCCTCAACAAAATGGGGTTGTTGAAAGGAGGAACAGAGTGCTACAAGAGATGTCAAATGTAATGTTAAATAGCATGAAGTTACCTAAGAACTAGGGCTGAAGCTATTAATACTGCATGTTATATAATAAATCATGTTTACATCAAAAAATCAAAAGATAAAATTGCGTATGAACTTTGGTTTAATAAGAAACCCGCAGTCAAATACTTTCGAATTTTTGGAAGTAAGTGTTTTATTTTACGTGACCGGAAAAATTTAGGGAAGTTCGACACTAAAAGTGACGAATGGATTTTTCTAGGTTATGTTTTGAATAGTCGAGCATAGCATGGTCTTAACAAGAGAACTGGTATTATTCAAGAGTCTATTAATGTGGTTATTGATGATCACCTGAACACACCTATATCTAGTTCAGAAGATGATGAAGTCACTGTATTTAATAAACCTGACTCCTCATCTTGTCAAATCAACATTGAACTATGATTAGTCAAAGATCATCCTACTAATTAAATTTTAGGGAACCCACTTAATGGTGTACATACTTGAAAACAACTGGAAAACATATGCAATTATGTATATTTTACTTCTCAAATTGAACTGGCCAATGTGAAAGAGGCACTCACTGATGAAAATTGGATAGTTACCATGTAAGATGAACTGAATCAATTTATCAGGAATGATGTGTGGTATTTGGATACAAGACCATCTGATAAACATATAATTGGAACTAAGTGGATTTTTAAAAATAAATCTGATGAGTTAGGAAATATAATAAGAAACAAGGCTAGACTGGTTGTACAAGGGTATACTCAAATAGAAGGAGTCGATTACAATGAAACCTTTGCCCTAGTACCTCATCTTGAATCAATCAGATTATTTATATCCATTACATGTTTCAAAAAGTTTAAAACTTATCAAATAGATGTTAAAAGTGCATTTCTAAATGGTGATTTACATGAAGAGGTTTATGTTGAACAACCTAAGGGTTTTGAAGACCCTAAACACTTTAATCATGTGTATCGCCTTAAAAAGGCACTTTATGGTTTGAAATAAGCTCCCGAGGCATGGTATGAGAAATTGACTAAGTTCTTACTAAGTCATAATTTTGTTATGGGGAGTGTTGATAAAACTCTTTTTGTTAAGAAACATAATGAACACATACTTATAGTATAAATTTACGTTGATGATATTATCTATGGTTCTACATGTTGTAACAAGTCTATTGAGTTTGCAGAGTTGATGAAATTCAAGTTTGAAATGAGCATGGTGGGAGAATCGAATTAGTTTCTAGGTTTAGAAGTTAAACAACTTGATGACGGTATTTTCATTCTCAAACTAAGTATGCTCTAAATCTAGTTAAGAAATTTGGATTTAAGGATGGCAAATTTTTCGATACTCCTATCAGTACAACTCTTAAGCGTTCTAAGGATGCGATAGGTAAAAGTGTCAATCCTTGGTTATATCACAATATGATTGGTAGTTTATTATACTTAACTGTGAGCCGACCTGATATAGCATTCAGTGTAAGCATCTATGCTAGATATTAATCAGATCCTAAGGAATCTCACCTCATTGATATCAAGCGAATTATTAGATATGTCGCAAGTACGGTGAATTATTAGATATGTAGCAAGTACGGTCTAGCACATACTCGATTAGTTGTGGCTTGACCGGTCGAGTATGTACTCAACCAGTCGAGGAGCGCAATTGGAGGGCCTTTAAGTATGAAAAAATACTTTTTTTCTCCATTTCTTTCATCTTCCTCACTTGCCTCTTCTCCGACCGGTTGAACCCACCTTCGAGTACTACTTGGTAAGTGCTCCATTTTTTATTTCCTTTCGTATTTGGGTTCCTTGAGTCTCACAATGTTGGATTCTTGCATTTATTTCATCTTTCCTAGTGATTTCTAGGGTGTATTTGCATAAAATCTGTTGGGTTTGAAACCCTTGATTTCTTTGTTGCATTTCTTTGTTGATCCTTGTAATGGAAGGAAGAACAAAGAGGAAACCTTCTAGTGCATCCTCTTCTCGTTCCACATCTATTAGGGTGCGAACTCTTTGACCACCCAGAGAGGACCCTGAATATGTGCGGGATATTCATCATTGCGATGTTATAGTTGAGTGCACCGTCTATGCCAATCACCTTGCACAATTTCATATTGTTTCTGTCACGCTCTAAGTCCGGGGACGGACAGCTTCCGTGATGCCCCGAATTCGACACTCGACTTCCATACACTAAGTCCCGAGTTCAACACACCACAAGGAAGATTTTTTACTATTTTTTTTATGGTGTGGGCCACCTGAGTTCCATGTACGACTAAATTTTGGAGGTGACCCATTTTTAAAGGGGACCATCAAATGCACGGTGTAGATGCTCAACAAGCATCAAGGTGGGGCCTGTGGTGGGGCCCATTTCCCTGCCCGTTACAAGCTCTAACGTCCTTTGGACACTAGACGTTAGTAAGGGGTTGATGCCCTTTACAATATATATATATATATATATATTTTTGTTGTCTTTCTGTTTTTCTGCGGTTTTTCATAGGTGGGGCCCACATAACGACAATCCAACCTGTCTGTTGCATTCCCTAGCTGGTGACAGATCAAACGAGTCCAATATTCAGCATATTTTGGCGTATGGAACATCACGGCAGACCCTAAAAGTTTATCACTATTAAAATATTGTTTTTGATGGTGTGGCCTACTAAAGATTTGGATTAGCTTCAGTTTTTGGCTCAACGCGTAAAATGAGCGGGGAAATTGAATGGGCAGTGTGGATTGAATATATACATCATGGGTGGGGCCCGTTGAGGACCTATACCTCTTTCCTTCTTCTTCTTTCAAGCGGGCAGGGGCGTCTGGACGCTGCAGCAAGCAGCCTCCAACCTTCCTCTCTTTATTTATTTATTTATTTATTTTTAATTTGGTGTGTGTGCACATGTGTGTTTGGCTAGCACAATGGCCTCACTATGGGATGGTTTGGATGGCCTATAAAAATTCTGGTGGGCCCACAATCAGTGGGTCCCACATAAAGTCTATAAAAAAATCATTTCTTTATGAAATTATTTTTATTCTTATTTTTTTTTATGTATACTCCCATGAATCCACACCATTAAACACATTATTATCACATTATCATCACCCTTATATGCATCATCACCATTCTCCCACGAATCCACACCATTAAACACATTATTAAACACATCATTTTCCTATGTATCCACACCATTGATCATATCAAATCGTCACCACAAATAATAAAAAAGAAACAAACCAAGAGTAGAGTGGGTGTACTCACCTTGATGAATTAGATGGATGGCTGAGATGGATAAAAGAAATGGAATTAATGGTTGAGATGGATTGAAGGGATGGGATTGATGGAGTTGATGGCCCACCAAGATCACTCCTCTCTCTCTCTCTCTCCATGTGTAGGAAAATGGTAAAATGTTAAGGGTTGAAGAGATATATGTAGAGAAATTGTTAAAAATGTGGTTAGATTTAATTAATGTGATCTTGGTTAGCTTAGATTAGGATTATATCAATTAATTCATGATTTGCAATTAATGGTGGATTAAAGGAGCATGGGATAGCATGGTGTGATGATGTCATGCTTAAGGTATGGAATGGAGAGGTGTTGACTTTGGGGAGACATGAGAGATGGGAGGTAAGGGTGTGTGACATCACACACATGGGTAAAGATTCTCTCACCCATGTGTGGCATGTGCATGTGTGTATGACATGTGTTATGAACACGTGTGGAATGAAGTACATGGTGCCTTATGCATATGATACACTAATGATTCTTCATGGCGCATCTCACTAACAGAGTATCGTATAGACACACGGGTGGTACCTACACGATCGTAGCGACAGGGCAGTCAATATGAGATAGGTTTCGAGGTCTTAGGGTTCTGGCCAGTTGGGTGTGTATTATGAATGGTCAATCCAGGTCTGGCTAAGGGTGTCAATCATTATATACGTATGCATCGAAAATGGTACGGAATGGACGGGATATTACAATCTACCCTCCTAACAAAAAATTTCATCCTTGAAATTTCAAATACATTATCAAACTCATAACATGGAAAGCCAACATACATATCATCATACATATATAGTACAATCATCCATCCCGCAAGTGAGGGTATTACTCGTGGCTATCTCCCTCATGCCTGGGTGCTAAGTATAATCTCTACATTCTCAACTAGGGAATCTTGTTCTGACTAGATTCTCAAATTGGGAATCCTAAAGTTATGTCTGTAGATTTATACAAATCAGAGGTACTAATAGCATCTAGGTTCTCGATCAATGATGGTGGGAGACCTAGTTTAAGTTCTTCTATGTTTTAAAGTTACTGACATTGCTCGTAAGTAATCACAAATCTTATGCTCTGATACCATTTTTAGTCACGCCCCAAGTCCGGGGACAGACAGCTTCCGTGATGCCCTAAATCCGGCACTCGACTTCCATACACTAAGTCTCGAGTTCGGCGCACCACAAGGAAGATTTTTGACTCTTTTTTTTTTGTGTGGGCCACCTCAATTCCGTGTACAACTGAATTTTAGAGGTGACCCATTTTTAAAGGGGATCCATCAAATGCATGGTGTAGATGATGACAAGCATCAAGGTGGGGCCTATGGTGGGGCCCATTTCCCTGCCCGTTATAAGCTCCAACGTCCTCTGGACGCTGGACGTCAGCAAGGGCCTGACGCCCTTACAATATATATATATATATATATATATATATATATATGTTTTGTCTTTCTATTTTTCTGTGGTTTTTCATAGGTGGAGCCCACATAATGACAATCCAGCCCGTCTATTGCATTCCCTGGTTGGTGACAGATCAAACGAGTCCAATATTTAGCATATTTTGGCGTACGAAACATCACGGTAGACCCTAAAAGTTTATCACTATTAAAATATTATTTTTTATGGTGTGGCCTACTAGAGATTTGGATTAGCTTCAGTTTTTGGCTCAACGAATAAAATGAGTAGGGAAATTGAATGGGCAGTGTGGATTGAATATATACATCATGGGTGGGGCCTGTTGTGGACCCATACCTCTTTCCTTCTTCTTTCAAGCGTGCAGGGGCATCTGGACGCTGCAGCAAGCAGCGTCCAGCCTTCCTCTTATTTTTTGTTTTTATTTATTTTTTTTTTAATTTGGTGTGTTTGCACTTGTGTGCACATGTGTGTTTGGCTAGCACAATGGCCTCGCTTTGGGATGGTTTGGATGGCCTATAAAAATTCTGGTGGGGCCCACAATCAGTGGGTCCCACATAAAGTCTATAAAAAATCATTTCTTTATGAAATTATTTTTATTCTTATTTTTTTATATGTATTCTCCCATGAATCCACACCATTAAACACATCATTATCACATTATCATCACCATTATATGTATCATCACCATTCTCCCATGAATCCACACCATTAAACACACTATTAAACACATCATTCTCCTATGTATCCACACCATTGATCATATCAAATCGTCACCACAAATAATAAAAAAGAAACAAACCAAGAGTGGAGTGGGTGTACTCACCTTAATGAATTAGATGGATGGTTGAGATGGATGGAAGGGATGGGATTAATGGAGTTGATGGCCCATCAAGATCACTCTCTCTCTCTCTCTCTCTCTCTCTCTCTCTCTCTCTCTCCTTGTGTAGGAAAATGGTAAAATGCTAAGGGTTGAAGAGATATATGTAGAGAAATTGTTAAACATGTGGTTAGATTTAATTAATGTGATCTTGGTTAGCTTAGATTGAGATTATATTAATTAATTCATGATTTGCAATTAATGGTGGATTAAAGGAGCATGGGATGGCATGGTGTGATGATGTCATGCTTAAGGGATGGAATGGAGAAGTGTTGACTTTGGGGAGGCATGATAGATAGGAGGTAAGGGTGTGTGACATCACACATATGGGTTGAGATTCTCTCACTCATGTGTGGCATGTGCATGTATGTATGACATGTGTTGTGTACATGTGTGGAATGAAGTACATGGCACCTTGCGCACATGATACTGGCGCATCTCACTAACGGAGTATCGTATAGACGCACGGGGTGGTACCTACGTGATCGTAGCGACGCGACAGTCAATATGAGATGGGTTTCAAGGTCTTGGGGTTCTGGCCAGTCGGGTGTGTACCATGAACGGTCAATCCAGGTCTAGCTAAGGGCGTCAATCATTGTGTACGTATGCACCGAAAATGGTACGGAATGGACGAGGTATTACGGTCCCCGTCCTTGTTGTTGTAGGATGGGACAAAATTTTAAATTGGGGCGGACCCGCATATCGCTCCATTGTGCAAGGGATGTACTCTTGCATTGGTGATATTTCAGTTGAGGATTTAACCTTCACAATCATATTTAGAGAAGGCTCATTTACAGTTGATCATCAGTTGATTTTGGGATTAATGGATATCAGTGTAAATGATGATGGCATTCCAATTCTGACCCTAGCCGAAAGGCTGAATGAGTCGGAAAAGCATTCCATAACCCGAAAATTGTGTAACGTGGACTCAGAATGGAGTTCAAGTAATGTGCTCCAGGCCAACCAAATGTTTCCCAGATACAAAGTGTTACATCGTATTTTTATTTCCAATGTTGATCCTCGATCCGGAAACAAATTTGAACTTACATCATTTATGGTTCGTATCATTCATTCTATCGTGTCTGGTGTCCCTATATGTCTTCCTTCTTTGATATGTTATTTCATTATACAATTTCGTCTTCACCCAGGCCATAGCTTTATCCCTTTTACCTATTTGATGACCACCCTGGCTTTGCATTGGCTTGTGAGCATGCCACAGGGAGAAAATCCTATTTTGCATTTTCCATTCAATAATTCAAATATAAACAAGATGAATTTGAGGCTAGCTCCTAGTCAAAGGGATGAGGTTGCTAAGGAAGTTGGGGAAGAAGTTGGAGAGGAAGATGCGCTACCAACTGACGCTAACATGGATGATATCTTTAATGAATTGGAAATAGATGATGTAGAGGCTGATCCTGATTTTCGGCCTTCTGGATTTGATGAGTGCCTTCGTGCTTTAGAAGAGAAGGTGGATGGATTAAAAATATCCTAAGATAATCAAATGAAATATATGCGTAAGTATTTTCGATGCATTACAAAGGGATTGCACCAAATTGATTCGTCCATTCCACCTCCCTCTTCATCTAGCTCTAACTAGTTTAATTTACTTGATATTTGATTTTGGACATGTATTAACTCTATACTTTCACTCGTTGCCTATTTGCTATTTGAACATATATAACTGTTTGATGTTGATGCTTTCCTTCATTATGGTTTAATCTTTTAACTTTTTATTCTCTTTCTACTACTCTTATCATATGTCATAATCCCTATCTTGTTTACACTTTATTGTATATTTCTTCCTTGGTTATATTGTGACAAAAAGGGGGAGAGTTTGTGTAGAATGGTGATTATGTTTTGGTGAATGATGTAGAGAGATGCATTTTATATGTATGTATATGTATATATATATATATATATATATATATATATATATATATATATATATATATTGGATATGTATCTATTCATACAAGTTTCTACAAGTCACCAAGCTTAACTTGAGGGGGATTAGATTGAGGGGGAGATTTTTGAAAGTTTGATTTGTTTGTAAACTTGTGTATAATGAATAGGTTGATCTTCTAAGTTGGTTTTGTCATAAATTTGACAAAGGGGGAGTTGTAAGTGCTATGGTTTAGATCTAGCACCCTGTATTGTCAAATTTTGTAGTGACAAACCAATTTAGAGTGATTGACTTGTTTGGTAGATGGAAAGTTCACCTTCAAGTTCAATAGATGGAAAGTTCACCTTCATATGAAGATGAGTTTCAAGTCATCTTCATCAACATCAAATGCTACTGCAACTTCAAATCAAAGTGCAAGTTCAACTGCAAATACAAGATCAAGTTCATATACAAGACCGAGTGCAAGTGTGACTATAAAATACTAATTCAAGTCCAAATGCATTACATGATCAAGTTCAAGTATACAAGTCTAAGTTCGAGTGTACAAGTTTCAAGTTTCAAAGAGTACAAGATCACCGTTCAAGTACTTCAAGAATACTATCTACCAAAGCGACCAAAGTTTACAAGTTCAATACTCACATTTAAGGTATATGTAACCTTAGAAAGACCTTAAGGTTAGGTCATTCATATTGCATATTGAATTTGGGTCATTGTTCTTATTTTAGGCTTTGCTTCGACTAGCCCTAGTCATACTTCGACTAGTCTAGGCACTGGCACGACAAGTCTAGGGTTTTTTTTTTTTTTTTTTTTAACAGTCCAGAAATCAACTCAAAATTTCAAAAAAGTTTGGTAGGTCTTCGACCAGTCGAGCACCCTGCTTGACCAGTCATGAAAGACTGGCTCGACCAGTCGAGCAGGGCTCTACTCAAAGTCCAACAAAGTTTTTGAGCACTGCTCAACCAGTCGAGTGTCGGGTTTATCTGATCATGCCAAAATTTTTGAAAATGCTTACTGCCAGGACTAGTCGAGGCAGTCCTTAGGCCAGTAGAGTGAACTAGATTTCGCCCTATAAATAGAGAACTTTTCTTAGCATTTCATACTCATTCCAAGCTAATTCAGGCCTCCTCTCTGAGAACTAAGTCCCCACTATTGTGAAGCTATTGTACGGTAATTTAAGATTCTTTTATAGCTTTTTTATTTTGAATTTTTTGATCTCTTCCTATTCAAACTTACTTGTTAAAAAAGGAATTTTGTTTTACCCTTTTGAGATCTAAGAAATTGAATCAAAGTAGCACCTACCTCCACCCAAGAGTATACAAGATATGAGATCCTTCTTAGGACACGCCAGATTCTACAGATGATTCATAAAGGACTTTACTCACCTCTCTCGTCCTCTATGTAATCTACTTTAAAAGAACGTACCATACGAGTGGACTAAGCAATGTCAAGAAGCTTTTGCTAAGCTCAAAGGCATGTTAACTACCACACCTATCATGCAGTCACTCAACTGGAGCATTCCTTTTAAGATTATGTGTGACGCATCTGACTATGCTATTGGGGTGGTGTTAGGCCAGAGAAAAAATAAGAATCCCTACGTTATTCACTATGCGAGTAAAACTCTAAATTATGCCCAAATGAAATACTCCACTACGGAGAAGGAACTCTTGCCCATGGTATTCAGGTTGGACAAATTTAGGTCCTACAAGATTGGATCCAAGATCGTTATTTACATGTTTCGACCAGAAACGAAAAGCATTTGATTCAGGGGAATTATCTTACTTAATAATGACAAAATAAAGAATAGAGAGAATAATCATCAAATATTATTCATTCTGAATTCATTACATCCTTTTGATCCTTTGATTCTTGGATAGAGTTTCTATGACAAGAATACAAGTGAAATAGATTCAAATATGAATTTCAGTAGCATTTCAGCTCATATTAGTCACATCTCCATCAGAGATGAGTTGTCTGGATTTCCTCTACGCATGTATTTCCCTCCCTTGATATGATAAAGGAAATGTCAAAACTCCTTAGAGTACTTGAAACGGTCTTACGAGACTTTTGAAAATCATCATAGTTGTTTCCCCATGAAGTACTCGTACAACTCCATGAGTTACGCTAGCAGTGGAGTTGCGTGGGCCCGCGCAACTCATGGAGAGTAGCGTGGCCCAGCTTCCTTCACTCTCTCTATCTCTCTCCTCTCTTTAATACTTGTTAGAGGCACTAGTCTTCTAGAAATTTTATCCCTCAAATGAAGGGGGTAGGGGGTATTTATATGCTTTCGCACGTGTGGGTCCTCAAATTTCCAGCTGTGGACCCCACTTCGCATTCCTGATCCAACCAACCACAAAGGGAGTAACGTGGACCCACACACAATGATGAGTTGCGCGGACCCGCGCAACTCATGTGCCAGCTCAACTGGTGCCCCACATAACTCGTGGTCCGCGCAACTTATTCCTTCCATATTTGCTTCAATCTTCAATCTTCCTTGACCAGATTTTTATTCTCCAACAAATGCCCCCTTGATCTGAGATTTGACCGCTTGTCAGGTTGAAAATGAAGGATCAAAATTATTTCCCCCCTGTATTGAGTTGCGCGGACCGCGCAACTCTCAGCCAGATCCCAGAATAGCTATAAATATCAAGCTTCCACTCATTCTTTCACTTCAGAATTTCTTCTCTAACCCCGTCTTGTTTCCGCGCAACTCAAAGTCCATGCAACTTGGGTCCCGCACAACTTGGGTCTCGCACAACTCTCCGGCACTTACTGCAATTCCAAGTGTTCCGAATCTCTACCCAATTTTCTTCTAGGCCCTAAGTTTTCTCGTCTTCTCAAAACCTTGTATTTGACTTAACAACCTCTTTTCCTTAATCATGAGACATTCAAAAGCTTCATCCTCAAGAAGAAGAGATCCTTCATTTTCTTCATGATTAAAATAGGCCTCTTACCATACTTGGGGTTGCGAAGAAATTAATGAAGTATTGGAGCTTCACTACTCTTTTGCGAGTGAAACCATCAGTATCCCTATAAATTTGCAACGTCATTGGTCAATTTTGTATAGTGAACCATCCACCTATCAAGGCAGCCTTGCTTCTATATACAATTGGATTATGAGGGAACCAAGGATTTTAGAAGGTCGTTTGGAAGGGAAAGAATTACACTAGAAGGCTGGTATGATATATAAAATGCAATTTTTACATCCTTACCATAATCCTCATCAGCCCTTCCTAACTCATTTCTTTGAAACTGCTCAGCAATATTTCTTCAATGGTCATGTACCCTGGAGAACAAATGATTTTTTGGCTAAGGGTCTTCTATCTCCTCAAAATTTCTATAGTGCTTGGGCTTGGACCGTTGCTCAAAAACATACTACCGTCCTAGAACAGATTAACCTTCTCGATGCCATCATAGACACATCAGAACATTTTCATGGAGATGCAGCTATCTTCAGGGGTTTTCTCAATCACTGGTCCCTAATCACCAACTCATTTCATCTTCCTTTAGGCGAGATGAGCATTACCGTATGGGATCTTCTCTGTATAGCAAGTTTTTCCATCATGGGCAACATCTTTGATGCTTATATCCCTTTAAGTGAAGAACTTTCTCTTGCTTCTACTGAAGATAGCGAATCTGAGATTTCAAGGACCGCACTTGAACTCTTCAGAGAAACGGCCAACTTCCCATAGCCTGAACATATTACTTCCCTAGAATGGTTGGCTCACTTTTCTCGAAAACTATAGTATATTTCTTTTCTTTTGCTCTTTCCTGTTCAGGTCTTTAGGTCTTCATCTCTCTTCTAAATAACCATATTATTTTGCTTTGGCAGCTTTACGGGCCATAATCATTGGGACCTCAAGAACATTCATGAGAACATTACAAGCACCACTGAATACAGTCATTCTTACAAATTAACTGCTTTTTTTTTTTGCTTATTGGCCGAGCTTAGTGATATTTCCTGACTCGAAACAGATGAACGTCATTAGACCATCCCTCTTTGTAGTCACAGGTGCGATGGCGAAGGGTCAAATATTCATTAGCTTCTCCAGTTCTATGCTCCCTATATCACGCTTTTGGGGACATAGTTTCCGGTCCTATAGATTCAACGATTAAATCTTTTCTGGTTTGTGCTCCTTGGCATTTCTTTATATGCTGGTTAGGAGTATACTTCCCTTGGACCTTTACTGATTTTAAAGGAGCATATTCAGATCCCCACCGGTTCCATCTTCAGCATTATCAATTAAGGAGGATGATTGAGAAATTAGAAGCCTGGATCACCCAAAAGATAGAAAACGGTGATCTTATCAACTTTCATCAATTTCCCTTCACTAGTCATCCGTAAGGCATAGAAATTGTTGATGACAATACTATCTCTTTTAGCAAACATTCATTCCTTGTTTCCATTAGATCCAACACTCTCCCATTGAGAGAGGGTAACGCATTCTGGAGCGAATCGTATTATCCGAGTAGATTTACTCGACAATTCCGATTCGACCAAACCATGCCGGAGACCTGTGATATTTTTATGAGATCCATGAGGAGTTGCGGTATCGGGCCATATAATTGGGCTTCAATATGGAAACAACTCTTAAATGTTAATATTGGGTCTCATTTCATAATTCCTAGCTATAACTATCCAGTCCATACTTCTTATTCCTGGATGCACTAGTGGGCTCATCAATACTACTTGGTATGTGTTCACAACCCCAAGTGTAGGGTCGTGATGTAGTAATAATCTCGGTAAGACCAAGGACGAATCCACAGGGACTAATCTCGTGAGTATTCTGAAAGTAACTAGAACTAGAAGAAGATGTATATCTAAATCTGAAATATTTGAAAGTAATTATGAGAGATTTAATGAAAAATTTAAGAAATTCAAAGGTGGGAAACTAGGGTTTTCAAGGATCCACTTGTAGAGATTAGGGAGATCTATGCTTGATTCAAGTCACACAATTGGAATCGGAGTCGTATCCTATCCAATTGGAAGATATCTCAGTAAAATCAAATCTGAACTTCCTTTGACCTAATTCTCAATGGAAGAGCGGTGTGAGAACTAAAAGTGATTCCATCACAAAACCATGCTCATGAGATAATGGCTCACAACAGAATTTACCAATCCCATAATCAATCCAAGAGAATTGTGAAAGTTAAGGAGGATTCCATCATCCAACCATGCCCAAGGGACGATGGTGAACAACAGATTTCTTAGATTCACAATCCCAAAACATGAAAGGAACATACTCAAAGCTATCACAGATCTATTATAATTTGAGTCACAACAAACTATTAAAAACTGAAAGTATTCCTTATAATCAAACTAGAATCAAAGTAAGTTCATCATGAACATGAATCAAAGCAATAGAAACATCCCATCACGCTACAAGCTTCACCTCTTAGCCCTAGCTAAGAGGTACCCAACCATAGACATGATTGAACTAAAATCTCTTAAGAAAAGTATAAAAAACAACTAAGGAAAAGGAAGAAAAACTCTTGGCTACAGCTTCTCCATGCTTTTGCTCCACTCCTTAAACCCTAAATGATCCCTAGGACTGCCCTAGAGACTCCTATTTACATTTTTGCAGCACCTCCTTTCTCACCGACTTGGAAAAATCTAGAAACCGCCTCAAATTTACGCAGCTTCGATATTATCTAAGGGTTTTTTATATGTCCTTCGATATTATCGACAGGTCTTCGATAGTATTGAAAGATCACAAATCCTGAATTTCTCGATATTATCTACAGGTTGTCGATATTATCGAAGCCCATTTTGATAGTTTTCTAGAATTAGACTTTTTTGGCCCTGGAATCTATTTTCAAGATGATTTTCAGGCTTCCTTATCTTCACTTCAATTCTTCGAGTCTCTTCCTTCATCACTTGGTTTCCTTGGATCTTTGACATGTGAATTCTTCAATATTGGTCTCCTAAGATCCATCCCTTGACTTAGTGATTCTTGAGGATTAAATCCACGCTTTTGGCACTATTTTCAATCTAAGCTCTTAAATTCACCTTGCAACACAAGCATGAGTAAAATAGAACATTAAGCATTATCATGTTCATAAAACCAAGATATAAGTGGGGTCCAATGTGCAATATTTGACTCTCAATAGTACATTGATATTACCCAGTGGATCATGCCATATACATTCCTCCACCACAGCTAAGGAGTTACTAGAAAGACTAAGGCATAGGTTATTTTGAAGATACTAATCATGCCCCCCGTCTAGGTCAGCTTTGTGTAAGAATATCTTCGGACGATATTATTCATGAAGCAAAAACTGCTGATACCTTTAAAGGATGGATAACATTTGGTGTCCCTTTAAGAAATTCAGAGAATATATTTAGACCATTGACCCTTCCTGGGGAAAATGATGATTTTTCACGATTTCATCCTCCGCCGCCTTTTAGAATTTTGCGGGACAATTTATCTTCGTTGTAAGGATCTCATAGTTCTCATCAGAAGGGTAAACATATTGTAATTAACTAATAGTTGCTTCAATAGGCATAATTGAAAGAGAATATATAGCATTTTGTGTTTCTTGCAATGATTCCTAACAATGTGTTTCTATATGATATGGATTAGCACATGCATTTGCATAGTTATGCACTAATTCGAGGCTCATAATCATATCACTTCCTATAAGCATATTTAATAAGTACATGCTAATACAATAGTAATCTATATACAACTGTTAGCATAGCATCACTTATATGTCATTTTAAATGGGCAGAACTAAATTTCAATTTCAGTTAATTTTACACACAGTTTAAGCCCATGAGTAGTTGGACAAATCATAGTTTTTAGACTCATAAGTAGTTGGATTCGAGTCTTACACGAATGACCTCTATAACTCTCTAGAGTTCATGGGGCTTATTGTGGTCGGGGAGTTCACAAACCGTGATCCATCAGAGGGGCCTAGTGAAGCTACCGAAGCAGTGAACTCAGTGGGTTTTACACATATGGTTGGCCACAGTAACTCTCTAGAATTCATGAGGCACGCAAGGCTACCTTTGGATATCAAATCTGAAATTGCGGTGAAGACCGCATTAGTTGAAGAAGGCGTATGCCAATGTGTCCTAGAGGGGGTGAATAGGACTTTTAAAAGATTTTATGATTCATTTTAAAATTTTATTACTCTAATCCTAACAGCAGACATATATTAGGATTACTCAAATGTAACTCTACTGACTTTTAAGCCTGGTAAAGGATCCAATCACAAACTATTCAAAAAGTAACAATATGTATAACTTAGTTTATGATGGATATGATTGTGTATGTGTGTGAGGTGTGATCAAATATATGAATATGAATGCATCGACATGAATCACAAACACAAAAGAAAGGCAATCACAAACACAGTCATTTTTATAGTGGTTCGACTACTTGTCTACTCCACTCCCGGTAACCGCACTAAACCCTTGAGTGTATCGGAGTTCACTAAGGAGGTTTCACAATGGTTCACATCAAAACTAAGGTTTTAAATCAGGTTCACCTTCAACCTTTACAACCTATACTGAGGCTGACTGTTTATGCTCTCACGAGCAAGGGTTAACACAATGCACCCACTTTTAGGCACACTGGCCAAGGATCTTTCATAAGACCCTACTGGAGGTTTCTACACAGTTCACCTCAAACCCAGGATTTTTACTGGTTCACTCCTAACTAGATGTTCATGCTCTCCACAGAGCAACAGTCCACACAATGCACCCACCACGTACACTCCCATCGGAGGCCTCCTTGAGGATTTCAAAGGGTGAGAACCACTTAAGACCCAATCCTAAAAATGAATGATCACAAGTATCCTCTTGGACTCTAGATACTTACAAATAAGTTGATGAGTCCAGATTAGCACAATTCCGTAGATCTCCTCCTTCTTGTTGACAAAGATTCTTCTGCTCCCTTGATCCGCAACAAAAAATGATATACCAGTACTTTGCTTCAGGTTGGGTCAAGGTTATGATGGAATCCTACTCCGTAGAGGTTTTCCTATAAGGAAGATAGAGTAGTTCCAATCATCTAGGCATTCAAGGCACTCCGGCTTAATGATTTGCCATTAAGGTAGTAGTTGGAGGATCCTTAAATGTAAAAGTTCATTCCTCAATCCACTCTATTAAATATCAATAATGAGGGTGGATTGGAGGATGAACTTCCTTGAGAGAAAGGGCTTTGGGTATATGATCTAAGGTTAAAACTCAAAAGCTCTCTCAGGTTTCTATCTCTCAGCAACAATAGACAAGTCCTCTATATATAGGCAAAACGTTCCAACGGATATAAAATAGTCACATTTATGACTGAGTTTGATATCATCGAGCAGGTTCAATATCATCGAGCGTATACTCTCGATAGTATTGATGGTCTGCTCGATGACTTGAACTCAAAGTCATACGCTTTTGAAACCTTTTGCCAGATGGTCGATGAATAGAAATCACTGTCAATTTCATCGGATTTTGAACTCCGATTCCATCGATGGTAGGTTTGATCAATCGACACTTAAAAAATGAGAGAGACTTGACATGAAATATTTCAGGTTTTTAGGATATGATCGAGGGTCAGCCGATGTCATCGGAATTTGTATATCGATGATATCGAAGGCAGTGTCGATGCATTGATAAATCTAATAGTTTTACTAGTAAACTTGCTGGATAGTTTGTGTCCAGTTTCGAAGCAATTGACTCAGCCTCGATATCATTGACATATGAATATCGATTTCCTCGAATGGCCCCCGATCAAAGTTAAAAATAACCTGAAATATTTGCTGAAAGAAATGCACGCCCACAGTCAATATCATCGATGAACTTCCGATCTTATCAATATTTGATTTCAGATCATATCAGACGATGCATCGATATATCGAAGAAATTCAAAATTTTCTCTAAAAAGCAGGGGTGCCGGAAATCTGACTGTCGATCTTATCGAGCCACTTTTGATGGGCTTGAGATTTGAGTATCGATGGTATTGATAAGTGTATCGATACATCGATAATTCATCTAGATATGTCGAGAAGTTGCTGGATATATTTGGTCCTCTTTCCGATCATATCGATGAAGCATCGAGGACTCGACAGCACAGGTTGATCATATCGAGGGTGTTTTGATACAATCGACAAGGCGAGAAAAACTTAGAGATTTTACTATTTTGAAAAAGTTTTCTCACCTAAAAACCCTATGCTTTTCTAACTTGTTTTTAATGGTTTTATTTACCTGGTGTTTTAGGACAAGGGATGTGAGGCTTTAAATTTACCTGTGGTGATCTTGCACACATCCGATTGGGGCAGACGCTTGATTTGATCTTCCTATCAGGCTCTGTAGAAAATCTGACTTAACACTCACATAACTTGACAAACCAGGGCACTTTCAAAATCTAGGGCCACCAGTCCATCAGTGAGGGGTCATCTTGCTTTAGAGACCTGTCCTCATGCATTACTATTGAAATCAAGCCAAGGATCTAGGGAGTCATCCTGCTTCAGAGACTCACTTTTTCTTTGCCTGTCAGGTCAGACCCATACACGAGAGGGCATTTTCTCACCAGCCCTCGCGATGTTGCCAGAAACTGTACAGATGGCATAAGTCTTACGTGATTGCTTCATCAACTACCCGTATGGGTGCACATGATGCTCTTTATGTGCTTTTTAGGGCCACGGGTTTCTCACTGCTGCTCGAATAATCTCATCGCATTGCCATCACCAATAATGATAAACCTTATATAGAGTTAGCCTCATATATTCACTTCATATGCTTATCTCTGCTACCATATATGATAGATTGCCATCGTTATCATAGGTTTCATACATGGTGGTTGGCTTTATAAGCCCTGCTAGAGGTAATAAATTGAAATTGATATATCGTCCCTAGCTAATGATCTAAAATGACATTTTATAATTGGAATAAAACATTAGCTTGGCGATGTTATTAATTTCAATAAATTTAGATAATATAACCGCCTTTGTGTCATCGATACGGCAATGGCGATGATAGCTTTTGACGATTTGATGGTAATCATTGGTGCTTTTCATTTGGCGATAATCATTGGTGCTAATTATTGGCGATAATCATTGGTAATTAACTTGGATAAGTCTGAAAATCTCCATTTTTATTAATTACACAGGAAAGAATACAGTGCGTCGCCTTTTGAGGGTCTTTCATCATTCTACTCGTCTTGCCCCATTTTGATTGAGAAGTACTATGATGTGAATCTTCTGAATCAAAACTTTGTGTATATTCAGGGATAATATATTTTTATGAAGCGAGCATTAACTGGTATACTTTTGCCCTATCCGTCTTGATCCACCACTCAATAGGCTCCATTGGAGTACACTTCGGATATTTTATATGGACCATCCCATTTGGGATCAAATTTGCCCCCTATTCTATGGGTGACCACAATTAGCCTTTTCAACATTAACACTATATCACCTTTCTTAAAGGATTGATGCTTAACTCTTTCATTAAAGGCAGCGAAGACTCTAGCCTAATATACTTATAATTGTTGTTGGGCTGCCAGTCATTTTCATCAAGAAAATCCAACTTCACCAGTCTTATTTTGGTGTTTTCATCGTCTGTAATTGACTGATATACTGTTACTCTAAGTGACATAACTTGCATCTCAATAGGGATAACAGTTTTAACCCTATAAACCAAAGAATATGGTGTGGCTTTCGTGGCAGTACAATGAGTAGTTCGATAGGCCCATAGAGCTTCTTGCAAATTTTCATCCCAATCGCGCTTATTCCCCGTGACCATTTTCTTTAATAGCTTCACAATTTTCTTATTAAACGCTTCGGCTAACCCATTGGCTGGCGGGTAGAAAGGTGTCAAAAATGAATGCTGGATATCAAACTTTTGGCATAACTTCTCCATACCTTTGTTCTCGAATGGCGTCCCACTATCAGTGATGATCCTTTGCGGGATACCATGGCGATATATTATCACGTGTCGTATGAAATTTAGAACATCCTTTTCTTTAACATTTCTTAGTGCGATAGCTTCAGTCCATTTCAAGAAATAGTCTGTCACCGCTAGAATGTATTGTTTCCCTTTAGATGATGGTGGATTTATAGGGCCGATAACATTCATCCCCCAGGCTGCAAAGGTCTAAGAAGTCATCGATTGATGGTCTTCTGGTGATACACGTATGACGTCGTCGTGTATTTGACATTCATGACATCACTTCACGTATTCAATTGCATATTTGAACATTGTAGTCCAATAATACCCCATTCGATGTATCCGATAGAACAAATTCTTACCAGCCTGATGAGCCCCACATTCACTTAAGTGAGCTTCTCGTAATATTTGATTCGCTTCTTTCGTATCAAAGCATCTTAACAACACCTTATTATATAACTTCCTATAGAGCTCTTCATTGCATAAAACAAACTTCTTCTCTCTTTGCTTTATCTACAGCTTCTGTGCTGGCTCGTTTAGCAAAATATCATATTTAAGATAGTCTACGAAAGGCTGGTGTCAATCGTCTATTGTGATCTCCAAACATGACATGGGAAGTGCTTCAAAGACTTCGTCGACATCTTCGGCTGATGGTAAGAATCTTCTTTCTTCGATTGTTATCTGAAGAGGACTCCAATTAAGACAAGATAAGGCTACAGCCAAGCTGGATAAAACATCCTCTCTTGCATTTTTTTATCGCAGTATATGCTTGATTTCGACGTCTTAAAATTGTTCCAACAATTGTCGCGCTTGTCGATAATACAGTAGGAGTTCCTACTTTCTTATTTCAAATTTAGTCGTAAGCTGATTTATCACCAACTTAAATCGCCAAAGATTCGCAGTGCCTTTATTTTTATCTCTTTGGCTATTTCCATTCCTATAATGAGAACTTGATACTCGACTTCATTATTAGTATATACGGTCCCTAATGTAAAGGAATACGACAACAAGTCGCCTTGATGACTGATGAATATCACTCCAGCGCCCATTCCCAAAGTCCTAGAAGCCCCATTGAAGTACATCTACCATAAATTAGGCGATTCTATCATTATAACCTATTCATCTGGAAAATCATCACTAATTGCTTCATTATCCAGTATGGGGTGAGCTGTTAAGAAATCTACCACTACTTGTCCTTTCACTGCTTTTGTCGGTTCGTAGGTGATTGTATATTCTAAAAGCAAAAGCATCCATTTGTCCAATCTCCTAGATAACATTGATCTCATCATAAAAAACTTTATGGGGTCCGCTCACAAGATTAGGATTATATCATGAGAAAGACAATAATGTCTTAATTTCTATACAACAAATATTAATGTCAGGCATATTTTCTCAATGGGGGAATAATTGCACTCAGCACCTGTCAGAGTTCTACTCAAATAATATACCGCAATCTTTTTTCCTTATTCGTTTACTTGTGCTAACAGGGCCCCTAATAAATTTTCTGCTGCAGAGATATAAAGAATGAGGGGTTTACCTTTCACAGGTGTTGCCAGTACTGGGGGATGCTTTAATAACTCTTTGACTGAATTAAATGCATTCTGACAAGCTTTTTCCCATATAAATTATGTTCCTTTCTTGGTCAAATGGGAAAACGGCTGAAACCTTCCTACCAAATTTGAGATAAAATGCCTAATATATGCCAACTTGCCCTGCAGACTTTTTAATTCTTTTAACATTTTCGGCAACGACATCTCTTGAATGGCTCTAATCTTTCCTGGGTAGATTTCGATTCCTCTGTGTCTAACAACAAAACTAAGAAATTTTCCCGATGAGACACCAAAAGCACACTTGAAAGGATTCTTTTTTAGTTGTTTCTTTTTTAATCGACGAAATACCGAAACCAGATGTTCATGATGTTCTTCATGATCCTTTGATTTGACTATTAGATCGTCCACATAGCATTCGACATGCTTGTGCATTATGTCTTGGAATATATTCTACATTGCTCTCTATTACGTTGCGCCAGCATTCTTGACACCGAACGACATGACTTTATAACAGTAAATTCCCAGAGACATCCTGAAGGTCGTGGCTTCCTCATCTTCTTGAGCCATTCTTATTTGGTTATATCCAGCATAACCGTCCATAAAGGACATAATGGTATACTTGATCGACTGTCGATTAATAACTCAGTTATCGGCAATGAGAAATCATCTTTTAGACATGCTTCACTCAAATCCCTGAAATCAATACATTCTCTAATTTGTCTACTTTTCTTTTACACCGAGACAATATTTGATATCCATTTGGGATACTTGACTTCTCTAATGAATCCAACCTTAATCAACTTATTTACTTCTTCTTCAATTAGGGGCACCAGATCTGGATGAAATCGCCTTTGCGCTTGCTTAATCGGTTTCTTATCTTTGGAGATGTTTAGTCAATGCATTGCCACTGATGGTTCCAGACCCGACATTTCTGCATACGTCCAGGTAAACACGTCATTATTTTCTTTTAAAAGCTTAATATATTGATCAGCTTCTTGTTCAGGGAAACTGACACTTATGAATGTGTTCCGTGGTTCTTCTTCAGTTCCCAAATTTATTTCTGGTAAACTATCAATGGTCAGTTGCCCTCCATCTTCTATCTGTTTTGGAGCTGCTTTAGGATGCTTAATTACTTCAGGGTTTATCTCTTCCACTGATTCAACCGTGATCATATTTACTGAAGATTCTTCCCCCATTCCGCGGGATTTCTTCTGTTTCTCCTCATTAACTCCAATTAGGATCAAAATACCTTTTCCACCGTTCAGTCCGACCGATTCTTCGCAATCAAAATCCATATTTTCATCATTTTCTTGCTAGTGGGGCAGTATATTTCGAGGTCTTTAGATGTTAACTTATTGACATTCACCTTATTTTATGCCTTCTCTACTATTTCTGCTTCTGAAATTGTATCAAATTCAATAGGCACCGGGTTCTTTGAACTAGATTTAACATGAAACCTTTTTGGCATAGGCGGAAATGACCTTTTCCTCTCAACATGTGGTAGCGGCATTGTATAATTTCACTGAAGAATCTCCAATTGTTCGGATGATAATAACGTCAGTGGAGGCTGTCCCAGTTGTCCTAAACACCTTGGTACGAAATAAAATTTCTGCTTCATGTTTTCTTTCTCAGATAACTTTATTTTTGCAACTTCATTCTACACCATTTTCCTCTCATCATTTCCCTTTTTATTTTCTGCAGCGAATCCTTTGTAATAGCTGGCATCAGTGAAGAAAGATTCCACTTCCGTATACGGTTTTGAGTCGGCCATTGCCTTATATTGCACCCCATCTTTACAATACTTGAAGCATTGATGGAGGGTCGATGGTATAATGCCATATTAATGTATCCAAAGTCTTCCCAAGAGGAGGTTATATGTTGTTACTGCATTGATGACATGATAAATGACGTCTGTCATTAGATCTCCTATGATCTTGCCAAGCGCCCGCTGTCCATCTTGATTAAACCCTTGTATCATCATTCCACTGGGGCATAGATGGGAATGACGATATCCCAATTCATTCAGCATCGTCAATGGTAATAAATTCATTGTGGACCCATTGTCCAACATTATTCGTTTGATCTACCTACCACAAACATAGCCTACGACCATCAATGGCCTATTATGCTCTTCGTCACAAATTAGATCATCATCGGAGAAGGAAATTACTGGCATGCAGTTGTTTCACTCTTCATGTTCTATTTCTGTGAGCAATGCTTTTCTGACAATATTATCGAATAAAGCTTAAATTAGGTTATGTCGAAAATCTTCTAACAATCACAACGCATCATACACACTTAGTCGAGCCGGTATGCCTTTCAGATGACTTATCAGGTTGTATACTACCATTTCGATCTTGTTCTTTTCTTCTTCTCTGTTGTCACCATGGTATTCTCTAGATGTTTCTCCTTTATGTATTTTAGTGCTTTATTTTTAAGGACTTTTTACTCTTTTGCCTGAACGTAACATGATTACTGTAGCTTTGCCTGTACGTCTCAGCAGGCAGTCATCGTCCATTTCCTTCTTCCGTTTCCTATTTCTCTGCGGATGATCTCTTGGATGATTAATGCACTCACTGTCATTTTATTATGATTCTATTAGAAGACATAAGCGACATTAGTTAACATTATGTGCAAACACATTCTATCATGGAGATGAAAGGAAGGATGTTCCTGTCGAGAGTCGCCATTTTGGCGTCTTTATAAGACGCCAAAAAATGATGAAATTCTCCATATTATTTTAGAATTAAAATCAAGTAAGATAAGATTCCCCAGCAGAGTCGCCATTTTGTTTCGACCAGAAACAAAAAGTATTTGATTTAAGAGAATTATCTTGCTTAATAATGACAAAAGAAAGAATAGAAAGAATAATCATCAAATCTTATTCATTCTGAATTCATTACATCCTTTTGATCCTTTGATTCTAGGATAGAGTTTCTATGACAAGAATACAAGTGAAATAGATTCAAATATGAATTTCAGCAGCATTTTGGTTCATATTAGTCACGTCTCCATCAGAGATGAGTTGTGCAGATTTCCTCTACGCATGTATTTCCCTCCCTCAATATGATAAAGGAAATGCCAGAACCCCTTAGAGTACATAAAATGGTCTTAAGAGACTTCTGAAAATCATCATATTTGTTTCCCTATGAAGTACCCACGCAACTCCTCCATGAGTTGCACAGGCAGAGGAGTTGTGTGGGCCCACGCAACTCGTGGAGAGTAGCACGGCCCAGCTCTCTCTCTCTCTCTCTCTCTCTCTCTCTCCTCTCTTCAGTACCTATTAGAGGTACTGGTCTTCTGGAAATTTGATCCCCCAAATGAAGGGGGTAGGGAGGTATTTATAGGCTTCCACATGTGTGGGTCCTCGAATTATGAGTTGTGGACCCCACTTCGCATTCCTGATCCAACCAACCACAAAGGAAGTAGCGCAGACCCGTGCACCCATGATGAGTTGCGTGGACCCGTACAACTCATGTGCCACCGCAACTGGTGCCCCACGCAACTCATGGTCGGCGCAACTTGTTACTTCCATATTTACTTCAATCTTCAATGTTCCTTGACCAGATTTTTATACTCCAACATTACATTGATCATGCGGTGTTGAAGTACCTTCTTTTTAAGAATGATGTTAAACCCCGCTTGATAAGATGGATGCTTTTACTCTAAGAATTTGATTTAAAAATAAAAGATAAAAAGGGTGTAGAGAACGCAATGGTTAACCATCTTTCCAGACTTGATCTCCCTGATTCCCTTGAGACGACAACTATAAATGACATGTTCTTTGATGAATAACTATTTAAACTCTCCCACCTACCTTGGTTTGTTGACATTGTAAATTATTTTGCTACAAGTTCATGCTGACACATTGGACTGCACAAGATAAGAAAAATTATTCGTCGAGGTACACAATTTTTTTTGGGGATGACCCATATTTATTCAAGTATTGCCCAGACCAAATTTTAAGGAGATGCGTGCCAAAAAAAAATGAACACCAAAGTGTCATCTCCTTTTGTCATTCTCAGGCCCGTGGTGGTCACTTTTTTGCTACAAAGACGGTGGCCAGAATCCCGCAGTGCGACTTTTACTGGCCCACTAAGTTCCAGGGCACTCATGAGTTGTACAAAGCTTATGAATGTTGTCAGAAATTGGGGGCGTTGTCCGGTCAAAATATGATGCCTCTGAATCCCATTCTCAACATTAAAGCATTTGACTACTCATGCATCGATTTCATGGGACCATTCCCCCAATCCTTTTCGAATTTATACATTTTACTAGTAGTAGACTATGTCATTAAATGGGTCGAAGCAATCCCGTGCCGAAACAATGACCAACAAATGGTCATCAAACTCTTAAAAGAAAAATCCTTTCACGGTTCGGAACACCTCGAGCCATCATTAGTGATGGAGGTTCACATTTTTGTAATAGGCCATTTCCAAACTTAATGAAGAAATATAGCATCTCTCATAAGGTGAGCACTCCATACCACCTGCAGACAAGTGGGCAAGCTGAGATTTCCAACAGGGAGATTAAACATATTCTGGAGAAAACTGTTAACCTTGACCGTAAATGTAAGACTCGTATTCTAGCCTGTACTGTTTCATAGGCTTTCGTGGTCCTCCAGGTCAAATTTCGGTGACTCGCGATCTGTAATTGGCAGTTGCGCATGACCCTAAGTCATATCTCGTATTCCAAAGTCAGCTCAACCCGAGACTTGTACCCTAGCGACCGCACCATTACCGTATCTCGCGTGCCGAGGCAATACCCAAACTAGGAGATGTGGGCCCGCGTTCATTTCGAGGAAAATATTGTGCATGCGAATTCCTAGAGAATCTCTACCAAATGTCACATCAATCCATCAATAAATTAATCAATCAAGTACAAGCAACCCAACCCATCCCTCTCTTACACCACCTTACCCAAAGTCAACTCTCTCTCTCTCTCTCCACCCATCCCTCTCTTACAGAAAATTCAACCCAAAATTCAACTTAACCCATCCCTCTCTCCTTACATCACCCTCTCTCTCTCTCTCTCATTTCTCCATTTTCAAGCAAGCAACCCCATGAGAGCCCAATGTCCAAGCTTTCCAAGAGAAAAGCTAGTGTGGCCCACCTTCATACCACTCAATCCCACCATCCAAGCTTCATCTCCACCATTGAAACTCTTTCCTTGGAGCTTTAGAACCCATTGGTGGAAGAAGGAAGAAGAGATCAAAGGTGGGTGCTTTTCTATTATTGGATCTGTCCTTTCTTTCTTTGATCTTTAATTTTCATTTGCACAGGACCCATCTTGATGTATGTTATAGATCCTAGAGGGGCCCATAGTGGCGAGGTCCCTCCATCACATTGTTCTTTCTCCCTCTCTCTCCCTCCTTCTCATTTCATTTTTATGGTGATGATAAATGATGGCCCACCTAATGTATACACCACATCCAGGCCATCCATAGACCCCCATTGTAATGTATGTATTTTATCCATGCCAGGCCTCCATGGGGCCCACTTTGCTAGACTGTCCAACACCTATCCATCTAGACAGGCTTACATGAAGGAAGGCACAAATATCAGCTTTATCTAAAGCTAGTTGGTCCCACACATGTTGACCCACCTAAAGCATGTCTTTTATCCATGCTAGCCACCGTCCATACCTTGGATGGTGGTGGGGCATACATGGATGTATATATCCACACCGTCCATCCAGATCAGAGAGGCCATAGGACTGGACGTTGAATGAAAGACGGAAATATCAACTTGATCCTGAAATTTTAGTGGGCCACTCATGTAGACCCCACCTTGATGTATGTATCTGATCCACACCGTCCATCCAATTTCCCGCTCATTTTAGGCATTGAGCCGAAAAATGGAACCAATCCAAATCTCTGGTAGGCATATCATCAGAAATATTATTTTAATAGTGATAAATTATTAGGGCCCATTACGATGTTTCTGTACTTCAAAACATATTGTATATTGGGCTTGTTACCTGTCTTGAGCTCGGGAATCCAACGGATGGACTGGATCCTCCTGATGTGGGCCTCACCTAGGAAAAACTACAAGAAAACAAAAGATAAATAAATAATATATACAGCAAATGCTGCTACTGATACCATCCAGAGGACACTGCAGCAGCATCCTGTTGCTTGATGTAAAGGCAGGGACCATGGGTCCCAGCCGCAGGCCCCACCGTGATGTATGTTGAACATCAATATCGTGTATTTAATGGGGCCCCTTTAAATAGTGGGGCACCCTAAAAATCAGCCGTACACAGAGCCCAGGTGGTCTGCACTACAGGAAACAGTGGTGGATTGAACGTCTACCATTGAAGCTTCTTTGAGTCCAAAAGTTTTAGATAAATATGAAATTTATTTTTTTTCTTTATTTAGGTTTGTGTGACCTTATCAACAGATACAATGGGAAATAAACATTATGCCCCATGTGGGACACACCTGTGAAGGGATTAGTTGGCTGGTGTATCGCACACCAGCTCTATAACTGCTATTGACGTAGCAGGTTCTGTGAAGCCCACCTTGGTGACATGTGCAGCCAACATGTGGGGCCCTCGTTGATGTATGTGTTGCATCCTAACTGTCCATCCAATTGGCAAGCCCGTCTTAGGCCTAAGACTAAAAATGAGGCAGATCTATCAGGTGGACCACACCACAAAAAATAGTGAAGAGATGAACGCCTACCATTGAAGTCCTTTTTGGACCACAACAGTCTTGGATAAAATTGATATTTGTTTTTCCTCCCAACCAAGTCTTTGTGACCTTACTAACAGATTGGATGAAAAATAAACGTGATGGTGGGCCTTGGAATTTTTAAAACAATGAAAATCATTATCTCCACTGTTATTTGTGGTATGGTCCAGATGATCTTTTGATATGATTCATTCTTTTGAAAATTCTCTAGAATGATCTCTAAAATGGGTTATGGCATATTGCAATGTATAAGGCCCATTATGATTGTATGTGGCCAATTGCGATTGTATGTGATCCATTGTGATTGTATGGGGCCCGTTGTGATGTAATTGTGGCCATAAATGAGACCCGATGTGATGTATTTATGGCCCATGTGGAAGGCCTACCTGTTGTATATTTGAGCCCATGAGATAGGGCTCACTTATTGCGTATTGAGGCCAATAGGTTGTGGCCCATTGTGATATACTTGAAGCCCATGAGATATGTCCCAAGGTGATGTATTTGAGATGTATAAGGGGCCCATGGTTGTGGCCCATTGTAATGTATTTCCAGCACATTTGATAAGGCCCATTGTGATGTATGTGTGGCTCATGTAATGCAGCCCACTTGATGTATATGCAGCCTAGACATGATGCCCAATGTGACGTATATGAGGCCCATTGGTCCGGCCCATTAATGCGGTACATAGTGATGTGTGTTAGGCCCGTGTGAGCGGCCCATATGATGCAGCCTGACATGTTGTATACGAGACCCATATGATGCAGCCTGACATGTTGTATACGAGACCCATATGATGAGGCCCAATGTGATGTATAAGGCCCATGTGATGCGGCCCAATTGATGTATGAGATCCTTGTGTAAGGCCCATTGTGATTGTATGTGGCCCATTGTGATTGCATGTGGCCCGTTGTGATGTAATTGTGGCCATTTATGAGGCTCGATGTGATGTATTTTTAGCCCAATGTGATGAATATTAGGCCCTTGTATGAGGCTACGAGTTCACTATATGCTTGGCTCTATGTGGGCCACTCCTTAAGAGTGATGTTGGTTAAATGTCGACATCGATGGGCAATGATGGTTAAATGTCCACATTGTGAACTTCCCTTAGGCCTTGTGTCATGCTCCAAACTCGGTAACCGGACTCACAAGGAACCCGATGGCCGGTTTCTCGATCAATCATACCTCCGTAGTACCCCATTCTCGGCTCCCGAGGCGTAGTTCCGATCCCGGGATCCTACAAGGAGGATTTTCATAACAAGATAATCATTACCAATACGAGCATACCCAAGATCACAAAAGAGCAGTACATCCGAAAGTAACAAAGGATACATATCACAAAATTCACTAAGAATTTGAACTTTTACAAGCTTACATCAGTCCGAAAGGACATACATAAGATAATTGGAAAAGAGAAAAAGTCAAAGCCAACACCGAGTCCTCAAGCTCAACTCTACTCCATGCTCGACCGATACGATGCCCGCTTAGATCTCCCGCACGCATCAATCGTGCATGTTTATGTAGAAAGCTTAGAGGGTGGTGAAAGTGGGTGATAATAGTGCTCAAGAAGATAGAGAATGTGAAGGAAGTCATGATTAATACTAATACCACTAGCCTTACCAAGGCTATCATGAATGCAAGAAACTATACCAAGGCAAGACGATAATGCAGAAGCCATACCAAGGCTATGTAATATAGTGAGTACTATGTACTATGCAATGAGTACCGTAATGCCATGAGTATTGTAATGCGATGAGCACCGTCAGAATGCAATGAGTACCGTAATGCAATATGAGGCTTACACACCGATGCAAGTGCACACGAAGTAATGTCGTTGCTCATATCCAATCCACATATCAAATACATTTCCATCATAAGGAAATCACCGGGGTCCATTACACTCGGATGACCGCCGCTCTATGCACCGACATACGGTCAAACGAGCGTAAGAGACCTCACTACCCCGCCGTCATGGACACCAATCACCGAAGAAGGCTCCGAAGGTAGCGGACCCATTAGAGTAGCCGGTCGACTCGCCTATGAAGCAATGCCCCCTTACATCAAAGTAGTAAGGCCACACCCCTATCCAACCGACTACACGACAGTTGGGAGTCGCGCCTAACGGTATAAGGCCCTCATGCGCTCATATATACCACCCTGGCCACGGCGTTAGTTGGAGCAGATCCCGGTACCACTAAGTTTTGGGAATTTCACCCATGGGCATCCTATGCACCCGATGCTCAAGTAACATTTCCTGTCCAAACATGGCCATCCACGATGTATCCGTGGAGGCTACATTCGATGAAGCAAGGGCGATAATGCTCATATGCTATGCAATGTCGATGCATGAATCACACAATCAACCATGCATCAATCCTAAGCATCCAACGTGCTCGAGAGGGGATACTACGTCCCTCGGGGAAGGTATCATGCAATGCCCAATATGACCACACACACAGTGTCAACCAAGCATACAATGATGCACATGGTCATGAGGATAAATTTAATCACACTATAGGGCGATACACAATGTATATTACATTCCTCCTATCCAAGAAGGAACCAAGACCAGGTACTTGACAATATCCTTAAGGAATCCAACTTCTAGTGGGGGCCCATTTACCTGGGGTAGCCCACGAACTAAGTATACAAGCTACGGGTCTAAGTAATGTGGAAATGAGCCTAACAAGAGTCTAAGATGAGTATCTAATCACATTTAGATACAATCGGGCCTAGAGGGGTCCATAATGGGGACATTTAACCACCATTCCCCAAGAAGCATCTCAACTACGAACTATATGGATACAAGGCCCAAGGCCCTACATTCAAGATAAGAACACAGGTAACCACATACATACATTCCTCATGATAGGCCATAAAAGATACAATACCACTTTTAACAATATGGGCCCTAAGAGAGAAATTAAGGCCCAAGGCTCAATTCTCAATGGCCATAGAATCCATGCATTAAGTTGGACTTGGTGGGCAGCCCGCATACACAATATACGGCCCAAAATAAGTTTAAGTTTGGATGATGAAATGGGCCCAACTACATCAGCCCAATAACTAGCAATTTAAGTGGACAACCAATGGCCCAATACTATCCTTATCTTAGCCCACAAGTCTATCAAAATGGTGGAAGTCGGCCCAATATATGGTTGGGCCAAGCTGAGACGTCCCATCCCACTCTGGGCCCATGGGATGCCCCAAAAATCTGATCTAAGATGGAGGTCCTCATGTGATCACTAAAGGTGACCCAAAAATGCATTTATTAAGCCCAAAGATTATAAGAAAATATAAGCATATAACACGCACACAAGTTCTCAATATGATGGGTCCCATGTCCAATAAAGTTTCAACCATAACAATGTACATTTAAGGCCCCTTAATAAACGTTTGGCCTACTCTGCTTCATGGGCTTGTGAAAACCCAGAAATTAGTCAAATAAGTGGGGATGATCTCATGAAGGCCAACAGTATTCATAGGGGGCCCCACCAGATGGAGGGTGTGTATACATCAAGAAAAGATCAAGTGGGCCTACTATTGGATTATGAATCCAGTAGCAACCCAAGGCAGAGAGTGCCTCCATGATCGGGCGATCCAAGGCTTGGACGGCGTGGACCACATGCATTAAGGTAGGTTCCACATACATACACATTGAGCCTTAAACAAATGGCCTAGGGTCTATGGTGGGCCTTTAACCATCCATAGAGAAACCTATAGGCCTACCTTAGATCACAACAAGTTGAACATGCCTATTGGGAACCGAGGAGGACATCCAACCTCAACTGGTTTCCAAGAGATAGCCCGCCACTACTCATATAATGTAAGGTCTAAAGCCCAAGCAATACATGGCCTAATGGGCCATACACCAAGCCCAACTTATAGGCCATATAGTGGGTCCTCAAGTAAGGTTTGGGCCCAACCACAAAGGTCATAATTCCACATATTGTGGTGAGCTTCATGGGCAGCCCAGTAATTCATTTACATGGGCAAGTTTCACATTTAACACAAGTGAGTTGGGCCTCACTTTTGGCCTAAGTACAAGGGTCGTTTAGTGGGCGTACCAAGGGCCCAACTTCTTGTGTATTATTGTCCCTAAGCCCATCACAATAGATAGGAGACTATAGGCCCAAGATCAATGGGCCTATCCAAAAGAACTGAGTCCACAAGGCCTACTTGCTAATACAAACATGCATATAATATATCACATAATGGGCCCAAAAGAAATGACCCAAACAAAAGCCATCCAATTCATACATTATGGTGGACTTGAAGGCAGCCCGTAAACCTAAGAATACACATGGGCAAGGCCTATACTGACAGTGTGGGCCTTGCCACACCAGCCCAAAGACTTAGCAAGGTCCCCACAATATACATTTATGCGGGCCTTACAAGTCAGCCCACAATTAAGCACTTCATGAGGGCATCAAGGCTAATAAATGCACATGATCAGCTTGTAGACGGCCCATTGGGCCCGTGAATCAATAAGGTCAGCCCTTGCACAATCTTGGGCTCAAGGGATAGGTTTCCAAGCCATTGGGTCTATAAAGCTATCAAAAATTCTATTAAGATTAGCCCACAAACCACCACAAAGGTGGGCCTCAAGAGGGCACTCATTAAGCCCAAAATGTCTAACGAAGGAGGGCAAAGAGTGTGTGCAACACTCTCTTAAATCTGGTGGGCCGCCACGGCTCCAAAAGATCAACTATGCACAAATTTGGGCCCCTTGCTAGAATTCCAGCCCACCCACTTCCTGGGCCTGCTGGAGTCCAGAAAGTTATTGAATTTAAATGGGTTACTGACCCATGGTGACCCACACATATCACAGTGGGTCCCACCAGATAAGAAGGGGGATATACAACACTTACTTCAAGTGGGTCATGCCGTTAGAATGCAAGCCCAGCAGCCCAAGGTAGGAGCATGCCATGGTGGTTAGTCATTTGGGCCTGGGTATTTGGCCCAAAACTGACCCAATTTACAGGCCATACCACGGTCAGTCCAGGGGCCTGATGGCCCTAAAAATTTGCAGGATTCTCCTTCCATAAGTGGACCATAACCTCACAAAATTTTAGAATTTTTGGATATCTAGAAATAATTTAATTAATTTGAATAAAACAAGCTGTCCAGAAAATCGGACTGGCCTGGACGTCCCAACGTGGTGGGCCAGTCCGGGCCTTGCCACGGTATGCACAGGGGTCCATTAGACCTGAAATTTGGTAAGTAGGTCCTACCATGAGTTTACTATCTCCCTGTAAAATTTCATAATTTTTCGATACTCAAAAGTATTTTAATTAATTTAAATAATACAATTTTTCCAGGGTGAAATATTGCTGGAATATAACTGTCCTGAATTTGGGCCATCAAATGGGTGGGTTCTGGGCCTCCAAAATTCTTGAAATTTGGACCTAAGGTCCCTCATTAATCCCACAACAAGGTAGGACCAAGAAATATAGCCCACCTTCAGAGAAAATATTTTTTTTTAATTTATTTTTATGAAACTATGCTGCTGGACTGCATAGCAGAAATTTCTGGCAGCCCACTATATTGGCCCACCCATTTGGATGCCCAAATGGGGTCCATTGGCCCTAAAATTTTGTAGGTAGGCCCTACCATGGGTGGGGCACCTCTCTGAAAAATTTTAGAATTTTTGGAATATTAAAACTATTTTATTTAACTCCTACAATTTATGGACAGCAAGGTATTTCTGAAACAATGCTGCTGCTAAAACAATGCAGCTGCCCCTGATTTGTGCACCCCATTAGAGAGGGCCCAGGTCTGCCAAATTTTAAGAAAATGTAGGACCAACATCCCTACACAAGTATACAACAAGGTGGGGTCCACAAAGGTGGCCCACCATTTCAGAAACAGACTGATAATTATGTTTGTACAGCAAGCACAGTTGCTAGACAGTCCAGAAAATCTGGACTATCCACCCTCCTTGGCCCACTCTTTTGGGTGATCAAACAGGGACGGATGAGGGTGAAATTTGGGGAACATCTAGGTGAGATCCCCACCTTTAAGAGGTATATATCAAATGGGACCAAACACCCCACCAATCATCCACAAAACTGAGCTCAAGACAGCTCAAAAATCTGTCCAGATGGCTTTTGGACAGCAACATAATACTGAATTAAAATAATTATAATCACTATAAAAAAAAGAAATCAATCCATGAAAATTGTGGTATGGACCACCCTAGTGGGCCCAACAAACATTCAGACCATACCCCCTCCATAAAACCCATTGCATGTGCCCAAAATGGAGCAAATAGAGTGCCAATGTCCAAGGAATGGACAGCCATGGGCGTCCACTTTGCTTGGACGGTCTGGATATTCCGGGGCCACTAAGTGGGCCACACACATCAGGAAATCAAGAATAGGATAATGAAAAATAAAAATAATCTAGCCACAAGAGAGGAAAATGACATGCATTAAAGTAAAATGCCTTTATGAGGTTCATGGAGAATGGCCTCATCCATGGATCATGCATGCAAGGAAAAAGGGCCATTGGCCTCAACCATGGAGACATGAGGGACCTCCATCACCACTTGATGGGTCCCACAAGCTCCTAAGAAATAAATAAAGAAAGATCTAAGAGCACCCACCTAGATCAACCTTGAAACTTACATCACCATCATCTAGAGGCTCCAAGCAACATGGATCAAACACCTAGATCAACCTTGAAACTTACATCACCATCATCTAGAGGCTCCAAGCAACATGGATCAATGGTTAAGATCAAGTGAGAAGGGTTAGATGAGAAGGTATTTTAGGGAGAATGGCTGGAGAAAATGGAGGAATTTCTGGAGAAGAAGAGAGAGAGAGAGAGAGAGAGAGAGAGAGAGAGAGAGAGAGATGAGAGGGAAAGAGAGGGAAAAGCCTTTTAAGGGAAGTAATCATAACCTATGGTGACAATAACAATGTTGCTAGGGTAGGTTAGGTGTGGGTAGTGTTTAGGGTGGGTAGTGTTTATTCCATGCAATAGTGTAGTGTGTGTGTGTGGTGTGCATGGAAAATTGTGCCATGAGGAGTGGGGTCCACATACTTTTGTACAAAAAGTGGGCCACATGATGAAATGCTCACAACTTTTGATCTGTAAGTTGAATTTATGTGCGAGACACGGCGTTGGAACCGTAGCGACGATGCGGTCGCAATGGCATAGGTCTCAGGTCAATCCGAGTCAGGTCTATGTGACCAAACTTAAGGATGACCACAATATAATCCAAGGGTCGCGAGTCACCGGGATTCGACCGGTAAGACCGCGGGACCAAAATGAACGAAATGCACACTTATACACACATATGCACACATAAGAACTCAGGTCGGGTCTCACACCTTGTTAGGCTGATTATAGAGGTGGATTGTCAAGGCCGATTCCGATTATCAAGGCCAATTGTCGAGGCCGACTATCGAGGTTGATTCTGATTGTATAGGCCGATGTCGATTATCAAGGTCAATTATCGATGGTGGTTACCGATACCGATTACGAGTATGTGATATCGAGGTCGATTGTTGAGGTCAATTGTCGAGACCAATTATGGAGGCCAATTCTAATTGTCGAGGCCGACTATCGAGGAAGATTTCGATTGTATAAGCTGATTCTGATTGTCGAGGCAAATTCTGATTATCAAGGCCGATTCCGATTGTATAGGCCAATTTCGATTGTCAAGGCTGATTCCAATTGTCGAGGCTGATTATATAGGCCAATTTTTATGCCGATTATTGGTATTAATTGTTGATACCGATTATGAGTATGTGACAGCATAACATCATGATACATGCCCATACGCATCATCTGCATGTTTGTTATGAGATATGGTTGACCATTACATATGTCATTAGACAGGTTATTATGGGACTCCCTAATAGGCAGAGTTACCCCACACAAGCACTCAGTATGTGCAGGATTGATGCATGGATGGATTGTATGACTCATGTATCTTGCATTGTGTGATGTACGCCTTAGCGACATTAGGGCCATAGCCTCCACAAGCATATCGTGGATGGCCAGATGAGACACCAAAAATATTTGGTTGAAGCATATGGGCACTTTGGATGTCCGTGGGTGAAAGTCCCTAAACTCCCGTGGCTAGGGGATGCTCCAACATCTAGACGAATACCTGTAGGTCGCGTCTCTCACTATGTCGTGGTCAGTTGGAGGGGGTGTGGCCTTATCTGCCCGATTCGTAGTGGGCAAAACTAGCCTGAGTTTGACTAGCTCATAAATCGGTCCGCTATCGACGTGCTGGGTAGATATTGGCTGACTATTGGCCAAGCAAATAGTGAGGTCTCTTCCCACTCACTTTGTTGTGCGCGGTGGGGCGGCAATCTAATTTGGAGTATACTAGACCCCAGTGATGATCCCAGAGATGTACAATACTGATACGTGGACTTATTGAGTAGGAGTTACATATTCATTCATTCACTCATTATCCACTCGGGCTAGTGGTTGCGCAACTAATTGTTGTATACCTTCGCATGGCCGGGATTTCGGTTGGGGGCGCGATTAACCTGAGATCAGGAGTCTACCACATTGAGTCTGGCTATCCAAATATAGGTATGGGATTGGTTTGGAAAGAAGTCTCTTGTGATGGACCCCATAGCCTGTGATACTATGTACTATCATCCTGACTTCACTCCAGCTTGATCATTTCATTCGCACCGCATATTGCATTGCATCCTCGGCATCTGATATTTGGCTCACTATGTCGCCACATTTCATAGCTGATCTACATTGCTTCCTCAATATATGATATTGGCTTATTATATTTTTTTACAGCGCATAGCCTTGATATGGTCATTAGCATTCATCCCTTGCATCACATAGCCTTAGTACGGCTGATAGCATTCATGGACTTACCAATATGTTTCCGTTTACTCTGATATCGTATGATTCATGACCTTGCCAATATTTTTGATGTTGTATGATTTATGGTATTATATTTATGTGCTTGGCACTTATCTTGTGCACACACTTTTACTACCCTTTAAGCTTTTTATAAGCTTATGCACGATGGATGCATGCAGGTGGCATTAGGTCACAACAACGTTGAGCTTGGATCGTGCAGTGGACCTCTGGAGCTTTGATTTCGATATATGTATTTCTTTTTCAGAATTGTATTCAACCGTTTATATTAGTGGATATGTGATGATGATGTTGACTTTGTGATTTGGGTAAACTTGTGGTTATGCTTCTTATGAGACAAATGTACATTGAAAAATCCTCCTTGTAGGATCCAAGGATCGGAACCTTGCGTATGTGCACTAGGAGCCGAGAATGGGGTACTACGGAGGTTGTCGGCACTGGATTTGGTGATCGAAATTCCTATGAGTCTAATTTCCGGGTTTGGGGCGTGACAGTAAAGATTGGTCAATTCGCTTGACCAACGCTTTATGGGCCTACCGTACTACCTTCAAGACCTCAATTAGAATGTCTCCCTTTACACTCGTCTACGGGAAGGCTTGCCACTTGCCTGTAAAGTTGAAACATATAGCCTACTGGGCTATCAAAAACCTGAAATTTAACTTAGACAATGCTAGCTCAATCCACAAACTTCAGTTGAATGAACTCGAGGAAATCTGGAATGACGCATATGAGAACTTGAGAATTTACAAAGATAGGATGAAGGTATTCCATGATAGGAACATCTTTCGGGAATAATTCTTGATTATTGAAAAGGTTCTCCTGTACAATTCTCGGTTACATCTTTTGTAAGACCCCATCAATTCCGTATCATGTTCTATGCCTATGTGCACGATGATCAACGTCATTGGCCTAGACCTAGACTAGTCATGCATAGTGCACACCTGACTGACCGAAACCCCAAGACCTCAAAACCCTCACCATATCGACTGCCCTGTCACTGCAGTCACGGAGGTACCACCCATGCATCTGTGTGACGCTCCATTAGTGAGATACGCCACGAAGAATCATTGGTGTACCATGTGTGCATGGCGTCGTATGTTCCATTCCACACGTGTATGCAACACATGCTTCCACACATGCACCATACTATACATGGGTGAGAGAATCTCTACCCATGTGTGTGATGTCACCCTCCCATATCACCCCACTCTCATGTGTACCCCAAAGTCAACCCTTCTTCATACCACACCCTATGCATGACCTCATCATACCATGACATCCCGTGCCCCTTTAATCCATCATTAATTCCTAATCATGAATCAATTGCTATAATCCTAGCCTAAGCTAACTATAATCACACTAATCTAACCTAACCACATTTTTATCCATTTCTCTACAAATACTCCTCCATCCTTTAACATTTTCCTACAATAAGGACAGAGGGAGATATAGAGAGAGAGAGAGAGAGAGAAAGAAATGTGATCTTGGTGGGCCACCATCAACTCCATCAACACCATCAATCCATCTCAACCATCTATCTTGATCATCAAGGTGAGTACACTCCCTCACATTTCTCTTCCCGTATTCCCTTGATTTCTTTCTCATGTAGTATAGGTGTAATGACCCACAAAAAAGTGGACTCCTAAGTGAAGATGATGAGCTATCCAATGGTGTGGATGGCTTAAGAACATAAATAACAACACAATTTCGAAGTTGTGTGGGACCATTGATCATGGCCCCACCACGATGTTGGTCAGTTATCCAATCTGTTCATAAGGTCACAAAGACCTAGATGGGAGATCACACAGATGTCAGCTTGATTAGAACGTGGTGGGCTCCACCGTGGGCCCATTGTAATGTTTGTATGCCATCCAAACTCTCCAAGTATGGCCCACTGGGTTGGTAAAACTCACGCACATATACACTCTCACACATGCACATATAAAAATGATGAATGGAATGGTGTTCTTTGTGGATACTGTGCATCCAGAGAAGGACAACCAAGGCACTCTTTTTGGCCAAGAAATTTTAGGGCCACCATGGCTAAACCATGATGTACGTGTTAGATCCAAGCCGTCTATCATTTTATTAGATCATTTAAGGTGCAGAAGACTAGACCAATCTAAGGCTCAGGCGGACCACACTTTTAGAAATAGTAGGGACAATGGTACCTAGAGCTGGTCATTAGACCGAGTCAAATTGGATTAGGCCCAACTCGACCAGATCTGAGTTCTGCATGGCCTGACCCGAACTCAATCAGAATCGGGACCAAGTCCTGGTCCTCTGACCCAATCCGATCCTAACCCATGTGGCCCTGGACCGATCTGAGTCTGACTCAATTAGGAAAATTGAGTTGGATTGGATTGGCCCAGGTTCGGATCTAAGAAAAAAAAAAAGAGGAGAGAGAGAGAGAGAGAGAGAGAGATTTTGTACCTTGATATGGCATCGCTTCTTCTTGTTGAATCTGAGGAAGAGAGAGGGCCATTGGAGCTCTTCTTTTCTTCTTCTTCTTCTTCCCCTAGGATAATCTGCAAAGGTATATAGAAACAGTTAGTGAAATGAAATTCAAAAAAGGAACCCAAAGAAAAACATATAGGTACATCAATCTAATGTTTGGTAAGATCAACCAAGCACTGACCTGCAGTTGCTCTAATGAGAGATGTAACACTGCTTGTGAAATTCTTTACACCCCAGAGATGACTGGCAAAAAAGGATAAGAAGAAAAATAGAACCGATCAGTTACAGAATACCACTTCATTGAAATTATCTTTCGAAAATAATTTAAATCACAGTTTGATGCATTATTCACAGAGAATTATATCAGTATCACGAGAGCTGCATATCATTATTCAACCAGCAATTGCTGATCCCAACTGTTTATTCAGTGGGATCCAAAATCACAACAATCAGACATCCTAGCAATTGATAGGTGGCTAGAAAAACAACAGTTCAAATGAAAATTGGCAATTGCCCATATATAGCAGAAAATTGAAACAGTTGCAATCATCTAATCTTGGACTTTTGGGAATCCAAAGTGGCGACCACCATGTGAAATATCTTGATCATCACATGTCTAGACGTGTGCAATGAAGATGGCACCACAAGATAAAATTTCTCTTATTCACAACCATTTCTATAATTAATCAAATCAGTCGATGGCATAATATGAACTTCTTGCAGAACTTAACAAACCCAAAATCTAGGAGAGATAGAATGTTGCTTCTTGCACAAAATAGCGATAGTATTTTGAAATCTTCATCTAATAACCCACCAGAAAAATATTAGAAAAGCAATAAATAAATAAAAAGAAAATAAATTGAAGTAAAACATTTTTTGTAAAAAAAAAAGGCCACAAATTTTCCTAAAAGCATTCAGCCTCCATGTTTAAACTCAAATTGACTTAATAACACCAAGATGATCATGCAAAATATATAACTATAAGGTATCACTTTTACTTTACACTTCAATCCACCAAATGCAAACATCAATCAGTACTCAGTTATGTTAGGATGGATGTTCGATTGATTAAAACCAGTTTCGCTAATGGCCATGACAATCTCATTGACCTGATCAGGTTTCACATCACCATCCTACCATGGGCGAGGTTAATTTGAAATCTTACTTAAACTAGAATTTCAAAGGATTGTGATATTGGGTTATTTTTCTTCACTTTCTATCGATTTTCTTCACAAACCCATGTTGAACATTAAAGGCAGTGACAATGGTATTGTTGAAATAAATAGAACTTCTATACAAATCAAACAAGGGGTATGATTCAATTTGTTAAAATTACTTACCAAATGGTAGGGGTTAGATGTACTGAGAGCACCCATGAACAATACAAAAATCCTGATCTAAGTGACAGTAGTCAGAAAAACCAGCCATCATAATCTTGCAAGTTTTACAACTACATATAATTTGTTGATTCAAATTGTGACAACCACCATTAGTGATAGAACTTGAAAAGCTATGTTTGGATGCCAAAGTGAAATACCAAAAGTTGCTAATTTTCCTGGCATTCAAAACGAGGAAGTAGCCCTCAAATTGCAATCGCATTTCCTCAATTCTAGCTTGAAATCAGCAAAAACTGTAATGTGGATCTTAGGCCTTGAATATGAATGTGAAAGAACAGAACTCTGATTTGGTTATTCTCACTTTATAAGAGGGAATTGTAATGCAGTTCAAAGTGCATCTAAACACATGCAAAATGGAACTAAAGTATGGAGTACAAAATAATAATAATAATAATAATAAATTTAGACTATTGAACATCAACATCCTCAAAACAGTACCTATACACACAGTACCTTCACCCTTAATGGATTACAGCCACAGGCAAGAGAAGATGCTTGACATTCCAAGAAACTCGTATTTGTCTTCCATTAAGGAATTTTGTTGCTTCGTAAAGCTTTCACGAGTCGACCATCTTCCTAGGTAATCTAAAATACCTCACTGTCATTCTAGTTTATAGATCTAGTTCAGAAGTGAACTATTTGAAGACCATGTTGAATACTTATGCTATGTCTAGATCAACATCTGCTGAGTTTCAGATCATATTGATCTAATCGTTGTATTAACAGAAACTTCGAAAATCTGATGTTGGTTTTTTCTTTATTCTTTTTTTCACTCTTTATTTTTTCCTAGCTTCTCATTAGATGGGTGCCACCAAGTATTGCCCCAGCCCGATGATTTGGTCAGTAGTATGCTCACAACCCAATGATTAGGTCTGTATGTTACATTCACACAACCAAACTGCATGCCCAAACATCTATGCAAGAAGACACAGAGGTTTGGTAATCCTACAAGCATGTGTAGCTCAGAATTGATAAACATACTCACATGTACACTACTAGATCTGTTTGGAAAATCTGAGCCATCCATTTGATGGGTGCCACCAAGTATTGCCCTAGCATTTATGCTTCTTCTTCCATTTATGCGTGTTCTAGCATTGTTATCAATTACCAACATCTTGGCCTTTTGGTCCCTTGCCCTGCCAAATTGCATTGTTATTAACAAATAGATGAAGGATCAAACAGGATACATGATCAAAGAGAAATACCTTTAACCTGTGTTTGGTTGCACTATTGTAGTGATTGCAATTTGATGTAGAGCAGGTTACAGATGATCAGTCAAAGGGTGTGTGTTCCACTTGCCTGATCAGTCAACAAATGCAGGGAAGTCTTTGCATTTTTGTGACTAATATTAGAACTAAGTCAATCCAAATCAAGGAGAACCTTGCTCAATGCTACAAGAGTTGAAGTTTGACATGAGAAAAAGGAGAATTTTACAGCTCCCTTGGGGAATAAATAGAGTATAAGAAAGGACAAAACAGACTCACCTAAGCAAGAGAACACTAGAACACTCCATTCAATCACATTTTCTAAAAAGAAAAATATCTTGAAAGTTGATGGTGGCTACCTTGAAAATCACCATCAATAGCCCACAAAACAAAAGTTATTGAGACAATGTGTTAGATTACACCATTATTTCATGAAAATATCATGATATTTTATGCCAAATTAGACATAATATTTAGTGCAACCAAGATGTTAAGAAGTTGTATGGATAAAAAATTGTTATGGTTGCGGCAAATACCATGAAATTTCATGACTAATCAGTTTAATTTGGTGCAGATTTTCATGAAATTTGGTACCAAACACACTTTAAGCTAAAATTTAAAAAATAATAAAGAAAGAAAGAAAGAAAGAAAAAGAAAAGGATTAGGTAACATGCACATACTGACATAAACCATGTCCAACATCATGTCCAAAATCAAAAGTAAAAAAACCTAACATGAATATATTGACATATAGCTTAGGTAAAACTTTCATACATTCAATACCCTCTATATGATAAATGTCTTTGTGGCATGTAATTATATGAACCTTGTCCGTAATAGTAACCCCCTCCTCCACCTCCACCTTCGTCGCCAGATTCATCCTTTGGCTCTCTTTTTACAGATTCAACTGCAGGAGAACTTTTGTGCGACTCCGAGCTGGATGTGTCCAACAAATGGTCGTTCACCTTTGCTGAATCAGATGGTGGGAATCTCTTCCCATCGTCCTCATTCACAGATGCAAGAACTTATTTCAGACGCTTTTTATGATCCGATTTGTACGGGATTCCCAATAACCTATAAAATGTTGTAAAACTTTTAACAAACTTTGATGGTTTACTTATGCCTGCTTCAGCATCATGTTGTTTCGGAGGTGGATGTTGTTGTCTAGTACATCTTGATCTATATGCCATTTGCATGCTTTCTTTGACGGCCTCTTTAAAATCTCATTCTTCTTGCTCCCTTAAAATTCTCTCTTGTTCTTCTTTTCTACTAATTGTGGTTATGGAAGGCTTGGAACTAGATCTAGAGGAAATTGTAGTTCCTCTGCTAAACCCTTCTTCATTTATAATAGGCATACTTCTATATATTCTTTGGTTAGTTGTATTGGTTGTAGTTACAAGGTGAGGGGTGTGGAAAGTCTTTGTATTAGAATCAAGAATGGCTCCAAATAAATCTTGGACCTCCTGAGAAGCTTTGTTATAAGGTGCAGCATTTCCTCCCCGACAAGCCAAATGTAATTTGAGTCGATTTGTTTTGTTAACAAACTGTTTTCCACACAACTTACATTTCAACTTTATCTTTCCATCCTGGGAGTAGGTTTGGATTCCATAATCTCAAATATTCACCGATGCATCATCTTCCGATGACATATCTACTATATATCTGGTTAGCTTAGGACCAAAAAAGAAAAAGAAATTAAAGTTATGAATGAACACAAGTACCTAACAATATAACAAGAGATTTAAACAACATTATCTAATTGAATATTACTAATGAAAAAAGAGAAATATTCATTCACCCATAAAACATAACCATAAAACTTCAATGTAACTGTTTTAACAAAATTACAAATAACATGATATAACAAAATTAGAAGGCATTAAAATCATATCGCGGCTCTCTTCAATCTTGTCACTCTCCTCTTCATCGAACTCCTCATCAATAGAGGTCTCTTTCTCCCACATCGGATGCAGCCAATCCTCGGTACAAATGAGCACTTCAACCAATTCAGGTGTAAGTGAGCTTTTATACTTGCTTACGACCCTACTCCCCGTACTAAAAGAGAATTCTGAAGCCACTATTGAAATTGGAATTGATAATATGTCGTGTGCCATTAACGAGAGCACATGGTACTGCAACTTACTAGATCTCGACTTCCACCACTCCAAAACATCAAAATCTTCGCTTTTGTTTAGAACTAGAATATCCTCCTTGAAATACTCTTCAAATTTTGATCTATGCATCTATATTTGAGTCCCTTTCAGCTGTGTATAGTAAGACATGAAATCATCTGTCATGTCTTTTTATAATTCATCAATAGCAGAACTAAAACCCATATGAGGAGATTGTACTTTTGTGGCACACGCATACAAATGGTACAATTCACAGGCTACACTAGAAATCTTTTCAGCCTCAACAACACCCATCACATCATACAACCTATTACATATGAAGCCAACCATAAACATCTTGTACGGAGGATCAAAAATGACTGCAACGCCCATTACCAAACTACACTCAGACCAATACTTATCAAACTTTACCTGCATACCCATGGTCATGAATTGTAAAAAGTCTTGTCCACTACTGCTTTTGCGTAAGGCATCTTTTACCTTCCAAAGTTCAGGCAAAAATATATTTACTATTGGATACTTGTAGCCCGCAGTTGTAAAAAATAGAAAGGAACTTATGAACTGATACAACTCTTGACCAATCATCTTCAGAAGGCAACCAAATATACGCACTATCATGCTCCACAAAGTGAGAGAAGGCAGATCTCAAATCTATCGCTAAATCTAACATTTCAAAAGTTGAATTCCAATGTGTTGTGACATCCAACTTCATCATTCTCTGAGTTGACAAATTCAACCGCTTCACGATCTCATTCTATGCATGTAATCGTGAAGGTGACCCCTGTATATACTTCACACTTTCTCTTATGTATTCGATCGTGGGATCGATTGTTTTAAGACCTTTTTGTACAATCAAGTTTAGGATGTGGGCATAACACCTAACATGAAATATCTTTCCACCAAAATACAAGTCACCAGTGACCTTAAACTGACTGCACAAATTCATTATCACGCTATTATTTGCAGACTCATTGTCTAGTGTAATTGTCGAGATCTTCTTCTCAGTTCCCCACTCCATTAGACATCTATGTATGCAGTCTGAAATCATCAAACCACTATGAGGAGGTGCAAGATAACGGAAGTTTATTATTTTATTGCAAAGCCTCTATTCGGCATCAACGTAGTGAGCAGTTAGGGACATATACCCCTTTCGTTGATTGGATGTCGTCCATAAATCTGATGTCAGACTAATTCAGAAAATTGTGGTTAACTCTCCTTTCAACTTGACCTTCTCGCCTTCATACATCTTCATACACACCATCTTGATTGTTATACGAGAGACCTTCTTGTATTTGGGGTTAAGGCATTTGGCTAGTCCAACAAAAGTAGGACTCTCTGCCATCTGAAATGGTCTTTCATCTGAAATAATTAACTTGGCCGTCCACTCATTCACCAACTCTTTATCATACTTGTAGATGGACACTGACGGACCCCCTGCAGATTGTGAAAATGAAAGTGTTTGTTGCCTTAGCCCACCTCTCAATTTTTTAAGACACTTTGCAAGATGTTTCTTTAATGTTGTGGTCGAACCATCTGCTTTCTTAGTGTACTGAATCTTGCAGTGCTTGCATTGTATCTTCACTTGGTCGTTCTTCAGGGTTACTTCTTCAAAATCTTCCCACACTGCCAACCTCTTTTTTTGTATTTCCCATAACATGTGACTATGTGGTATTAATATCAACCACGTTAATAGGCATCTCTCTATGTTCAACACCTAATCCTTCATCTTCAAGGATCATCAGTGATGTAATTGATCGACCACCAGGGGCCGGCGACAGGGTATTGGAAAGACCCTCGCTTTCCATCTAATAGTTGAAATATACTAAATCATATTAGTATTAACAATCTAATGCTAACAGAGTTATACTAAATCCTACATTAGTTACCCATCCAAGGTTGGATAGATTGTAATACTTTCATATTCCTATTTAAACATCCCTGCTAAAAATACGGCAGCATCTCCCCATGCCTCTCCAGATAAGTTGATCTTACATTACAATCTGATGCTAAATATCTAAAACAATGTACAGATATTTGGCATTGGATACAAAAAGAAATAAACATATCCAAAGAGAAACGAGGAGATGGACTGCGAATCAGGCATGAACATTTAAATAGGTTATATGAAAGCATACTATCCATCTAACCTTGAACTGTCCAAAAAGGGACAATTTGAGTGATTTCTATGCCACCAAAAACACACTATATCTATGTATGGCCACATAGAAGTCCTCAAATGGGTAACTAATTATTTAACTTACAAGTAACAATTAAATTCTAAATTAGTTACCCATCCAAGGTTGGATAGATTGTAATACTTTTATATTCCTATTTAAACGTCCATGCTGAAAATCCGGCAGCATCTCCCCATGCCTCTCCAGATAAGTTAATCTTACGTTACATTCCGATGTCAAATATCTAAACAATGTATAAATATTTGGCATTAGATACGAAACGAAAGAAATATATCTAGAGAGAAACAAAGAGATTGACCACGGATCAGGCATGAACATTTAAATAGGTTATGCGAAAGCATATTATCCATCTAACCTTGAACTGTCCAAAAAGGGACAATTTGAGTAATTTCTATGCCACTAAAAATACACTATATATATATATATGGTCACATAGAAATCTCCAAACGGGTAACTAATTATCTAACTTACAAATAAAAATCACAAGTCACAACTATAAACTAACAAGTCATAATAATAATTTAAGAAGAAAAAATGTAATACATATTAAGCTAACTATATAATGAGAAAAGCGAAGAAGCAATGTAATACAATTAGTTAATTATACAATTGTTAGCCATACAAGTACCTTTAAACATGCAAGTTATGCAACTCTATATGAAAACACAAGGCATATGTGTGTAACACAAGAGTAAATTAAGCTTCATGTATGGTTCACTTTGTACATGATCCATCCAGAATTAGTACACAGAATTGAGTTTTTCAAACACCCTATCATTTTTTTGGATTTCAAAACAAATACAAACACATCAGTCCATATAAAGTTAAATTTTTAACTTACAAACTTGAGCATCATTTTTGGATGCAAGGGCTAGCAAACCTCCAAACACCATATGGTCTAACACATATGACCTATTTAGTTTATGATAGACAATTTTAAGGGAGAAGCTTGTTTGATATACATATCTCATGATTGGAGGCTTTGAACACTTAGGTTTTTCGGTTCTCACAAGTGAGCCCATGGTTTAGTAAACCGTATCATTGATCTGTTGCTACCATGGTTGAGACAGTACCAAAAAACAAAAACAAAAGAAAGAAAAAGCACAACAATCAAAAGGGAATTCCTCTGACTAGAAAGTGACTTCTTCTTCTTTCAATGTTTTGATGTTAATTGCTTCAAGCCTTTCTAATGAGTTTTTGAAAATGCAGGAGGATGATATGCTTAGAGAGCAGATCACCATCCATGGAAATGAAAGGTAGAATAATACCTGTTTGGTAGACAGAAGAAGAATTTCCTTTTCCTTTTCAAGAAAATCAGAAATTAAGAACTGATATGTTCTGTTATATTGTCACATGCAGCTGGACAGCTATTGCAGCACAATTCAAGGATAAAACAGGAAGGCAGTGCAAGAGAAGGTAGCTATACTACATGGATGTTTTGAATATCATTGGCATTTTTTTCTGTTTATGCTAATGTCGATAACATGATATTATTACAGATGGTACATGTATTTGAATTCAGACTGCAAGAAAGGAGGGTGGACACCGGAGGAAGACATGATCTCATGCGAGGTAAGTGCTACTAGAAGATTATTTTAAGGTGGAGTTGATAGAGATAACTATCTGTATATGCAGGAAGGAGTGCTCTATGTATTTTAGCCACTAATTGTAGTACATCTATAATAGTATTATTTGAAGTTAGAACCTTTCTCTAGGAGTTTCACTCCTTAGTGTGTTTCCTTATATAAGGGTGACTTAGAGTGGAGTATTTCAGTGTTAATTGGAACTAGACTCTGTATTAGTGAAGTTTCTTTATTGGTTTTTCTTTCCCCTAGCATGCTCTCTGTCTTGCTTTATACCCAGAGTTATAGGTATAGTTTCCCTTCAGTTGGTATCAATGTATTGTTTAAGAAGTTATTTAGATGTAGATTCATCAGTTAATTCTTCACAAAAAAAAAAAAAAAAAAAAGAAAAAAAAAAAAGGAAATGTTGATTGAACACCCACCATTAGGAACTTCCCGAGGGTGAGGGCTGCAAAAGTTTTGGATGGAGATGATAATTTTTTTTTTCCCCTTCATCCATGTTTGTATGACCTAATCAATAGGTTGGATTTTAAATAAACATTACAGTGGCCCTTATGGTGTGGTCCACTTGAGATTTAGATCCGCCTCATTTTTTATCTCAAGCCCTAAAATGTTAGAGAAAAATGGATTAACCACCACTATTTGTTGTGGTGTGGACATGCCTCATTTTAGGGGAGCCGTCAAAACAGATGAACGGCATGGATATCTGTCAAAACAGATGAATGGCATGGATATCTATCAAAACAGATGAACGGCGTGGATATAAGGCAGATCACATGCATTAGATTCACTCCACAGTTAGGAATTCATTAGAATAAGAAGAAATAAGAAGAGGATTTATAAGCAGAAACTATCAAAGATTCAAAATAGAATCCTCACCAAAACCAGATTCAATCACAAAGAAGGACAGGAGACTGGCGTTGGGCAACAGGCAGGCAGCAGAATGGCCGAACGGGTGTTGAAGAAGAAGGCTAGAAGAGAAGACTGGAGAGGAAGAAGATCGTCCATCGCCGTCGGGCAGGCAGCAGAACGTCGGGCAACACTCGTTCGTCGTTCAAGTAGGGTTAGGGTAAGAAAAGAGGGGAAAGGAAAAGTCGGGTAAGAAAAAAAAAAAGGATAAGGAATGTTAGGGTAAAAGTAAAAAAGATTCTTTATAGTTCCCGCCCACCATCGGTCCGGGTCTATTCAGGTCGGGTCGGGTCCATTCGGTTCAGGTATCCAGGTCGGGTTGGTCCGGATATAGGTCTATCCGTACCCGACCCGAAAAGAATCGGATCTAGAAAATAATAACCCAATCAGGCCTGATCTTGGTCATTAGTTCTATTCGGAACGGGCCGGATCGAGGCAGATCGGGTCGGATCCGCCGGATCGGGTCCATTTTGCCCACCTCTAATGGTACCACCGTTGGAGCCACGGGAACCTACCTTGTTGTTTGTAAAAATAATAATAATAATAAATAAATAAATAAAAACAAACCATACAAATAAACATATATAAGGATGTCCTCTCAGGATGTACGTCCAAAGAAGGGACATCAACTCCCTCCCCATCTCTTTTGCCCCAATGGGCTGTGGGCCCACCATGGCCATCACCATAGTGTATCTGTCGCATCCACACTGTTCATCGATTTTTCTAGCCCCATTCATTGCATGGTCCTAAAAATCAGGCCGATTAGAAGCTCACGCAGGCCATACCTCTTGGACAGTGGAATTTGCACTCAAATGCCTAGATTTTTTTGGGCCCACCTTGATAATGAAAAGTATATCTGGGTCATTCATCCACTCCTTCAAATCATTTTAAGACATGAGTAAAAGAATGAGGCAGATCCATGCCTTAGGTGGGCCACACCATAAGAAATAGTGAATATTGATCGCTACCGTTGACCCCCTTCCTAAGTCCACAGTAATACTTATTTGCCATGGTTCATGTGATAGCCAAGACTCATAAAAAATATATATATCAGAAAAAAAAATGTTAAGACAGCGCACAACAGCAATAGCTACTGGACGCCACCATGATGTATGTCATTATCCACACCGTTAATCTGGTGGGTCACATCAGGGACCACGATGATGTATGGGTTTTACCGGCACCATTCATCAGGTGGGGCCAAGTCCGGGAGCACCCTGATGTATGTGTTTTACCGACACCATCCATCCCCATGGTCACATTAGGTGGGCCGCGCCATAAATCCTGACAGATCCACACCACTAGAAATGACAAATGAATGCCTGCCATTTAAACCTCCTGGAACCTGCTATAATGTTTATCTCCATCCAAGCTGATGTGGATTGCTCTCCATCCAACCTGCCACGCTATGGCCATACATTATGCTAGCTTATTTAGTCATGAGCCCACATATGCAACATATCCAAATTCAAGCGCCCACCCGCTGGATAGTGGACGCTGTCCACTCTTGAGCATTTTAACTGTCCGACCCACTAGGCCCCTACTTGGCGACTGTACTGTATATCTCTACAATCCATCTGTTTAGGTTAGTACGTGTCCCATCATGGTGCTCATTTTCCGTTTAGACTGGGCCACCAATCGTGGGACTGAATGTAGTTTGATAAGCCAACTAACTGGACCAGATGTGTAGAGCCACACCAAGTGTGTTACATGTAGGCGTGTCTATCTGGTGGGTGGGACCACTATGATTAATGAGTTTTCTGTCCACGCCACCCATCTAGCGTGCAGGCCGCCATTGGTCCCCGCTTGATGAATGGCTAGTATGCCATATCCCTTCAATTAGAGCATCACCTAAATCACGTGGGATTGACTTATGCCCTTTAGTTAAGTAATTATATGGTGTATGGACAACACTTGGCCTTATGAAATTATGATCGAATTGTGGCCCTAAGTCGTGGGATCGTGCATGTGACGTATGCTTGTGTTGAGGGTCAAATATTGCATATTAGACTTGATTTTAAGAACATGATAATGCTTAATGTCTTATTTTAATCATGTTTTTGTTATAAGGTGAATTTAAGAGCTTAGATTGAAAAAGATTACTAAAGGCATGGATTTGATGCTCACAAATCACCAAGGTAGGGGACGGATCTTAGGGGACCGAGGTTGAAGAATTCACACGCCAAAAATTTAAGAAAATCAAGTGATTGAAGATAAAGAAGCTTGAAAAGCATCCTAAATGCAAAATTACAGGGTTCCCACCATCCGTTTGGCTTGAAACTTTATATCTGGCAGGAGGATCATAAAGTAATCGTACACGTAAAATTTCAACCGTTAGATCTTTGTGGAAGTTAGCCCAACAGACAAGATCAGCCATAAATCACTGATTTGGAGCCCACCTGATATCTTGATATGCTTCAATTTTAGTCTCAACCTCTCAAATTAGACGGCACAGCATGGTGTGCATGCGCACAGTACATGTGCATTGGAGGTGCACCAGATCATGGGAATCTGTCAGTGTGCGCTGACCCGACTCCCAGCGTTCCTTTTACGCAAGAAATGGACGTTTGTCTGCTGTGATTTATAGTGGGCCACCACCATCGTCCCAATGGACGATTTAAACCGTTTATTCAATCCAGAGGGGCGCCGACCATACCCCATGGAGCTTATATGCTACCATGCATGGACACATAGGCAGATCACATTCAAACGTAGGATGAGCGACATCGTGATTTGATACAGTGGGCCGCACCAAACTCGAGCAAAAGTAGCCATTCCCAACTGGTTTTTTGAGAAGAATTCAATGAACATGGTGGATTTCTCCGAAAACATCACTGTGGGGCCCATCGAGCATCCCAACGCAGCTCCCTTGCGTCAGTTATGCACGTCCAACTTTCAGCATCCGTGGGCTGTTATACGATCAAGATCACGACCGGATCTGTGATCTGGACCATACAAACCACTTCTTGGGGCCAACCGACCATCGACAAGGATGCTGAACGGATCAGATCCCGAAAATAGATCGGTTATTTGTGTCGAACGCGGGTCGAGCGCAGTTTTGCTACACTATCCTTTTTGCTGCGAAAGTTCTCTACGCACCACACCACCGCCTCATGTAGACTATAAAAGGAGAGGAGAACGAGCAAGAGAGATCATTCTGAGACGTGAAGAACAAGCAGAGCAAGAGAGAGAGGAGGATGTGCGGTCGGCCATTGGAGGAGTTTTCCTTCTCCTTCTTCTTTCTTATTTTCCCTTTCTCGCTTTGTTTATGTCTTTCTTTTAAGAGATCTTAATGTCATCATGTCTACGATGAGCTAAACCTCTCAGCTAGGGCTAAGAGGTGAAGCTTGTAGTGTGATGGGGTGTTTTCTATGTCTTTGATTCATGTTAAGTTGATCTCTCTTTGATTTTGGTTTGATTAAAAGGAATATTCATAGTTTTTAATGATTTGTTGTGACTTGAATTACAATAGAACTGCGATAGCTTTAAGTATGTTCTTTTCATTATAGGGATCGTGAACTTGGGAACCCTATTGTTCACCATCGTCTCATGGACATGGTTGGATGATGGAACCCTTCCTAAAGTTCATAACTCTCTTAGATTGGTTGTGGATTGGTTAAATTTTGTTGTTTGCTTTGTCTCATGGTAATGGTCTTGTGATGAAATCAATTCTAATTCTCATACCTATCATTCATTGAAAACTAGATCATAGGAAGTTCATATGTGAACTTTAGTGAATTATCTTCCAACTGGATGAAGATAGGACTCTAAATCCAGTTGTGTTTATGAATCAAGCATAGATCTTCCTGATCTCTACAAGTGGATCCTTGGAAACCCTAGTTTTCTACCTTTAAATTTTACAAGTTTTAGTTAATTAGTTCACAATTATTCTCTTAAATTTTTCTGATTTAGATTACAGCTTCTTCTAGTTCTAGTTCTAACTACTTTCATATTACGTACAAGGTTCAGTCCCTGTGGATTCGACCTCGGTCTTACTGAGATTATTACTACATCGCAACCCTACACTTGGGGTTGTGAAAAAGTTTTTGGCATCGTTGTCGGGGACTAACAGTTTTGTTTTTCTGAGATTCACTAGTTTTAGAATTAGGTTAAGATTAGGGTTCTAATTTTAGGATTAGGGTTTTATTTTCTATTTTTAGAAACTTTCTAATTCTAGGTTTAGAACTTTCCTAATTAGTTTTTAGAAAGTTTCTATTTTTCATTTTTAGAAGTTTTCCCCTTTTAGAAATTAGTTTACTTTCTATTTTAGGAACTTTCTAATTTTAGAATTTCTATTTTTAGAATCTGACTTGTTTTGTTTTGATTTGCAGGACCTTAACTTAGGAACTTCTAATTTGGTAACTTCTTTCCAACTCATCTTTTTTTTCTATTTCTAGAATTCTATTTCTTTTCTTCATTTTTAGGTTTAGGATAGAATCTGAGATTGAGGGCTGCGAGTGTTTCATGCCCAAGTAGGTCCGTGACAACACTTGACGTCTCTTGACTAAAGGAGGATTAATTGAGGGGTTAATTATCCATCACAGGACTAGACACCGCTCGAGATCCCCAGAGTTAATTGAGGTTATAGCCATAAATCAACTGGCCAATCAACTAGAAGGACTACCTCAACCTAGGGTTGGGGAAGTCCAAGATGAGAATGAGGTGCATTAAGCACCCCCCACCTTATACTTTACCAGATTATTTACAACCGGCATGGGTGAGCACGCCCTCATACATGATTTTTCCAAAGAATACGAGACACATGGATATCAAGCCAGGGGTGATCCAACTCCTTCATAAATTTCATGGGCTTGAGTCAAAAAATCCATATTTGCACCTGAAAGAGTTTAATGAGATTATAGTCACTCTATATTTTCCTAACGTGTCTGACGACATGGTCAGGCTGAAACTCTTTCCCTTTTCTTTGAAAGACAAAGCTAAGACGCTGTTACATTAACTATGTCCTTGATCTATTGGCATATGAAATGACATGATAAGGGAGTTCCTAAAGAAATTTTTTCCACATCATAAAACAAACACCCATAGGAAGTCAATCACGAACTTCACCCAAAATGAGGATGAAACATTCTTCCAATGTTGGGAGCGGTATAAGGATCTTGTCAGTTCATGCCCACAACATGGTTTTGAAATGTGGAGCATTACACACTTTTTCTATGATGGTTTGACATCTTCCATGGGCCAATTGGTTGCGACAATGTGCAATGGGGAATTCATGAATAAAGATGTCGACAATGTGTGGGACTACTAGGATAGACTTGCTGAAAATGCACAATCATGGGACACATACCCAAAATCAAGTACCACTTCTAGGCCCTCTCAATAAAAGGAAAGGGGAGGATTATACCTTCTGAAAGATGATGATGATATTAATGCTAAAATGGCTTATCTCACTAGAAAACTCGAGGCCATGAAATTAAAAAAAGATAAGAATAAGGAAATTGTTTACGGTATTTGTGGTTGCAACATTCACACAACTGAAAACTGCCCAACTATATCCATCTTTCAAGAGGTACTGAATGAGCAATCTAATGCCATAAGTAATTACCAAAGACCTTTCAATGGGCCCACCTCTAATACATACAATCCCAGTTGGAGAAATCATCCAAACTTCAGTTGGAGGAATGGACAAACTACTACCCCTAAAGGTTTCTTCAATCAAATTCCAAATCAAGGGAAACCTCAAGAAGAACTGGTTCAAAATTCCACACAAACTCAAGAGATTACTCAAGCAATACGTAAACTTACAAAATTTATGTAAAAGATGGATTCACGTGTTACGGTTATAAAAAAGGGGATGCTTCCTACTCAACCTCTCCTCAATCCTAAACCGCAATATGAGATAAGTGATCCAAACTCTTCAAATCAAATGGAGCAAGCTAAATTTATCACCACTCTTAGGAGTAGGAACACCATTAACAAAACCATTCCGCTTAGGGTTGAAAAGCCTAAGGAACTAGAAGAGGACAATAATGATGGATCTATCTATGCCCCACAAGAATTAGAACCAGAACCTCAAGGGAAGCTAATTGTTCCATTTTCCCAACGGCCAGTTGCACCAAAACCTCTCTCTAACTCTCAGGATATTCTAGAGGTGTTGAAATAAGTGAAGGTCAATATTCCTCTACTGGATATAGTTAAACAAATACCTTCATATGTCAAATTTCTGAAAAACTTGTGTACGACCAAAAGACGACAAAATATTCAAAAGAAAAACTTCTTAACTGAGAAAGTGAGTGTCATCCTAAAATAAGATGTGCCATAGAAATTCAAAGATCCTAGTAACCCAACCATACCTTATGTAATTGGCAATTACCGAATTGAGCATGCACTTCTTGACTTAAGAGCGAACGTAAATCTGATTTCTTACTCGGTCTACAAATAGTTAGGTTTGGGTGAATTGAAACCCACCCTAACCACATTACAATTTGCTGATCGCTCTATTCGTGTACCGAGAGGGATAATTGAGGATGTGTTGGTCCAACTTGACAGATTCTACTACCCTGTAGATTTTATCATCCTAGATACTGAACCCATCAGTAACATGAGCACTTAGATTCCCATCATTCTTGGTCACCCATTCCTTACCACTTCAAACACAATTATCAATTACCGGAACAGAATCATGAGTATGTATTTTGGGAATATGACATTTGAGTTAAAAATGTCTTTCAATATAGGCAGACGATTAGAGGATGATGACGATTTCCATGACATTAACATGATTGACTCTTTCATAGAAGATAGAACACCTTTGACCTTATCCTCTGATCCTCTAAAGACGTGCATGGCCCACTTCCATGATTTTGGTGATAACATGATTAGGGAGATGGGTGTCATGCTTGATGTTGTGCCGGTATTTAAAGTTAACCGGTGGAGGCCACAATTTGAAGAGTTGCCCAAAATTGATGTAGTGCCTCTACCGTATAACCTTAAGGCACCAACGTTTGACCTAAAATCATTGCCCTCTTATTTGAAATATGTCTACTTATGTCAAGATGAGACATACCCAATGGTGATTTCTTTCCACCTTGAGCAAAAACAGGAGAGTATGCTCATATCTACTCTCATTGAGCATAAGGGAGCCCTTGGATGGACGATTGTGGACCTCAAGGGAATTGATCCTTCAATTTGTACTCACCACATTTATCTTGAGAATCATACAAAGACCTCTCGGCAATCATAACGTAGATTAAATCCAAATATTAAGGAAGTGGTTAAGGCCGAGTTTCTTAAACTATTGGATGTGGGTATCATATACCCTATATCCGATAGTCAATGGGTGAGTCCAACTCAAGTGGTTCCTAAAAAGTCCAGAATCACCATCGTAGCCAATGTCAATAATGAACTCGTGCTAACTAGAGTTACTACTGGTTGGAGATGTGCATTGACTATAGGAAGTTGAATACCATCACGAGGAAGGACCACTTTCCCTTGCCCTTCATTGATCAAATTTTGAAAAAGTTAGCAAGTCATTCCTATTACTATTTTCTTAACGGGCATTCGGGCTACAACCAGGTAGGATAGCCCCTGAAGATCAGGAAAAGACCATATTTACATGTCCTTACGGTACCTTTGTTACCGAAGGATGCCATTCGGACAATGTAATGCCTCTGCCACTTTTCAGCGATGCATAATGAGTATTTTTTCTGATATGGTGGGGCAATATGTAGAGGTCTTCATGGATGATTTCTCTATCTGTAGTCCATCTTTCAACAATTGCTTAAAGAATCTTAAATGTGTGCTGAAAATATGTGAAGAAAAGAATTTGGTACTCAATTGAGAGAAGTGTCATTTCATGGTTCATAAGGGAATTGTTCTTGGACATATCATCTCATCCAAAGGAATCGAGGTAGATAGGGCAAAAATTGATCTTATCTCTAGCCTACCTCCACCCAAGAATATATGAGATGTGTGATCCTTCTTAGGACACGCCGATTTTTACAGACGATTCATAAAGGACTTTAGTCTCCTCTCTCATCCTCTATGTAATCCACTTCAAAAGGATGCACAATAAGAGTGGACTGAGCAATGCCAAGAAGCTTTCACTAAGCTTAAGGGCATGTTAAGCACTAAACCTATCATGCAGCCACCCGATTGGAGCCTTCCTTTTGAACTTATGTGCGACATGTCTGACTATGCTCTTCGGGTGGTTTTAAGCAAGAGAAAATAAAAGAAGCCCTATGTTATTCATTACACAAGTAGAACTCTAAATCCTGCCCAAGTGAACTACTTAACTACAGAAAAGGAACTCTTAGCCATAGTGTTTGCTTTGGATAAATTTAGGTCCTACTTGATCGGATCCAAGATCGTCGTTTACACAGATCATGCGGCGCTCAAGTATCTTCTTTCTAAGAATGACATTATGCCCCGCCTAATAAGATAGATCCTCCTACTCCAAGAATTTGATTTAGAAATAAAAGATAAAAAGGGAGTAGAGAACGTAGTGGCTGACCATCTTTCTCGCCTTGATCTCACTAATTCACCTGAGACGACACATATCAATGACATATTCTCTGATGAATAACCGTTCAAAGTCTCCCATTCACCTTGGTTTGATGATATTGCTAATTATCTAACCACAGGTTTCACGCTGACACATTGGACTGCACAAGATAAGAAGAAAATTTTCACCGAGGTGCACAAATTCTTCCAGGATGATCCATATTTGTTTAAATATTGCCTAGAAAAAATATTAAGGAGATGTGTGCCAGACGATGAGCATCAGAGTGTCATCTCCTTCTATCACTCACAGGCCTGTGGTGGTCACTTATCTGCTAAGAAAACCATGGCCAAGATTCTGCAATATGGCTTTTATTGGCCCACTATGTTCAAGGACACTCATGAGTTTTGTAAGGTTTGTGACCATTGTCAGAAGTTAGAAGCATTGTCCCATCGAAATATAATACCCTTAAACCTCATTCTTATCATAGAAGCATTTAATTGTTGGGACATCGATTTCATGGGATCATTCCCTCAATCCTTTGAAAATCTATATATTTTGTCGTCATAGAATATGTCACTAAATGGGTCAAAGCGATTCCGTGCTGGAACAATGACCATCGAATTGTCATTAAATTCTTAAAAGAGAACATCCCGGTTTGGAATGCCTCGAGCTATCATTAGTGATGGGGGCTCACATTTTAGTAATAGACTATTCAAGAATTTAATGAAGAAATATGATATCTCTCATAAGGTGAGAACTCCATACCACCCACAAATAAGTGGGCAAGCTAAGATTTCCAATAGGGAGATCAAACACATCTTGGAAAAGATGGTTAACCCTGACCGTAAGGATTGGTCAATCCGATTGATCGATGCTTTATGGGCTTACCGTAGCACATTTTAAACCCCTATTAGAATGTCTCCCTTTAGACTTGTCTATGGAAAAGCCTGCCACTTGCCTGTGGAGTTGAAACATAAAGCCTACTAGGCAATCAAAAATCTGAATTTCAATTTGGACAATGCTTGCTCGCTACGCAAACTTTAGTTAAATGAACTTGAAGAAATCCAGAATGACGCATACAAGAACTCAAGAATTTACAAGGATAGGATGAAGGCGTTTCATGACCAACACATTCTTCGAAAATCATTGACACCAGGTCAGAAAGTCCTTTTGTATATTTCTCGGTTACATCTTTCCAGGTAAGCTCCGATCTTGTTGGACCGACCCTTTCACTGTTATCAATGTTTATCCTTATGGGGCTGTCGAGATTCAAAATCCAAACAATGACAATGAGTTTAAAGTAAATGGACATCAATTAAAGCCATTTGTTAAGAAATTTGATTCAGAGGACATGTCCATACCTCTCAATGATCCTATTTATTAGGATTGATCTCCTAGTCTGATGGATGTATAGGTAGGTTACTACTTTCATAGGACTAGGGTAGTTTGTTTTTTGTTGTTTTAGGATTATCGGCTTTATGCTGTTAGGATAGTTTGTTTTTAAACTCTTGTGCTAACCACTTTCACGCTGAGATCCTTTGGAAAAAGCTTCAAACATTCCTCCATCAGGTACTACCTTTCCATCACTTCTCCTTTACTTTCGTTGTCTCATGTGTATTACATGCTTATATCTTTTACACTAAGGACAATGTAGATTTTAGGTTAGGGATGGGAGATTAGGTTACCTAATTGGTATTTTCTTGGTTTTGAACGAAAATTGTAAAAAAAAATTGAATTTTTTCTAAAAATTTTGTGAATTCGAGTGATTTTGAAGAATATTTTTATTTAAGAAGTATAAGACGTAATGTTGGAGATTTATGGCTCTTGGATTCAGTTACCTGTTAAACTTCACATTTAAGTTTGGATTATTACTCCATGATTAGAAGTTTTAAACATTGATTGAGTCATGATTTCATATGTCACATCTAGCTTACACATTAAGGTTTCAGTTCGATATTGAAGGGTAACTTAGTAATCACTAAGCATGGAAGGAACCAGCCTGAGGAATTTTTCCGTCATGTTCTTTGGAAAAAAAAGAGAAGAATATCCAGCTAAAAAACAGTTTTCATTGAAAACGACTACCTGTTAAAGATCTTTAAAAAGGTTGACACAGCGTGAAGCCATTGATGGAAAAATCAAAAGTGGGAGAATAAAAAGGCTGAACTATAAGGCAAGTTTCGGTTTAAGTTTGGCTATTCGAAATGCTTTTGTTGATTACCAATGATATCATGAAAATTGAGAATTGGACCTTTTATTGTGATAAGTCGAGGTTGCACTATACGCCCATGGAACTCAATGTTTAGAATTGTTCTGATTGATGGATTAATACTTTGAACTTGACCATGAAGTTTACCGTGCACTTGAGTTTAAAGGAAACTAATGCTCAACATTAATGCATCGTAGAATTCTCGTATCAAGATTGTTTTCTCAAAACTCACTCGAGTTTATAGAAATTGTCCTATAATTCATAAAATATTTTTCCTATACTTTGCTCGAGACTAGCAAAATGCTAGTTGGGGATTGTGTTGAGGGTCAAATATTGCATATTAAACCCTAGCATTATCTTATTTTATGAACTTGATAATGCTTAACGTCCTATTTTAATCATATTTTTGTTGCAAGGTGAATTTAAGAGCTTGGATTGAAAAAGGGTACTAAGGCATGGATTTGATGCTCACAAATCACCAAGGCAAGGGACGGATCTTAGGGGATCGAGATTGAAGAATTCACATGCCAAAAATCCAAGAAAATCAAGTGATTGAAAATAAAGAAGCCTGAAAAGCGTCCTGAATGCAAAATCATAGGGTTCTCACCATCCATTTGGCTCAAAACTTTATATCTGGCCTGAGGATCATAAAGTAACCCTACACGTAAAATTTCAGCTATTGGATCTTTGTAGAAGTGGTCCAACAGACAAGATCAACCATAAATCACAGATTTGGGGGCCACCTAATATCTAGATATGCTTCAATTTTGGTCTCAACCTCTCAAATTAGATGGCAAAACGGATGGACGGAGTGGAGTTCTCGAAACATCAAGGTGGGACCCACTTTACATGGTGTGTGTGTGCACAACACACGTGCATTGGAGGTAACTCGAATCATAGGAGTTGGTTAGTGTGCCCTGACCAGACTCCCAGCATTCCTTTTATGCAAGAAACGGACGTCCGTCTGCTGTGATTTGTAATGGGCCACCACCATCATCCCGATGGACGATCTAAACCATCCATTCTATCCACAGGGGGTGCCGACTGTACCCATGGAGCCCATATGCTACCATGCACACACACACAAGTATATCACATTTAAACGCAGGATGAACGACAGCATGATTTGATATAGTGGACTGCACCAAACTCGAGCAAAAGTACCCATTCTTGACTGGATTTTCGAGGAGAATTTAATGAACGGGGTGGATTTCTCTGAAAACATTACTGTGTGGCCCAACGAGCATCCTAGCGAAGCTCCCTTGCATCAGTTACACACGTCTGACGTCCGGCCTCCATGGACCATTCTACGATCAAGTCACGACCGGCTCTATGATCCAGACCATCTAAGCCACTTCCACCGGGCAACCGACCAGTCTAATGACACTGAATGGATCAGATCCCGAAAATGGATCGGCTATTTGTGTCAAATGCGGGTCAAGCGTTGTTTCGCTGCGCAGTCCTTTTTATTATGAAAGTTCTCTATGCACCACACCACCGCCTCATGTAGACTATAAAAGGAGAGGAGAAAGAGCAAGAGAGATCATTCTGGGACATGGAGAATAAGCAGAGCAAGAGAGAGAGGAGGACGTGCAGCCGACCATTGGAGGAGTTTTCCTTCTCCTTCTTTCTTCTTTTCCCTTCCTCGCTTTGTTTATGTCTTTCCTATAAGAGATCTTAGTGTCATCATGTCTATGATGAACTAAACCTCTTAGTTAGGGCTAAGAGGTGAAGCTTATAGTGTGATGGGGAGTTTTTTTATGTCTTTGATTCATGTTAAGTTGAACTCTCTTTGATTTTGGTTTGATTAAAAGGAATATTCATAGTTTTTAATGGTTTATTGTGACTTAAATTACAATAGATCTACAATAGTTTTGAGTATGTTCTTTTCATTATAGGGATCATGAACACGGGAACCCTGTTGTTCACCATCGTCTCATGGAATGGTTGGATGATGGAACCCTTCCTAACGTTCATAACTCTCTCAGATTGGTTATGGATTGGTTAAATTCTATTGTTTGCTTTATCTCATGGGCATGGTCTTGTGATGGAATCAATTCTAATTCTCATACCTATCATTCATTGAAAACTAGATCAAAGGAAGTTCAGTGTGAACTTTAATGAGTTATCTTCCAACTGGATGAAGATAGGACTCTAAATCCATTTGTGTTTATGAATCAAGCATAGACCTCCCTGATCTCTGCAAGTGGATCCTTAGAAACCCTAGTTTCCCACCTTTAAATTTTATAAGTTTTAATTAATTTGTTCACGATTATTCTGTTAAATTTTCCTAATTTAGATTACATCTTCTTCTAGTTCTAGCTCTAGTTACTTTCAGATTACATAAAAGGTTCAGTCCCTGTGGATTCGACCTCGGTCTTACCGAGATTATTACTACATCACGACCCTACACTTGGGGTTGTGAACAACTTACCTTTGAACATACTCAATTATGACAAATCTACATGATCACTAGTGATGTGAATGTATGATAAATATATGGGAATGAACCATGCGATGTAGTGATGTGTATCTAACCCCTTAATCATGTGGCCAAGTAACATAGGTGTTGCCACCTGATCATGCACAGTGATTCGATGCAAGTAACGATCGAATCCTATGATTTTAAAAAAAATGCATACAAGACCACTTAATCATGCAAAATCATGCGGCATTGGTGGCCACCCAATGATATGACCACGTGCTTATGGGCATTGCCATGGTCACTTAAACCACGAACAATCGGGTTGTACGTGCAGATTTTCTTAGTCATGCAAATTATAATGTAGGTTGGATTATACTACTTGATAATAGGGTGGTCCTCAACTCGGTATTATGTGACACGAATATGATCCCTACATTCAGCTCATTAGTAAAGCGAAAGTAAGGACCATTAAAACTATATGTGATGTGATGGAATCTAGTTCTTGACCTCTTGATCATGCGACACCAAATCTAAGACATTCTCCATATGAAGTATTGGGCGATCATAGTTTAAGAGTTAGCGTAATGTAGTGTAACTGGGTATGGTGGGTATGCTTGTGATTGTGCCTTGGATGCTTTAAGATGCGGTCACTAGACCATGATACTAATTGTATGCCCACTCAACCAAGTGAAATTAAGGCATCGACAACCTGACCATTGGGAGCTTAATAAAGTGGTTGCATATAGATGTATGAGTTATGGTGCAGTAAAAATAAGTAATCATGTGACCTTAAATCCTTTATTATGACAAGTAGAGTGGCATCGTGCGTCCAGTCAACCATATGAACTAATGATAATTGAGTGTCCATGGGACCACGTAGACTTGTGATAATTGTATGGTCACTTGGACTTGTGAACTATACTAATTATGTGGCCCTTATGCATGTGAACTTGAGACGTATGTTGGGTTGATTGATTATGATTAGACCTAACTTGTTGATGGTATGAGATCGCTTTGTGGTCTATAATAATGTGTTCTCTATGGAATTAGAATGGTGGGCTTGCTAATCTCGAGGCTCACCTTTAAGCAAATATCTTGTGGGCCCATTAGCGGCAAGCATATTGGGCCTATGTTTGGGCCTCTTGGTAAGTGCATGAAACACTCCATGTGATGTGTGTATGCCAAGTTACATTTGGATCTCGTGAATGAATTATGATTGAAGTCTTGAATGGACTGATAGTGGAGATCAAATGTGTCACCCAACAAGCCAAAATGTTAGGATGTAGTAACCCACTAATTGGCCCATTCGAGTGCGGCAATAAACTGGACCTTAGTCTGCTTGAGACAATACCTAGACATGTTGAGATGTTGGATTATAATTAAACTATGCATGTGGTGATGGCACGTGTGTGGTGATTGTGTGATGTAGTACATCTAGTGATGCTGATGTATATGTGGTTAGATGTGATGATTGTATTTGTATGGTAATGCTAATTTATGTTCAGATACTTGAATGGTGATCAATTGAACATAAGGACTAAGTGGAGCACCATATGTATTACCTTGAGTCATAGATAGTGCACCTGGTGTCATATAGTGGTGTAACACCTATGCACCCACTTCCTATGGAACTGATGAGGTGGACCACTTAACTCTTAACCGTGAATGAATATGTTGGTGATACGACCTAGCTTTCGAATTGCTATGGATCTTTTGTCAAACCCGTATCCTAGCTCGTACTATTCCGTAGACTTCTGCAGTCCTCCCGGTCGAATTCCGGCGACCCGCGATCTGTTATCGGCATTTGCGCGTAACCTTGAGTCATATCCCATTTTTCAGAGTCGACTCAATCTGAGACTTGTACCCTAGCGACCGTGCTGTCGCAGCAATTCTGACGCCGTGACTCGCGGACCGAATCGATACCCAGGATAAAAGATATCAGCCCACGTTCATTTCGAGGAAAATGTTGCGCATTACGAACTCGAGGGAATCTTTATGGAATTTCACATCAAATCAAGTCAAGTACACCACCTTACCTCTATGCCACCTCACCCAACAACAAGTACAAATGGCCTCTCTCCCTTTTCCCACAAGTCAAACCTCTCTCTCCCCCTCACCATTCCTCCTTTTTACAATTTTCAAACATAACCATACTCCTTTTACAAATTTTTAAAACTCACCCATACCCATCCATCTCCTTCCTTACATCATCCCATCTCTTTTATTATTCTCTCTCTCTCATTCCATCCTTTCACTCTCCCAAGCAATAATTCCATATGTCCAAGCTCCTTCTCCCAATCTAAGTGTGGCCCACCTCTTATCTCCCATCTCAACCGTTCATTCATCATCTACCACCATCAAAAGTGAAGATAATGAGCCTAGAAGACCAAGGGAGCAAGGAGAAGGCCTAGAGGTGGGTGATCCTCAAGTTTCTGCCATTGATTTCATGATTTATGTGGGACCCAATTTAATGTATGTGTTTTAATCATATGAGGGACCCATAGTGGCGGGATCTCTCCATCTACACCGCTCATTTCTCTCTCTCTCTCCCTCTCTCTCTCTCTGATGTGACGTCTTGTGGCCACCATGTGCAAGGCGATCTTGGCCACCCGATCGTGAGGCCCACCTTGTAGTGGGTCCGTTAGAAGGCCAAGATGAAGGAAGACATAAATATCATGTTGATCCAACCGGTGGGCCACGTTCATGTGGGACCCACCTTGATGTGTGGGCCACGTCCATATGGGACCCACCACAATAATGCGTTTAGCCATGCCGTCCAGCGTCTCTGGACGCTGGACGTGATACGGGTGTGGCTAACCTGGAGTGCGTGTACTGACATGGTAGTGTACTAACAAGCTAAAAAAATAGAATATAATAATATATAAAGTGTTTGGGTGGGTTGCTCATGTAGACCCCACCTTGATGCGTGTACTTAATCCAAGCCGTCTATCCTATTTCCCAGATCATTTTAGGTGTTGAACCGAAAAATGAGGCTGATTCAACTTCCTGGCAGGCCATAGTTTGGATGATAAACTTCCCACCATTGAGATACCGTCGGATGTTTTGATACTCCAAAACCTGTCCAACATTGGACTCGTTGGGATTGTATCGAGCCACAGGGACTAATAGTTGGGTTGGATTTGTCTAAGGTAGGCCCCACCTACCAAAAACCACCGAACTTTGGTTTTCAAAAAATATATAAATAAATAAAATAAAGATTACATTGCCGCCGTCATTTGACTGATAAGATGCAGTAATCCCGCGTCGTGAAGCAAGGTGCCCTCACGGCCTTAAACATTGTGGGCCCCACCGTGATGCATTTCGAACATCAACGTCGTGTATTAGGTGGGCCCTTAGGGCAGTGGCCCCTCTGCCAAAAATCAGCCGTATACGGGATTCAGGTGGGCCATACCATCTAAAATCATGTGAGGACATGCCTAAAACATATAAAATCACTCGATGGGGCCTACCTAAAATTTGGATGCAGCTGAAACTTGGTCTGAACCCTCAACCAAGTGGGACGCACATAATGGGTGATCCTGTAAGAAGTCCTCCATGATTAGAATCAGTCCGTGGATTTGTGAACCACATCATGGTGGGCTCCCTGTCCACGTGACCCAATCAATAGATTGCGTGAAAAATAAATATTACAGTGGGCCCCTTGACCGTGTGACCTTATAAATAGGTTGGGTGGTAAATGAACATTACAGTGGGCCCTATGGCCATGTGACCCTATCAACAGGTTGTATAGAAAATAAACATTCCAGTGGGCCCCAGTTTTTCCCTGGTCCACGTGCCCTTATCAATAGATTGGATGTAAATAAACAGTACGGTGGGCCCCTGGTCCGTGTGATATCACCAACAGGTTGGATGATAAATAAATATCATGGTAGGGCCCAAGGTCCACGTGACCTTATGAATATATTGGATTGCAAATAAATATTATAGTGGGCCCTACCTTGGTCCACGTGACCATATGAACAGTTGGATTGCAAATAAACATTAAAGAGGGCCCTAGGCCCATGTAACCCTATGAACAGTTTGGATGGAGAATAAACATTATGTTGGGCCCTAGGTTGGGTGGAAAATAAACATTATGGTGGGTCCTACTTAAGACCCACTTATGTATGTATTGTGTCCATACCTTTCATCAGTGTGGACCTCCATCATGGAGTATGTGATTTATCTATGCCTTCCATCCCTATGGGACCTACCATGATGCATGAGTTTCATCCAAACTGTCCAACCATTTTGGAGATTATTTTAAAGCCATTGTTGAGGCTCATCTTAATGTATTTGTGGCCCGTCCACTAAGGCCCACTTTGATATATATGAAACCCATGTCATGAGGCCCATTATGATGTATTCAAGGCTCATGGGTCGAGGCCCAATAAGGCGTACATAAGGCTCATTGTAGTGTGATTCCACATGATATATGTGTTTCATCTATACAGTCCATCCATAGGACCCACCGTAATGTATACGTTGTATATCCGGCTGGTAGGGCCCATTCTGAGATTCATGAGGCCCACCTGCTAGCTGTACATGACCAATTTAATGTATATAGGCTCATTGGTGCGGCCCATGGATACCTTCCACTTGATGTATATGAGGCCCATTGGTGTGGCCCATGTGATATGGCCAACTCGATATATATATGAGGCCCGCCCATTAGTGCGGCCCGTGGATGTGATCCACTTGATGTATTTAACGGTCCATGGGTTGAGGCCCAATGTAATAAATATAGGGCCACAAGTGAGGCCCAATGAGACGTATGCGGGGCCTTTATATGGGACTGAACGTGATGTATATGAGGTCCATTGCGATATGTGATTACTACATAATGTATGTAATGATGGTTATGATGGGCCATGCCTTGGGAGCAATGATGGTTTAATGGCCACATTAATAGGCAATGATGGTTTAATGTCCACATTGTGACCTTCCCTTAGGCTCTTTGTTAGGCCAATTGTCGAGGTCGATGGTCGATTCTAATTTATCATGACCGATTGTCGATTAGCGATCGAGGCTGATTGTCGTGACTGATTGCCGATTTCGATTGACATGACTGATTTGCCGATTCTGATTATCGATCGATCCCGATTGTCATGACCGATTTACCGATTCTGATTATCGATCGATCTCGATTATCATGCCGATTATCGATTCTGATTGACATGACCGATTCATCAATCCAGATTATCAATCGATCCTGAGTATCGTGACTGATTGTCGATTCTGATTGTTGGACCGATTGCCAATTCCAATTGACTTGACCGATTTACCGATTCTAATTATTGATCGATTCCAATTATCGCGACTGATTATCGATTTAGATTGACGTGACCGAATTGCTGATTCTGATTATCGATTAATTCTGATTATCGAGGCCGATTCCAATTGTCGAAGTCGAGTATCGAGATCGATTCTGATTGTCGAGGCCGATTCTGATTGTCGAGGCCGATTCCGAGTGTCGATTCTGATTATTGAGGGTGATTTCGATTCTGATTATCGTGATTCCAATTGTTGAGGCTAATTTCGATTGTGAGGATGATTTCAATTATCGAGGCCGATTGTCGAGACCTATATGATGTATATGCGACCCGTAGTTGAGGCCCATTGTGATGTGTATTCGGCCTACGTGATGTGCATTTGGCCCGTGTTTGAGGCCCAATATAATGTATATGTGGCGCGTATTTGAGGCCTGTTGTGATGTGTATCTAGCCCATGTTTTTGGCCTAATGTGATGTATATTCGGCCTATGTGATGAGGCCCATTGTGATGCATTTGAGGGCCAGGCAATGTAGCCATTGTGATGTATGTTAGGCCCATATAAAAGGCCCATCATGATGTGTATTAAGTTCTTGAGTGAGACCCATGGTATTGTATATTTGGCCCTCATGTGAGGCCATGGGTCCACTATATGTTAGGCTCTATGTGGGTCATTCCTTGGGGGCAATGTTGGTTAAATGTTTACATTGTCAAGGCCAATTGTTGATGCCGGTTATTAATACCGATTATGAGTATGTGACAGCATAGCATCATGACACATGCCCGTACGCATCATCTGCATGTTTGTTATGAGATGTGATTGACCATTGCATATGTCATTGGGCAGGTCGATATGAGACTCCTTGATAGGCGGAGGTTATCTCACATGAGCACACAACATACATAAGATTGATGTATGACTGGATTGTATGACTCATGCATCACGCATTTTGTGATATGACTATTATACGCCCTAGTAATATCAGGGTCATAGCCTCTACAAGCATATCGTGGATGATCAGATGGGACACCAAAAATATTTGGTTCTATTATATGGGCGTCATAGATGTCCCTGGGTGAAAATTTTTAAACCTCTGTAGCCAGGAGACGCCCCAACGTCAAGACCGAGTGGATATATGAGCGCATGAGGGTCGTATACCAGTAGGTCGCGTCTCCCACTGTGTCGTGGTCGGTTGGGAGGGGGTGAGACCTTACCCGCCTGAGTGAGGGGGCAATGTCTAGATTGAGTTTGACCATCTTGAGGAATGGGTCTACTATCAACGAGTCGGGCCTGATATTGGCAGGCGAATAGTGAGGTCTCTTTCAGTTACCCAGTTGTGCACTCGGATAGGGGCGACAAGCTAGCATAGAGGGTAATAGACCCCGGTGATGATCCTAGGGAGGAACCGTACTGATGTGTGGACTTGTTGAGTAGGAGTTGGATACTCATTCATTCATTCATTCACTATCCACTTGGGCTAGTGGCGCACACCTATTTGTTACATGTACCTTCGCAATAGCCAAGATTTCGGTTGGGGCGCACAACTAACCTGAGATCAGGAGTTTACCACATTGAGTCTGACTATCCAAATTTAGGTATAGGACTGGTTTGGATAGAAGTCCCTTGTGATGGACCCCATAGCCTGCGATACTACGTATTATCATCCTGACTTCACACTTCAGCATGGTCATTCCATTCGCATTGCATATTGCATTACATTTGCGGCATATAACATTCTAGGTTATGGTGTTTCTGCATTTATATGGTCTAGATACGGCTAATGTTATTTATGAACTCATCAGGAATTGCATATTGCATCGCATCCTCGCCATCTGATATTTGGCTCTTTATGACTCCTCATTTGTATAGCTATTCTATATTATGTAGTCTGGTATTGAATAACTCATGGACTTGTCTGTATTTCCGCTTACTCTGTTATCGTATGATTTATGATCTTATCAGTATTTTTGCTTACTCTGATAATTCATGATCTTATTAGTATTTCTGCTTATTCCGTTATTGTACAATTTATGGATTACCAGTATTTTCAGTATTGTATGATGATATGACATTGCATTGAATACTTGGCACTTACCTTGTGCACACACATACACCACCCCTAAACTTTCTATAAGCTTATGTACGAAAGATGTGTGCAAGTGATGTTAGGTTGCAGCAGTGTTGAGCTTGGAGCGTACAACGGTCTTTTGGAGCTTGATTTTTTATTTATGTATTTCCCTTTCAACATTGTACTCAAATGATTACATTAGTGGATATGTGATGATGATGCTACCTTTGTGATTTGGGTAAACTTGTGATTATGCTTATTACGAGATAAATGTACATTGAAAAATCCTCCTTGTAGGATCCCAGGATCGGAATCCGGCGTATGGACGCTGGGAGCCGAGAATGGGGTACTATAGAGGCTATCGACACCGGATTCGGTGATCGAGAATTTTGTGAGCCCGGTTTCCAAGTTTAGGGCGTGACATCTTTACATATGGATTTAAGACATGTTATGATATATGTGTATCACTTACATGTGTTTCATATACAACTTGTTCTAGTGCCACTGTATGAGGTTTCGACCATGCGATTGGTGCTGAGTGATAGATTGATCCTAATTGTGCTATTATGTGGTTGGTGCACACTTATGACGTGGAAGATATGGACTCTCGCATAGCCCCATGATCATGAGGGAGAGTGCACATCAGACCACTGTTTTGACACGTTGGTACCATGATCATTTTTTTACTGGGCTTATCATATTTGTGCATATTGCATGCATACATGTTCATGCATCATGGATGATGAGTGCATGGTATGAATGGTGTGATCATGCGGAGATCATATGCATGTGGTAGAGGATGTTGGTGCATGGTGTATATGATGGAGTATGTGCGGATGTTATCTAGTCTGAGAGACCGCGGGCTTGGTCCCTGGGTTGAAGTCCTTAAAGTGAATATATCGGGCTTGGTCCTTGGGTTGAAGTCCCTAAAGCTCACTTAATACTACATTGTAATTTATGTTTATGTCAATGCTGATATTACACGTATATCCTTTCCACAATGAACGTGAATAGTGGATCAGATGTGGTTAGCAAAGGAGCCCAAATGGTATTAAGGCTGCCTTATATGCATATATGGCTTACATGCATAGCATTGCTTGAGTGCAATTATACTAGATAGCGTACTTGTGGATTATCATTACATTTTGCATAGCATCCTTGTATGATGGATTGAACACCACAGCAACATCGTGGTTATATTAATGAGACCACCACAACGACATTGTGGTTGGTATTTGTAGACACTGAAAATTTGGGTTTCTTTATACTGAGTCCCAGACCCCTAGGTGAAATTTCCTAAACCTCGAGTGGTACCCTCGAGCCTCATTGTCAAGACCGGGTGGATACCATGGGTCACCTAGTGCTGAAGACCATAATAGGCCTGACTCCCACCGACGCAGTCGAGTGAGAAGAGGTTCGGCTACGCCTAGCTGAAGAGTTGGAGCGAATGTTGTTGAGTTTGACCAGCCCCTGAAATGGATCCGCTACCAGCGTGCCAGGTGGGTATTGGCATGGTTATAGGCCCCCACTGACAAAGCGGGTATGCGAGACCTCTATTCAACAAGTTTTGAACTTACTCTGGATACCAGGCCCCAGTGATTCCCAATGATGATAATTGTATTATGATGTGGACTTTTAGAGGACGACTTACATGCCTGCATACACTCGGCATACCTGTGCATATCACCTCTTGCATTGAATCCTTCCCTCTTAGCTTTCTGTAGCATTACATGGTCAACATACTCCAGTTTATGTACTCTGATATTTTGATTGTTACTGCATGCTTGTACACTATGCACACACGAGTGTACTCACTAGGCTTTTTGCCTAAGCCTCCCATTTCCCATTTTTTCAGGATAGGAGTAGCTTGGAGGACATAGCTTTCTGGATGCATTGTATCTATTTTGTGATTTGGTAATATCTGCATTGTGTACCTTTTGAAAAGCATTGTACTTATAGTAGTCTAGATGTATAATGGAAACTATTGCTTGACATTGCGATCACGGACCATCATGCTCAGGTATTATATAAAAAAATCACTCCAAGAAAATTTTAATTAAAAAAAAAAAATCTTCCTTATGGTAAGCCGAACTCAAGACTTGGTGTATGGAAGTCGAGTGTCGAATTTGAGGCATTATGCAAGCTGTCCATTCCAGAATTTGGGGCATGACATCTTTTTCTAGGTAAAATCCGATTTCGTTGGACCGGCCCTTTCACTGTTATAAATTTTTATCCTCATGGGGCCGTCAAGATTCAAAATCCAACGAATGGTAATGTTTTCAAAGTGAATGGACATCGTTTAAAGCCATTTGTTGAGAAATTTGATTCAGAGGACATGTCCATACCTCTGATTGATCCTATTTACCAACATTGATCTCCTAGTCTGATGGAGGTGTAGTTAGGCACTTCTCTATTCTTTTCGTTGTCTCATTTGCAATTACATGATTTAATCTTTTACATTGAGAACAATGTAGATTTTAAGTTGGGGGTGTGGATTAGGTAAACTAATCAGTATTTTCTTAATCTATGAGCAAATATTTTGAAAATGTTCAAGTTCTCAAACCAAAAACCTATTTGGAAGACGATAGTTTGTGCACTTAAGAATGTTCTGAGTATGATAAGATTAAGATTGAACACTGAATTGTTGGAGTTTGATCAACCAAGTATACTATCACCTAAGTTCCTGCACTTAATTAATTAAAAGGAATTTTGAATATCATATTGATCTAAATCACAAGACACATTCAGGTTGCTTTCTATAAATCATTGATAGACGTTGAGGATTGAGTCTGGAGAATTTTATCCACCTTAAAAGATGAAAAGAACCAATTAAAAAATAGTGAGATAGACAAAAAGGTCATGTATGATGAAAAAAATTAAAAAGAATGCAAATTTTGAAAAGTATATATAAAAATGACCGTCAACATAAAATAAAAAACTGGAAAAAGAAGGAGAAGGGGGTAAGTTCGGAATCAACACTTGATCAGTCAATTAGTCTTGAAGTGATGAGCATGACTAACGTTATCAAATGATAGTATTCTCATGGAAAGTAATTGATTTTTAATGAGCACATTGAGAAACATGATATATGAACTTATGCTCTGAAGAAATTAATAAAGAACCTATTTGATTAACTGCTTATTTGATTTAGCTCTAGGTTATCAAAATCCCACTTTCTCATCTTAATTCCACTCATTCATACTTGATTACACAAAAGATAGTTTTCTGAAAAAGGTTTGAACATTGAGAATTGAAGTTCACTTCACGCATGTTTTGCTCGGGACTAGCAAAATGCTGGTTGGGGAGTGTGTTGAGTGTCAAATATTGTATATTCTACCCTATTTATATCTTGGTCTTAAGAACATGATATTGCTTAATGGTATATTTTATACATGTTTGTGTTACAAGGTGAATTTGAGAGTTTGGATTGAAAAGAATGCCAAAAGCATAGATTTGATACTCAAGAATCACCAAGGCAAAGAATAGATCTTAGGAGACCAATAATGAAGAGTTCACATACCAAAGATCCAAGGAAACCAAATACAAAAACTGAAGAAAGGATTCGAAAGATTGCATAATCTAGAGCAGAAAACAGACATGTTCGATCCAACCAAACCCATATTCGATCTGACCGAACTTGCACAAAATAGTCCCGCGAAGAACAACGAAATTCAGAAGCTAATTCAGTCCAACCAAAACCCAGTTCAATCCGACCAAAACTGCACAAATTGCTCCAGTACTGAAAGGAGTTAATTTAGTTCAACCAAAGATTAATTTGATCCGACTGACGACTTAAGTTTAGTTCGACCGAACACAGCTCGGCCTGACCAAAATCGGGCAACTGCTAAAACAGAATCCTATCCAAATTCGGACTCAACTTCGGTCCGACTAAAGCGTAATGCAGAAAAGCTGCTGATTGCGTAATACAAGTCGGTTTGCAGAAATTCCAAGTCGGTGCCTAAGGTAGAGCTTCATAAGTATAAATAGGAGTCCTTAGGACGTTCCTAGGTATCATCTAGGGTTTGAGGAGTGGAGAAAAAGGTTGAAGAACTGCCACCAAGAGTCTTTCTTCTTCTTCCTTGGTTGTTTTTATGTTTTTCTTAAGAGTTCTTAGTTCAATCATGTCTATGGTTGACTAAATCTCTAAACTAGGGCTAAGAGGTGAAGCTTGTAGCATGATTGGGGTGTTTATCTTTCTTTAATTCATGTTTATGTTGAACTTCATTGATTTCTAGTTGACTTTAAGGAATATTTTTAGTTTTCAATGGTTTATTGTGGCTTAAATTACAATATAACCTGTGTTAGCTTTGAGTATCTTCTTTTCTATTTGAGATTATGGGATTGATAAATACTGTTATTTGCCATAGTTTCTTGGGCATGGTTGGGTGATGGAATCCCTTCCAATCTCCACAATTCTCCTTCATTGAGACTGGATCAATGAGAAGTTCAGAGATTTGATCATCTCTTTCTTCAACTGGATAAGATAGGACTTTGATTCCAGTTGGATCTCTTAAATCAAGAAAGGTAGCATCTCAATTACTACAAGTGGATCCTTAGCACCATAATTCTCACCTTTAAATTCAAAAGTTTCAATTACAAAACTCATAATTATTTTCTCTATTATTTCAGATTTAGATATAGATCTTCTTCTAGTTCTGATTCTAGTTACTTTTAAAAACGTACGAGATTAGTCCTTGTGGATTCAACCTCGGTCTCACCAAGATTATTACTACATCGTGACCCTACGCTTGGGTTGTGAACATAAGGTCAATCGAAAAAACGTCATGTGTGTTAGTAACATGACCAACAAAATTACTGACATTTACTTCAGATGGAATCAAATTGGCTGCACTTTTACTTAATTTGGCCATCATTCTTTTTTGTAAGAAATTTACTATGACTTTATTGTCTACTAGATCCTAGTAACATTACACCCATCCAAGTGGGCTGATATGTACAACTATTTGAGGTGTTACATCATTTCAGTAGTGGGTCTATCTATAATTACTCTATTAGTGGTACCATCGGTTGCTATAATGATCATGTCAACATGCAATGCTTGTCTTGCTTCTCCTCTTCATAGGGAAAAGAAGCATGTTGTATAATAACCAGGGAAGCGCGCTTCTCTAAATCCCTAGGCATTGTGTTTGGCTAAGTTGCTCTTGCCTGAAAGTCAAGCGACAAAGTGAGTGCCATGTTGCAATGGAATATCATAGGCGGAAACGAACCAAACACAATGCTACTGCCCAAACCTCGCCCCCCTAGTGTATCAAACTCAATATCATCAGTCAAATTATGGGTCACGTTCACTGTGGTGTCAATCGATGAATTGGTCATTGTATCCCTTAGCGTGTTTGCGGTGGATGCAAATTTGTCGGGTAACCATTCCTTTGTGATAAAGCAATCTTTATTGAAATAATCCAACAAGTTACTAATATTGTCTTCTTCTTTAAGACTTCATAGCGTTTCGATGCTTTCGAGAGGAACTTTTCCTTCTTGATCAGTAGGTAACATCATAACTTTGCCCGCATTCATTGCTACTTGTTCCTCTAGTGAGGGAACTTTCCAGAATGAATGTGGTATCTTGGGTTTTGGTCAAGAAGGGACATCATTCCCTTCTAGTTCGGCCAACCTAGCTTCCTCGGGTAATCTAACTTCAAGTTCAGACTAAAAATCAAATTCTGTTGAAAATTTGGCCAGCCTAACTTTTGGTTCGGCTAGCCTAACTTGAAATTCGGCTAGCCTAAGTGAAGTTCGAGTCAAATTCTAGCAATGTAAACTTTTGAATTTCGTGGGAATTTAGCCGGCCATGAATATCTTGTGTAGTCATCTACTACAACTAGAAAGTATTTCTTTTCACCTCTACTCTCCATTCAAGTTGGTCCAACTAAGTCCATATGAAGTAGTTCAAGAGGTCTTGTAGTGGCTAAAGAGTTCACCTTTTTATAACTACTGCTAATTTGTTTGCCTACTTGACAGGCACCAAATACTTTATTTTTTATTTTTTTTCAATTTGGGTAGACCGCGAAGATGATCTCTTCTGCTCAATTTACATAAGTCTTTGTAGTTTACATGTCTAAGACGTTGATGCCAAAATTCGATTTCATCTGTTTGGACCATGTAACTTGAATGATTTGTTAAGTAAGAATCATTAATGATATAACAATTTTCAGAGGTTCTTTGACCATTTAATATTATATGACCTTGATTGTTTGTTATCTCACATCCGTGATCTGAAAATTTTACACTATCATTATTATAACATATTTGACATATGCTCAGCAAATTATGTTTTAATCCTTCAACATATAAAACATCTTTAAAGATACATAGATTTGAAAGTTTTACATTACCTCTTCCGATGATCTTGCAATTGTTACCATCTCCAAATGTAACTAAGCCACCATCGATTTGATTGATGTCTGATAGAATCGCCTTATAACCTGTCATATATCTAGAACATCCACCATCCAAGTACCATCTTGAATGGCTACTTCCTTTGAAAGTTGTGTGGATGACAAGACATTTAACCTTTAGAACCCATTTCATTATAGTTTTGGGTTTAGGAGGATCTCTTACTATTCACTGTGGTTGGGAGTAAGAGTTTTTCCTATTTCTATTTTCTCAAGTATTATTAGAGTTGGATTTCAAAAGCTCTTTAAGCAAGTTGACTATCTTACCTGCTAGAGGAGTGGCAGTTGGAATTGGTTTTAGTTGGCATTGTTTTATATATTAGAAGTTTTTTTTAAACATTTTTACATTCTTGTTTACTTCTTTTGGAGCTTCTCCTTTTGTAACGCCCTGAATTTCGAGGGTCGAGCAAAGCTCTACTCCCGAGATTCCGAACATCACTTATGTCTTATGAATGATGATTTTCAGATTTCTTTCATATTCATGAATTAAGCATGCATAGGATTATACTAAACAACACATCATACTCCAGATTTAATGAAATTAAGCTAGTGCGGAAGTCTAAAACATATCTATTTAAGTATGCAGAGGTTTCACAAAAGCTCATCTAGAGTATGAGTACGTAACCGAGTCCAATATATACATGTGTAGTTTTAAAATGTACAAAAAGTGGTAGTTTAAATGTGTCCAACTAATCCCTGATGCCCAGTGTCCCCTGCACAATGGTCCGTGGTCTACATCGACCTACCTGAGAGTTAGAAGTAGGAGAATTCCTCCTCCTTATCCATGAAGTCCTACTCCAGAGCATAGATGTTGTCTGTACCTACATTTAAATCAGCGTCTGGTTAGTGTTTTAAAACACCGTCCTAGAGTGAGAGTGAGTGATCAACTTAGTGGTTCTATAAGGCAAAAGTTACACATGTTATCAAGTCAATTAAAGCAGTAATGATAAAGCAATCATAAATAATCACTTCCTAACTACTCTTTTTAATGCAGAAATGGAGTGCAAGTAATGATGTATGCCCTCACCCATCAATGATCCCTCACACGTGACTTTGACAGCCTGTTTCACATTTGACAACACTTACTCAAACGGTGCAATTCCAATGCCTTTTTGGCACATCCTAACAATGTAATGCGATGCATAGTCGTGTTAGCCAAGTAATTAATTAAGCTCATTCATACCGTAAGTTTGGGAGCTAGGGTACCTCCCTTTATATCATTGACCCCAAATTGAACATTTAGCATTGAAAAATTATAGTGGTCCTACTCCTATGTTCTGGATCCATCTAGGTTCGTCACTCCTAGTTAAACAATTATGATAGCCATGTTGTAGGTTCGTCACTCCTAGTCAAACTCGTACGATACGCAAGTTGCAAGAAGTTGTGCTCGTGGTCACTACAGGGAGGCTCGTCACCCCAGTGTAAGCCAACAACTCGGACATGGGTCCATACCACCTTACCCAGCTCATAAGTCTTAATTGCTCATTGGTCACTACAGGGAGGCTCGTCACCCCAACGTAGGCTGACAACTCAGACACAGTGTCCCATACCACCATACCTGGCTCATGAGTCTGAGTAGATCGTGGTACCATGGTTAAAGTAGATCTTTACATTGGTGAGGGGTACCTTAGATTCAAGCAGTCGCATCCATACATGGTAAACACACAATAGGTCAATCGGTTCATTAGGCAAGCTCGATTGGTATGGGCGCACGCTGACTTAATCAACATGGAGCGCGTAAGCACCCTTCGTGGCCTAGCCACTGTCGACAATCGTCATGCAACTCGGATTCATCGAGTTTACCTAAGGTGGTGAGACTAATTCGGTCACCTGAACAAGGACTTTTACCGATTGCCTAGGCTACGTTTGTAGCCTCAATCCTACTCAAATGCGGTTAATAACCACGTGTAATAATTATCCCAGCATTTAACAAACAATCCATGTGGATTTCTCATGTGGGAATTTCATCAAACACATAGACCATGCTAATACAACATGCATTTATCAATTGATTTCATAGAGGAAATTTTATATATGCATAAGACAATCAAAATCCTATCTTAATACTCGTAGTAAATACAAATCATCAACAATTTTCTCATTTAGACAATTTATCAAATACATAGACTACGTTAGTTACTACATATATTTTATCAATTCTTTATACATAGAGATTTACATGCATATGACAATGATGAATCCTAGATTAGAAATCATGGCAAGCACTAATCACTTTCTGTTGCTCATTTAAACATTTCAACATACATATAGGGTGCATCATTTATTTATCTCAGTTTATAGGTGTATCACATACAGAAATCAACACATTTAATACAATATGGTAGCAATCAAGATAGATATAAATCATTAGATGTCATGAAAGCATTGATAAACCGCAACCTAAGTATTTATAGTCCGCACCTTTCGTTAGTATGCTCGACTTGGACTCAGTCCAAAATCTACATTTCCAAAAATGAATCATCGAGCACCTAAATGATGAAACTGGTTAGCTAGGTTGACGAAAAATTATCCGGAAGTTCTACATCAATATTAGGGTTGTTATTTCTTACCCGAAATCATAGCCAAAAGAGGTTTGGTAGTGCAACGGGGCGGTGATTTGGTGTGTGGATTCGTGGAAGATGGTTTCTGCAGCAATCTCCCAATGTTTCTCCTCCCTCTTTCCTCTTTTCTCCTCTATCTCCCTTTAGGGTTTGTGAAATTTGGATATGGGAGAGATGGGGTGAAATGAAGACTATTTATAGCCTCAGATGTGAGGCAAATGGCCCCAAGACCACTTTATGCATGGTTTAAACCCCGTGGGCTGCTGTTTCCAATGAACAGGGCTTATAGGGAGGTCCATGACCTATTTATGTCATAAGGTACACTCCCTGACAATGGATCCATGCTAGGACATGATTTCGGTCCGATCGAATAAACTGATTGACCATGGAGGGCCTGTGTCAGATCAACGGTCGTATATGTCCAATCAGGGCTACGGTTATATGGATAGGTTCAGGGAAATTTCCTTTCCCCATGGATGAAGTTTGGTCATAAACCAACAGTTCGAATTCTTAAACTTTGCGTGAGATCGAACAGCCCAATTCACTTAAGTTTCAGTTCATTTTCTAAGGATATTCGCATTTCTCACGCTCTTAACTCACGACTCAAGTTGGTCGTTTCTGGACACGATGGTCGTCAAGCCCAGTAGGACGGACATCTTCCTATAATTTCGCGGTCATCGAACCCTCGACATGCGGTCTAGGTCCATAACCGAGTTTCAATGTACTCTCGAGAGTGACAGGCCCTTAGGATTTTTCTTAAGTCTTAAGATGACAACGAGTTAGTGGTACTCATGGTTTTAGGCCTTCCCATTTGTGAAAATGGTGGCCCAAGCTTAATCCACCAATTACTTAGTACTTAACTAAATCCTGTCGAAATTATACAACAGGATACGGTCCTTGGGTTGTTCTACCTGAGGTTGTACCCGGGTCTTTGTACGGATTTTTTCGAGACATTACCCCTTTAGACTTTAAAAATTCTCCTTTTACAAATACAGGAGTGGAGTTTTTAGATATTTCAGCGCAACTTTTGATATAACCCAAGCCAAATTTGTCACCACTTATGTGTGATGCAGTTAATAATTTTTCAAGTTTTTTGTTTCCTTGGGTATATATTTCCAAATATCTTTTGAAGTCTTAAGGGAAGAACTTCTATTTTAAGATTCTCATTTTCATATTTGAGATTTTGAATTTCAGAAATCTTTAAGTTTAAATCTAATTTGGTTTCTCAAAGTAATCAGAAAAATGGGAGTTTTCCAAAATGGCTTTTTCAAGTTCTACTTAAAGCTTAACACATTTTTCATTTTGAATTTTTAGTTTAACCGCAATGTTACAACTTTCTTTATACAAGGCATCATATGTTACTTAAACATCATCTTCATTTTCAGAAACACTTTCAGGAGTTTCATAATAAGAAGTTTCACATTCATCTAATGAAGTGATTCTAGCTATACTCATAAAAGCCTTTTAATCTTTCATAGTTTCTTGGTTTGATTCGTTAGTTTATGATTTAGATTCGAATTCTGATGATTCATCCCATCCCTCTTCTTTTAGATTTATCCTTCTTAGGACATTTCGAAGCTAGATGCCCAAATTCAGAACAGTTGAAGCATTGGGTGTCTTAAGATGCAGATTTTCAAATTTTCGAATTTCCTTTTCTTGTCAAAAGGTTTTTGAAAAACTGATCTATTTTTATTTATGAAATTCCTATCAAACTCTTTAGCCAACATTGCCATATCATCCTCATTCTCATCATTATCAAGATTTTCATTTATATGTTTGGATTTAGATTTAGAGGATTTAAGAGCTATGGACTTATTTTTTGGAGCTTTGAAATTCAGCTTGTAAGTTTATAGAGATTCAACTAATTCATCAACCTTCATAGCATCTGTATCTCTCAATTGTTGTATAGCAGTGACTTTAAAATTCAACTTGTTCGGAAGTGAACACCGTATCTTAACGCAAACCTCGCTTTAAGGGACTTTTCTCCAAGACCCCACATAGAACTAACAATGTCATTTAGCTTCGTATAGAAGTCCATGAATGACTCACTTTCTTCCATACGAATTTCCTTAAACTTAGTTGTGAGGATTTGAATCTCAGACTTCTTGACAATATTAGTCCCTTCATATGTCATTTCGAGAATATCCTATGCTTGTTTTGATGTATCATAAGAAATTATTCTTTTGAATTCATCTGGTGATAGAGCACAAGTAATTGCATTTAAGGCTTTTGTATTAGCACTGCTTTCACTTTTCTGAATGGTGGTCCAAAAATTATAAGTGGTTTCTTTCATGAACGTGGTTCCATCCTCAGCCAATACATCCATCATTGAAGAGGTCCATTTAGTTAAAGCGGCTTGCCATACACTTTCATCAATAGATTTGAGGAAAATTCTTATTCTGGGTAATTTGAGCCATTAAATGGAGGTACCCTGGTAATGGACAGACTATCGAAATTCGACATTCTAATAGCTCTGGATCTTGCTCTAAAAAGTAAATCCCAAAAAGAGCGACCTCGCTCTGATACCACTTGAAAGGATGAGCTATAGATGTCCTAGAGGGGAAGGGGGTGGTGAATAGGACAATATAGAAAATTTTGAAATAATGCGGAATAAAAAAATATATATTCTCAATTGCTTAGAGTATTCAAATCTTGATTCTAAATAGTTCATAGGACAACTTTCACCTAAAATATTTAGGCGGGACAACCTTATTTCTTGACCTCTATGAGATCAAAATACCAGACTTAGTAAGAGACAATCAATCACAAGGAAAGCAATAAATAAATAAACATTCACCACCACTGCTAAAGAGGTTATAGTGGTTCGGTGCTTAACCCCACACCTACTCCCCTCCCAAAATTACAACCTTCGTAATTTTGGCTTTCACTATTTCAAGGTTTTCACAAGGTCACCTCAACAACCTGATATAGTTCTTGTGATTTTCACGGGCTATCACAACAAAACCCAATTTGTGATTTTCACGGGATCACTGCAAAACAACCCGCTGAGATTTCTGGGCTATCTTAGAAAAACCCAAAAGATAATAAAATAAACACAGTACTTATCTTCTGATGTTGAGTCAAAGACGTAACTATAGATTGATTCCAGTGATATTCTTTCTTAAGATATTGATGAAGACGCATATGTGTTCAACCAAAAGAAGAGTATATGGATCTAATATATTTTTAATAAATAAAAACCCTAATGTTGCAAATTCAATTATCTGATTCCCAAGAAGAGTATGGATTACTCTATTGAAAATTATTAAAACAAACTTGAGAAAAGAGAATATAATAAGCTAAATTAAATAAGATTTATTACACAAATAGCTTAAGAAGGCCCTAAGTTACTCTCATTGCTTGAGTATATTACTCATAATTTTTCATTGTTAAAATAAATGAGAGAAGGCTTCTATTTATAGCCAAAGGTCTTAAAAATTCGGCTAGTCAAATTTCAACGATATCGTTTGAACAACACTCGAATTTTGTAGGATAAGATCTTTCAAACATTCGACTGGCCCTAGCCAAAATGCGAATGGCCCAACCCCCAGTTCGACTGGCTGAATACAGGGTTCGGCTGGTCGAGTCTCCCTGAGAATCGAAATCAAGTGTTGCTGGAAACTTAACCAAACACACTCGAGCTAGCCGAACAGACATGTTCGACTAGCCAAATCCAAGGTTCGGCTGGTAGAACTTGATGCGAGAAATCGTTATCTTGTTGTATACTTGCCCGAAATGTGTTGGGTTACCCAAAGGTAGTTAGGCTGGTCAAACCAGAAGTCGGGCTAGCCTAACTTTAATGTATTTTACTTAGAATTATGTTTATTATGATACCAAGTAAAATACACCTAACCTAGGGTCATTCTAAGGTTTTACCACATGATGGTTAACAGATACAGATGCTTCAAACTTCAAAAAGTTTACGAAGATGAGTCTTCCTTGAGATGTTGATCAATTATTTACGTGGTGTTCATGAGTCAAATAAGAACATCTTCATGAGTGCTTGAGATCCATTCGGGACTACGAAATTTGATAATCTTAACTGTGCCTTAAGTATAATCACTTACACCTCCAAGCTTCGCTTGTAGCGGTTTACCCGTAATTTCACCACACCCCCAACAAGTGGTATTAGAGAGTATGTTGGGGATTTAGATATATTCTGAAACATGGTGATGAAGGGATCAAATGTGAAGTATGAGATAGTGAAGTTCACTGGAAAAAAATAATTTTGAACTATGGAAGGTGAAGATAAGAGGCCTTCTAGTTTGACAAGGGTTGCAGCATGCACTTCTCAGGAAAGTGAAGCACCCGAAATCATTAATGAAGAGGAATGGGAAGAACTTGATCAAAGGGAGATTACCTCGATTCAATTATGTTTGGATGGTGACATCTTTTATAATGTCCTTAATCAGATGACCACTACAAGGCTATGGATGAAGTTGGAGAGTTTGTACATAATGAAATCTCTCTCAAATCGTCTATGTTTAAAGTGGCAACTCTGTAATCTAAAGATGGCAGATGGGTCAAATCTCAATGAGCACATCAATTCCTTTAACAAACTAATTTACAAACTAACGAGCGTGGTATAACACCTTGAACTTTTCAATACCTGAGTATTGAAAGTTCTCGAGTGTTACCATGGAGTTTAACTTAGTATAGACATGTGTACAATACCAATATAACTATCCTAACCTTATATCTATTCTCCAACATGAGTATGACCATTGAGAATGATCTTCATCCATAGATCAAGCCATCCGACTGTTGATTTTAAGACAAGATCATCATATGTCCACGTACTCCCACTTTTCAACTATAATTAACCATTCAGCCAACTATCCACTGATAGGTAAAGATATATAACCGTCCACTTTAAGTTTAGACCATCTAATCATAGTAAACTAACTACTTGATATCTACATCTGCTTGTACACATATCAAATTAAAATTTTGATCCGCTCATCTTGCTCATCACCTATGAATATGCTCAACCCACTATCAAAACTATAATCTTATAAACTTACGCATGTGAACAAGTCACTTAAATCTAACGATATACATGTTTTGCCTCTTAATCACTCTAAAAACCCACTTGTGATCATCCGTTTACAAAACTGATTGTACACCCACTTATATTAATGATCAGAGTACTAACCATCAAGTTTTTTCTATTTTGAACATGTCATCTAAACATCCATTATGTTGGTTGATATATGTATATTCCCTTAATTAATTTAGTGAATAATTATTTATTTATAATGATTTAGATATAAGTTCTTTTGTAAGAATTACTTAAAAACGTGCCTAGAACCTTGTAGAACCATTAAATTTCTCAAAACTCTAATATCAACAATAATAACGAAAATGTCATTAACCTAGACCCTTGAATTCAAGATCACGTGGTTCTCACGATCCATTTGATGTAAAATTTTATATCATGCGTATGTATCATAAATTAACTATACAAGTCAAATTTCAACCCTTACATTATTATAAAAGTGACCCAATAGACAAATCAGCCCCTTAACTGTTGATTTTGGTGTCCATCGAATGAAGAAACCTCGTCGGTAGTCGTAGTAGGATATTTTCCTTCATATGAACAACTTGGATTGCCCATAATATGGACAAAGTGTGAAATATGAAGACCCCACTTTAGTAGGCTTTTCCTTAGGCACGAAGTTATCCTTTCAAGGCTTATCAACTCCTGATAAATCTGGATCTTCCGATTTAACCACTTCCTGACGTCCATCGGAACTCAAATTTGGACCACACTTTGGTGTCATATGACTATGAGGTTATACAAAATTTAGACCCCAATTTATGATCCTACATCGTTGAATGTTGAAGTAAGTTCCTTTTCGTACAAAAGGTACAATTTTATATTTAGGCTTTTCCACTATCGATCAACCACCAAATTTTGTCCAACCATTTACCTATCCTTAATATACATTTCTCCCAAAATTAGGCTCTGATCACTAAGTGTGAACTGTTAATTGAGAACAAGTTCGTTTTAACACCCGTTAGGAGAATTTTCAAGATATGTCAATCTAAATTTCGGATCACAAAGAAAATCATATACCCCGGCCCTATTCGATAACCCCGATACACTAGACTAATTAGATTTAAAGAAAGATCACTAGAAAATGTCAAATTGGGGAAACCCAATACAAGTGGGATGTGAAACACACCCCCTCTCACACGTCCACTCTTTATAAAAGAAGGACTGCATCCCCTTCTCCTCCCAAATGCCCATGATTCCACATCCAAAAAAGAGACTGAGAAAGAGAAAGAGAAAGAGACAGGAAAAAGGAAAGGGAAAGGGAAAGAAAAAGAGAAAGAGAAAGTGAAAGAGAAAGCTTAATCAACCATCATCCTCCTCCTCCACACGTGTGGCGTCTCCCTCTATTCAAGTGATGTCATGATTCATGTAGCAACTTTTCTACATTGATATCTACCTAGGGTTTAGATCTAAGGCTAAGGTGAGAGATTCCTTTAAGATTACACTAATTCGAGTTGATATGATTTATTTTGTTCTTGCATACTTTAATATTACTGTGATTTTTCATGTAATTGATTGATGGACTGTTATCAATTATTTATCCTTTTGGAAATTATAGTTAAGGTATAATTTTAATTATGCATGATTTTTATAAATTTATATGAGTGATGGATAAAAGTCATACCCTTTTCCAATTTTGAGAGCAACGCATGCTTCCACTCTATATTGAGTTAGCCTTTTGCTTGTCTCCCCTTATTTTTGTTGAGTTAGCCTATTTGCTACTCTTCTTTCTTATTAAGTTAACTTATTACTACTCTTCTCCTTTATTAGGTCACCTTGTGCTACTTCCCCTTCTGACTTGTGCATGTATCTTGGAATTTCAAAACCCTTATGGTTCAACTTATTTCTTTATTGATGCAAGTGATGTGTTATAGGCCTCATATATAGTAATTCATATATATTATCATGGATGTAATGTATTTCAGGTAATGGTCCTCTTAGTCGGCATGTAATCTCGTGGTTTGGTGAATGGTGCAAAATCGATGTAAATAAATCGTCATGCGTGTTACATCACTTCTCGGGATTGGATGTCGCAAATAGTTGCTCCATAAATGCATCGTGTCACATAAATCACCCAATTGTATTGTTGTATCACCTTGAGATGTTCGCATAAATCCACGTTAACGTTGGAAACACCAGTGAATCTCCGTAGTGTGACAATGCGGGACGAGCCGAATTTTCTCTAAATTATATTCCACATTATGATGATCACTGTGTATAATGGACTGCACACACTTTGCTATACATACATTCATATATATATATATATATATATTGCGCATATTGATAGAGACATCAGAACCCTCACATTATTATTATGAATCTCTTGAATTACTAGTAATCTTAAAGGATAACCATCACTATGAGTAAGACACTGACCCACTCCAACCATACAGATATTGCAGGTAAATTATAGGTTGATAATACGGCCGATAATCATTCTATGGAAGATTCTTTCGAAAAGAAAAGAAGAAGCATAACACCATGAATTGTTTATTTATTTTCCATTGTAAACTTTAATAATGGAATAAGCTCCTGTTGAAAGGGCATTAAAGAATTATGTAAGCCTATATCATAGTCCGTAGTCTTCCTCAGTCCTCCTAGTCGAATTCCAGCAACCCTCAACCCGTATCCGACATTTGTGCGCGATCCTAAGCTGAGTCATACATACTGAAGTCAGCTCGCTCGAAACTTGTACCCTAGCGACTGCGCCGTCGTCACAGTTCCAACGCCGTGACTCGCACACCGATCTGATACCCAGGCCAGGAGATATGGGCCCGCATTCATCTCAAGGAAAACGTCATGTGTTGCGAATTCTGAGAGAATCTCTACAACATGTCACATCCATCAAGTCAAGTATAGCACCATACCTCAATGCCACCTCACCCTATCCCAAGTACAAATGCCCATTTCCTCTTTTCCACAAGTCAACTCTCTCTCACCCTACCCATCCATTTTTACCAAAATTTCCAACAAACCCATACCTCTCCATCCTCTTCCTTACAACACCCATCCCATATCAATCCATCACCTCTCATTCTCTAAGTAATTTCCCAAATCCCATGAGAGCTTCCAACGTCCAAGCTTTCCCTCCCAAAACAAGTGTGGCCCACTTTCGTACTCTCTCATCTCCCATCTTAACCTTCCAATCTCCGTCAACCTCCATCAAAGTTGAAGGCAAGGAGCATAGGAGCCCGAGGAGCTAAAGAAGAAGGCCGATATGTGGGTGATCCACCGTCGATTTCAATTTTAAGGCCCACTTACTGTGGGACCCACTTTGATGTATGCAATGTAAAGAGGGGCCCATAGTGGCGGGGTCCCTCTATCTCACCGTCTCTCTCTCTCTCTCTCTCTCTCTCTCTCTCTCTCTCTCTCTCTTCCTCTCTCTTTTGTATGGATGGTGTGTGTGTGTGGCCCACCATGAAGTATGTATTTTATCTATGCTGTCCACTGAGTGGCCCACATGGTAGTCCATTTAGATGGGCCCAAGTGATGTAAAAACATAAATATTAGCCAATCCAAGCTCTGGGGGGCCACCACATGGGTCCCATTCATTATATGCATGTGACCATCCATTCATGTGGGGCCTACCATGATGGATGTGTATGACATCTAAACCATCCATTCATGTGGAGCCTACATGATGGATGTGTTTCATCTGGCTATACATCTAGTGTCTCTGGACGCTGGACACTGACAGTCCCACCCTCCCACACACTCACTAATACATATGTATATGATATATATATATATATATAATATTTTATATTTAAATAATATATTATGGTGGGGTCACATCCACGTGGGAGCCCACCTTACTGTATTGTATATGATATATATATATATATAATTAAATAATGATATGGTGGGCTACTCCCACATGGGACCCACCGTACCTACAACTGCTATATAGCAGTTGTATTAACGTCAGCCGCCGACGTGAGGTGGACCCACAATGTCCACACGGTATGACGGTGGGACCCACTGCTGATGGGGTATCCCATCCTAACCATCCATTCATTTGGTGAGCTAGTTCTATGGCTTGGGATAATATATATATATATATATATATATATATATATATATATATATCTAGTGTCATGTGGGGACCACACGTGATGTATGGGTCTTATCCACACCGTTCGTAGGATGGGACGGTGGGCCCCTTTGATGCATGTATTCTATACCATGCCATCCATCCATCCTAACTGTCCACCAACTGGCGTGCCACCCCAGGTACGGCCCCACCATGAATCATGTGTTGTATCCCAACCGTACATCCATTTGACAACCTTATCTCATGACTTGAGACTAAAAAATAAGACAGATCTCATATCAAGTGGACCACACTACAGAAAACAGTGGAATGAAAGCCCACCATTGAAACCCCTTTGGGTACAGAAGTTTTGAATCAATATAATATTTGTTTTTCCTTCCCTGTTCAGGTCCTTGTGACTTTATAAATAGACTGGATGGAAAATAAACACCATGGTGGGCCCATTGGAATTTAACTATGGAAGTCATTATCAACACTGCCATTTGTGGTATGGTCCAAATGATCCTTTAGATATGATTCATTTTTTTTATGCTCTACAATGGTATCTAACAATGGATGTATGGTGGATTGGAATCGGCCATTTGAATCGGCCCATTCGATCAGCCCATTTGAATTGGCCCCTTTGATTAGGCCCATTCGATCGGCCCATTTGAATTAGCCCCTTTGTCTCGGCCCATTTGATGTAGCCTATTTGATGCATGATTGACCCATTAGAGCGGCCCACATGATGCGGCCCACTTGAGGTATATTAGACCCAATGAGATGTATGTGAGGCCCTTGTGTGAGCCGACTGTGATGTATATGATGCCCATTACGATATGAGATTCCACCATGATGTATGAAATGATGTTTTTGGTAGTCATGCCATAGGAGCAATGATGGTTTGACGTCCACATTATAAGAACAATGATGATTAAATGTCCGCATTGTAACTCTCCCTAGAGCCCATTGGTAGGTCCATACTTGTAGTTTGTAGGCCGTCTAGGCCCCTCGTTGTTATGAACAGGATCCATCACCACATAACATGCTTAGTATAATTCCATGATTCATGCTCGGACGCATCATATGTATGCTTGATATCAGGAGTAACTGATCATAGTATATGCCTTCGGGCAAATTGTTTATGGGCTCCTTGATAGGCGGAGTTGCCTTTCATGAGTGTGCGGTACACGTAGGATTGTTGCATGACTAGTAGTGTGATTTATGCACTTTGCATTTGTATAACATGATTTCTATATGCACTAACGACATCAGGGCTATGACCTCCACAGGCACATCGTGGATGGTAGGATTGGACATCGAAAATATTGTTACTAAGCATCGGGGCGCCATAAATGTCCTTGGGTGAAAATCTTTAAATCCGATGGTACTAGAGGATGACTCCAACATCGAGATCGAGTGGATACATGAGCACACGAGCACCGAATACCAGAAGGATGTGTCTCCCACTATGTCGTGATGGGTTAGAAAGGGGTGTGGCCTTACCCGCCTGAGGGTAGGGGGCATTGCTAGGCTGAGTTTGACCATCTCGTGAATGGGTCCGCTATTGACGTGCCGGATAGGTATTGGCAGACTATTAGCCAGGTAAATAGTGAGGTTTTTTACACTTACTTGGACTGCCGCCTAGGAAAGGGGTAGTGCTATTTGGAGTGTACCAAACCCCGATGATTATCCAGAATGAGAACTGTACTGATATTTGATGCTCTAGTGATGAGCTGCATTGATATGTGTATTTGGATGAGGGTTGGCATGCTTGAGTTGCATCTCGTATTGCATAGTCTTGTTATGGCCGATAGCATTCATATCTTACACCGCATAGCCTTAGTACGGCTGATTACATTCATGTATCCATCAGCATGATTCTACATTACTCTGACATTGCATTCTTAGCACGATCATGTTGCACACACACTTACCCCCTCTAAGCTTTCCATAAGCTTATGCACAATTGATGTGTGTAGGTGATGCTAAGACGCCGCAGCAGCATTGAGATCGGAGCGTGCAGTGAACTTCTGGAGCTTTTTTATTTTTGATATTGTATTTCCTTTTACGCACTGTACCTATTATATCTTAAAAGCTTTTTTTATCATAGTGGATTTATGATGATGTTGTTGGTTGCTGTTTGTGGGTTATGCTTTTGGTTATGCTTATCACGAATCAAAATCATGTTTGAAATCCTCCTTGTAGGATCCCAGGATCGGAACCTGATGTATGGGTGTCGGGAGCCGAGAATGGGGTACTATGGAGGCTGTCAGCACTGAATTCGGCGATCAGGAATTTTGTAAGCCCGACTTCCGAGTTTGGGGCGTGACAAATTATTTATATGCTTTTTATTCTAATGGAATAATAAATACAATCGATTTTATTCTCATAAATGGTTACCTTTGTGAATGCAACTAGATGTGATTTATCTATAAAAAAAAAAAAAAAAAAAAAAGAAGAAGGATGCGATTTTGAAGCATCCAATTTTTACATTATTAACACACGGAATTCTCGAGCACAAGTATGTACTCGGGCCACAAAAATTCGGGATGTTACACATGGAGGTGAAGATTAATATAGAAGATTAAGCCCTAATCATGTTAACCTAGCTTACCAGATTCTTACGAGAATCTGGTAGAAACTTTGTGCCATGGTAAATATACCTTGGACCTTGACACCACTATCTCCTCGCTTCAGTCAAAGCAATTGAGAAGGAAGAATAGTAGAAATGGTACATTTATAAGAGCACTAGCTGTGAGGGGAAGAACGTCTAAAGAAGAGAGGGAAATCACAATCGAGGTCCAAGTTGAAGGGCGAAGCAAACTTGAAGTATTGGAATTGTAGTAGATAGGGACATATGAAGGAGGACTGTTGGTCCCCTAAAACCCAAAAGGATAAGATTTCAGATAATTTTACAAGGGAAGTCAATTCAGCGGAATCCCGTGAAGGTTAGATGGTGTGATGTGTTATCAATGTCCAAGTCGAGTTACCTCTACCAGGAGTGGATTTTGGATACGTGAGCATCTTTCCACATGACCCCACGCTTGAGTTAGTTCACCACATACATCAAGTATGATGGTGGCCTGGATCTTATGGGTAATGACCATGCCTGTAAATGGTTGGAATTAGATCTGTTCGCATCATAATGTTTGATAGGGTGTTCTTTGACCGATATGAGGCATGTTCCGGATTTGAAGAAAAATATAATTTATGTGGGTGCTCTTAATGTACTAGGATACAAGTTCACGGTTATGATAATGTCTTAAAAGTTTTAAAAGGGGTAATCATCATTATAAAACATAAAGGAGTAGAAATCTCTACATATTGATCGGAAATACTATATCGGGTGGAGCTATGTCATCTGTTGCAGAATTCGTATCAATACGTGTGTAGCATGCACGCTTAGGCCACATGAGCAAGCACGGTATGAAGGTACTCCTTGATTGTGGTTTAATTCCTACTTTAATTTTTTTTAATGTATATGAGCATTGTATATACGGTAAACACTCAAAATTGTCATTTAAAACTAGAAAACACAGCAGAAATGGATCGTTTAATAATGTGCACTCTGACGTATGAAGGATATCACCCGTTGTTTCTAGAGGAGGGTTATCATTCTTTGTAACATTCATTGGCGACATTTCTAGAAAAATGTGGGTTTATTTCATGAAGAATAAATCTAATGTTTTCACTACATTCAATATGTGAAAACCAATAGTGAAAAAGCTGACAAGGCGTAAGGTGAAAGCATTGAGGATGGACAATGGTGAAGAATTTACTTTAAAGAAATTCAATTAGTTTTGTAAGGCTGGGGGATTGTGTAAGTGTTATGGTCTCATGCTTCTTTGGTTGTCAAATTTTGATGTGTCAAAACATCTATCTGTGTCCTGTGCTTGTATGATGATTTATATGAATTCAAGAACTGCATAAATACTTCAAGAAGCTACAAGATGAACTTTTCAAGAAGCTACATATTGAAGTTCAAGAAGCTACATGTTGAAGTCTCAAGAAGCTACAATGTTGATGTTCAAGTCTTAAGAAACAACTCATGACTTCAAGACTAATAAGCAATGCATGAAGTAGTTGTTATGCTGATGAAGATCTCAAGTTTAAAGCTACAACAAGTTCAAGATCTCAAGTCTGATATGGTTCAAACAATCTACATTCGTTGAATGGTTGAAGTTCAATGTCCATACGACATGATTCAGGTTTGAATGACCTTAGGTTGACCCTTTAAGTAGGTCATTTTGGATACATAAATCAAATATTTATTTTACATAAGTTTAGTCTATTCTACGATTGAGTCCTAGCTCTTGTTCGACCATCCCCAGCATTGGTTTGACTGTCCAAGAAATTCCACGACTGGGTCCTAAGTAGTTGAAGATTTTTTAGAATTTTTGGCACGCCCACGACCAGTCCTGGAGGTCCTTCGACCGGTCGTAGGTGTGGCTTCGACTCGTCCACGACCAGTCGTGGAGCTATGACTCAAACTCCAGCAATGTAATCTATGGTCCTACAATCAGTCGTAAGGATCTACGACCAGTCGTAGGTGACTCACGACCAGTCGTGAAACTCGGGATTTCACTTTAATTTGGGGATTTTGACTCTTCTTCTTCATTTCTTTTTACTCTCCAACGGTTCTAGCTACGACCGGTCTAACCCACCTTCATAGTACTTTAAGGTTAGTGGTTCTTTTGCGTTTTTTTTGTAGATTCTTGCTATTAGTATTTCAAATCTCATTCTTGTGGAATCTATTTGGTCGTTCATTGCAAGTTTGGGGTTTTATCTTGAAAAATCAGATTCGAAACCCACTAGCTAAAAAAATTGTTGATTTACTTAAGGAGCTATTAAAATCTAACTCAGTAGGTCACTCTTACAACTATAAACAAAAGAAGACCAATTATTCTCCTAAACCCAAAACAGTACTGAAATGGGTTCCTAAGGTTGCCTGTTTGGTTGCTCACACTGCTTTCAAAGCTACAAGCCATTCGAAATGGTATCTAGACAGTGGATGCTCCAGACATATGACAGGCGACAAAGCTCTATTCACCGATCTTAAAGATATGGTGATGATGGGTCACATTTGGTGATGGCAAAGAATCGCAAGATAATTGGCAAAGGTACGGTCTAACTCTATAACCTTCCCTTATTTAAAAATGTTTTATATGTTGAGGGTTTAAAACACAACCTGTTGAGCATATCTCAAATATGCGATAACAACCATAATGTTAAATTTTCTAATTAAGGTTGTGAAATTATAAATGAAAAGGGTTCTGTAATATTAACTGTGTGAGAACTTCAAAACTGCTATATAGTAAGCAATGGTAACTCATCTAAACAATCGTGCTACATGGTACATACCGATGAGACAGAATTATGGCATAAACGCCTTGGACATGTTCACTACCGAAATTTATACAGATTGAGTAAAAGTGAACTAATTAGAGGTCTACCTAAGATGCAAAAAGTAGACAAGATTTGTGGTGAATGCCAATATGGTAAACAAACTAGGAGCTCTCACAAAAAGGTGAACTCCAATATCACCACAAGACCACTCGAGCTTCTCCACATGGATCTTATAAGACCAACAAGAACGGAAAGTCGAGGTGGCAAAAAGTACATCTTAGTTATTATAGATGATTACACAAGATACACTTAGGTTTCATTCTTGAGAGATAAATCAGAAACCCTTGATGAAGTGAAAAAGATTATAAAACGGATTCAAACTGAAAAATGTTCTCAAGTCAGCAAGATCCGTAGTGATCATGGATCCGAATTCGAAAATAGCGCTTTGAGAAATTTTGTAGCGATCATGGAATATCGCATGAATTCTCTCGCACCTAAAACTCCTCAACAAAATGGTATTGTCGAGAGGAAGAATAGAGTGCTTCAAGAAATGGGAAATGTTATGTTAAATAGCTTCAAGCTCCCTAGAATCTCAAAATTTGAATGAATACTGATTTTACTACATTATTAACCGTGTTTATATTTGTAAATCTAATAATAAAACGGCTTATGAAATGTGGTTTAAGAAAAAGCCTTCACAAATACTTTCGAGTTTTTTACAAGTGCTATATTTTGCATGACCGTGAAAATTTGGGAAAGTTCGACACTAAAAGTGATGAAGGGATCTTTTTAGGATATTCTTTAAACAGTCGTGCATATTGTGTTCTGAACAACAGGACCGGTGTGATTCAAGACTCAATAAATGTTGTGATTGACGATCTTTTGAATACACCTATCCCTAGTTCAGATAATGATGAAGTTCTTATACTTGAAAAACAAGAAATTTCATCAAGTGAAACTAATCCAGAATTAAGGACTGTTAAAGATCATCCAACTTCTCAAATACTTGGAAACCCTCTCACTGGTGTGCGCACTCATAAACAATTAGAGGATATATGTAACTACGTATGCTTTACATCCCAGATTGAACCGGTTAATATAAAAGAAGCACTTTCGGATGAAAACTGGATTCTTGCGATGCAAGAAGAACTTAATCAGTTTGTCAGAAATGATGCCTGGCACCTTGTTCCTAGACCTAAAGATAAACATATTATTGGAACAAAATGGATTTTCAAAAACAAATCTGATGAACTTGGAAATATTATTCGAAATAAAGCAAGACTAGTTGTACAGGGGTATACACAAATTGAAGGTATTGACTATAATGAAACATTTGCTCCTGTAGCTCGTCTTGAATCAATTAGACTTTTTATCTCCATTGCATGTTTTAGGAAGATTAAAATTTACCAAATGGATGTAAAGAGTGCCTTTCTGAATGGTGATTTACATGAAGAGGTATATGTTGAACAACCTACAGGGTTTGAAGATCCTAAATTTACTGATCATGTGTATCATCTTAAGAAGGCTCTCTATGGTCTGAAACAAGCTCCCAGAGCATGGTACGAAAAACTGACTAAGTTTTTACTGAGTCATAATTTTCAGATGGGATGTGTTGATAAGACGCTCTTTGTTAAGAAACATAACGATGATATTCTAATGGTTCAAATATATGTTGACGATATTATTTATGGATCAACCTGTACTAACATGACTGTTGAGTTTGCAGATTTGATGAAGTCTAAATTCGAAATGAGCATGGTTGGAGAATTAAACTATTTTCTAGGGTTGCAAGTAAAACAACAACCTGATGGAATTTTTATCTCTCAAACCAAATATACTCAGAGTTTAATTAAGAAATTTGGATTTGAGAAAGGTAAAAATTTTGATACTCCTATGAGTACAACTTTGAGACTCTCAAAAGACTCTACAGGTAATGATGTGGATCCTAAATTGTATCGTAGTTTGATTGGTAGTTTACTTTATCTGACTGCTAGTAGACCAGATATTGCTTTGAGTGTTGGTATTTGTGCTCGTTATCAATCAAATCCTAAAGAATCTCACTTAATTGCTATTAAACGGATTATGCGATATGTCGCAAGTTCTACTAAACTGGGTCTCTGGTATCCACATGAGACTAATGTTCAATTAGTCGAATGCACGCAGATCTTGACCAAAATTTGGAAACATTGATGATAGGAAATCAACCAGTGGTATCAGAGCCTAATAGCTCATTTTTGTTGCTTTTTATTTGGATTTATTTCCTGAGCTAATGATCTAAGCTATATAAAAAGATGTCAAATTTTGATAGCCTTTCAGTTACTAAGCCTCCACCTTTTGATGGCTCCAACTATGCCTATTGGAAAGCCAGAATGAGGATCTTCCTCAAATCAATGGATGAAAGTGTGTGGCAAGCCACAGTGACTGAATGGAATCCTCCTATCATGGAAGTAACTGGTGTTGATGGTTCAAAATCTATAAAAATTACACCGTATTACCAATGGACCACACTTCAGAAAAATGAGAGTAGTGTTAATGCTAAAGCACTAAATGCAATCACTTGCGCACTATCACCGGATGAGTTCAAAAGAATCATATCCTGTGATACTGCAAAGCAAGCCTGGGATATTTTAGAAATGACATACGAAGGTACATCAATTGTCAAGAAATCTAAAGTCCAACTCCTCACAACTAAATTTAAAGAAATTCATATGGAGGAAAATGAAATGTTTATGGACTTTTTCACTAGATTGAATGATATTGTAAACTCAATGTGGGGTCTTGGCGATAAGATCCCAGAAAGTAAAGTGTGTGCAAAAATACTACGCTCTCTTCCTGAACGGTTCAATTCTAAGGTAACCGCAATCCAGGAACTTCGTGATACGGATAATATGAAGGTAGAAGAATTAGTTGGTTCTTTACAAACCTATGAATTAAGTTTTAAATCTCCTAAAGGTAAATCTATTGCTTTAAAGTCATCTAAAAGTATTACTCAAGAAAATTCAGATTCAGAAAAGTCTGAAGATGATATGGCCCCCTTTGAAAAAAGTTTTATAAGATTTTCAAAAGTAAGAAAAGAGTCGACTTTTAAAAGGCAAATGAAAAGAAACGTCCTAAACCTAAGTCTAAAACTTAGAAGTCATTGAAAGATAGTCAATGTTACAACTGTCAAGAATATGGGCATTTAGCAAACAAATGTCCTAAAAGGACAGATCCAAAAGGAAGGGTATGTTGGCTACTTGGGATGAATCGTCGATTTGAAGCCTCTTCGAATCAGAAAATTCGAAAACCGAGTCGAAGGCGGTGAATTTAAGGCCCTTATGACTCTAGCCAAGTTTACTTTTTCAGATCACGATGATTCAACAAGTGAAGAAAATTTGGATAGTGATCATGAAAATGATGAAGATCTTCAAGATGCTTACAATGCCTTATATAAGGAAAGTTGTAAAATTGCTGTCAAACTTAAACTTCAAAAAGAAAAGTTTTTTTAACTTAAAGAATGTTTTGAAACCCTTGTTTTAGAAAAATCCCAAATTTCAGATTGTTTTGAAAAATCAAAGTGTGATCTGGAATTCAAAACCTCCCTAATTGAAAATTTAAAATCTGAAAATGAGAAACTTAAAAATGAAGTATCTTCTCTTCTGAGTTTGAAGGACACATGGAGATATGCCCAAGGTGATCCAAAATTAAAAAAATTATTATCCGGATCAAGAAAATGTGGCGATCGATCCGGGTTGGGCTATGATAAAAACACATCTCCTAAACAGAAGAATACTCGTTCCAATTTTGTGAAAGGAGAGACTTCTAACTCAAAAGGAAAAGGTACTAGTCAAGTTTTTTCTAAAAATACAAAAACTCTTCAAAAACACAAAAGCAGCTATATAAATTTCAAAAATCTGTTAGAGCTACGACCAGTCGAAGGTTTCTAAGACCAGTCGTAGGAACGATTTTTGCTTCTATAAATTGAACACGAAATTCAGAGTTTTCACACTTCAACTCTATTCTATTCAAGAATTTTCAAGTGATCACTCTAAGATAAGTCTGTGTTTATTTTAAGCTACATTGTGCTTATTTAATATTTCTTTTTGCTAGCTTATTTAATTTGATTTTGTTTCTATATTCCAATCTTATTTGAAAAGAGGAATTATCTTATTCCTTCTTCTTGGAATCAAAATCAAATATAGCTACTTAACAAGTTAAATCTAAAATCTATTAGAATTTAGAACCTTATGAATGTGAGTATTGGAAATTGAACTTTGACATTCAATCATCTACTCCGATTGGTTCTACCAGGCTTGCTAAGAAAAGCGAAATCCAGGTATTTTACAATTCTGTAAAATTTATTTAGTTTTGGTTTTGTTTGAGGTTAAGCGGAAAAATCTCATTATCTTTGGTTTTGTTTGAGGTTGAACCAAAAAAATCTCATTGTATTGGTTGTCTGAGAAAAACCCAGAAAACTTCGAGAAAAGAGGGGTTTTTGAATTGTGTAAGCCTAAGTGAAAAAGACACAATTGTAAAGGTTTTTGGTGAACTTGAGAAAACCTATTTGATAGTGAACGCTAATATCCCCTGTGTGAGGATATTAGGAGTGGAGTAGCTTTTGTGTGGTATGTTGGAAAAGCAGGTTGGTGTACACACAGGCGAACTACTATAACTCTTTGTCTTGTGGATTGAATGCTTGCTTAATTTTCATATCTTTTATCATTCGATTGTGTGGAATGTACAAATGGATGTGAATGTTGTAACTATTTACATTTCAAGCAAGTGTGGGGATTGTTGTAATAATTTAGATCTATACTTCTGCATTTAATTTCAATTCCTTGCTATTTCATTTACTTATATTAAAATTGAGTCCTTGATCCAAAAGAGGTTCTAGAAATAAGGTTGTCCTACCATAAGCCCTTGTTTATTATGGTGTAAGGTTGTCCTTAGAACTGAATTTGTATCAATCACTCAATACTTATTTATCAATGTGATTTAAATTTAGCATTGTGAATTGATTCATATTGTAAGGCTATTAGTTTAATTTATTTCCGCTAATTTTATTTTAAATTTGGCATAGTCCTATTCCCCCCCCCCCCTCTAGGACATATAGCTTGGCCTTTTCAGATTGTGAAGCATAACATAGTCAGGAACATACCAGAGCAAAATGATGTGCCAGAATGTATGAATCAGACTCTTTTAAAAATGGCTCGAAGTATGTTAAGTAATGTTGCATTGGGCAAGGACATATGGGTTGAGGTCGTTAACGCAACTTGCTATCTGGTGAATTGGTCCCCATCTACGGTCATTGACCGTAAAATTTCTAAAGAAGTATGGAGTGGTCAAGAAGTAGACTACTCAAGGCTGCATGTATTTGGTTGTGATGCTTACTCTCATGTACTGTTTGTTGAGAAAGATAAGCTAGACAAAAGAGCGAAGAAGTGTACCTTTGTTTGATATGGTGATGGTATGAAGGGATACATGTTATATGACCAAGCCACAAGGAAAATCACAATGAGTCGAGATATCAAGTTTGACAAGAATTCCTTATTCAGTAAGGATGAACACAAGGAAATAGAAAAGTCAGCGGTGCTTGATATTGAAATCAACGAGGGTGAGACACTTGAAGAAGTCAAGCTGTAAGAAGAGGTACAGGAGTAGGTTGATAAAATTGCACATAGAGAGCCCACGAGCTATGTGAGAAAACTTGGCAGAGCTAAAGAATGATGGGTATGTCCTAGAGGGGGGGTGATTAGGACAAAATAAACATTACGCATTTTAAAACACAATTTTTTAACTTAAACTAAAATGCAAATTAAACTAAGTAAAGAAACTTAACACTAAAGCTTCCATGACATTAGTGGGTCCAATCACATAGACTACAAGGGATGTGGCAATTAAGTAACTGTTGAGGGTCAAATATTATATATCAGACCCCATTTATTACTTGGATTTACAAACATAGTGTTGTTTAATGGCCCAATTTAATTGTGTTTGTGATGCAAGGTATATTTACGAGCTTGGAGTGAAACAAGGAATAAAAAACATGGATTTGACGCTCTAAAGTCACCAAGGCAAGGGACGGACTCCAGGAGACCAAGATCGATGGATTTACACGCCAAAGATCTGAGAAAATCGAGAAACTGAAGCTCAAGTGACCCGAAATTGGTCTAAAATGCAAGATCACAGGGTTTTAACTATCTATTTGGCTCAAAACTTTATATGTGGCCTGAGGACCATAAATTAACCGTACACGTCAAATTTCAACCATTGGATCCTTGTGAAAGTGGCCCAAAGGATAGATTATCCTATAAAACTCTGATTTGGGGCCCACCTGATACCTGGATATGCTTCAAAATTAGTCTCAACCCTTCAAAATAGGTGGAAAAGCGAATGGATGGAATGGATGTCTCGTGAACATTACAGTGGACCCCACATGGGGCTGGGCGTGCACATAGTGTGTAATAACCCAAATAAATCTTAACTATTGAATTTTAACCATTGATCAACATACCTAATTAGCCCGATGTGACCATTGATCTACAAGATCAACTGATTCAATCTCAACCATTGATTTAGACATATCTTTTCCAACTGTTCGTTAACTAATAAATCCAACCGTACATTTAACCATCCATCCAACGATACAGCCATCAAACCGTCCATATGCTAGAATCATCAGAATACTTGTCCATCCATCTAAATTGACCATCCATATCAACGCTAATCCACGAGTACATCTCAAAGTCCATCCACCCGATCACACATGAACTCATCCAAACGCACATTTATCCATCCATCTATCCATACATCCATCCGTCCATCTATTATACATTGATCCATCCATCCATCTACATCATCCATGTACCATCAAATACATCACAACCACACACATGCACCAAACATATTATGCACATCCATCCATCTATCCATACATCCATCCGTCCACCTATTATACATTGATCCATCCATCCATCTACATCATCCATGTACCATCAAATACATCCCAACCACACACATGCACCAAACACATCATGCACACATACCTTTCACACGTGGCATACATGCATCAAAAACATCGCATGCACACACATGTGGCACATGCATGAGGCACACTTACACGTGTGGCATGTACACACATTTGACAAATCGTGTGGCACACACGTGGCAGTTGTGAAATGCACGATACATGTATACACTAGACAGCAACTGACTATAAATGAAAAAAAAAAAACCATGGCATAAAGAAAATGAAAACGGTAGCAATAAAGGCGGGAGTTGCATCAATGCACGTGTCTAAAACAACACTATAAATAAGAGGGTCGCTCTTCACCAAGATGTGAGTGTGAAAAGTGTGTGACGTGAGGAGAGATAAAGAGCAAGTGTAGGGACGTGAGAAGAGTGAGGAGAGAGGGAAAAAAAAACGTTGCTGATTATTCACGTTGGTAAGACAGAGAGAGAAGAAAGTGAAACAGGAAGAAAGAAAAGGAGGAGGGAGAAAAAGGAAGAGAGAGGAAGAAAAGAAAACAAAAGAAATATTTTTAAGAAAAAAAGGTGTGTTTTTCTCTCACTTGATATTTATGAAAACTTTATATAATTTCATTTAATTCATTTTATTTATTAATTCATTTGTACTTATAATACAAAATTGCCATCTTGGATGTTCTTTCTAATTTGATGTAATTACTTACCCTATGATGAGTGTCGAATATTGCATATCAGACCCAGTAATTACCTGATTTGTACGTATATGATAAGGTTTAATGGAGTATATTAATTGTGTTTTTGTTACAGGATGAAATCAGGAGCGTTAATTGAAAATTAATGTTAAAAGCATGGATTTCACGTTCCGAAGTCACCAGAGTACGGGAACGACCCCAGGGAACCAAGATCAACGCCCGAGATCTAAGGAAATCAAGAAACTGAAGCTCAAGTGGCTCGAAGGACGTCCAGAATGCAAGATCACATGGTTCCCGCTATCCGATCAGTTCGAAACTTCATACATGGGATGAGGGCCGTAAATTAACCGTACATATTAAATTTCAGCCATTGAAGATCTCGGGAAGTGGGCCAACTGACAAATCAGCCCACAAACCATAGATTCTGGGCCCACCTGATATCTGGAACTGCCTCAAATTTAGTTTTGGCAGGTTAAATAATATGGGAAAAAGGATGGACGGAGCAGATTTCTCGTAAACATCACAGTATGCCCTGTGTATGCAGAGTGTGCATTGTGCACACTTGCACCGGCTGTGCATCGCACCGCCAGGACGATCAGCGCGGGCGCTGACCCGCGCTCTCTCTCCTCGTCGCTCCTGCCGTTCCAGCGTCTGCGAAACCTGCCGCTGGTTCGTAGTTGTGGACCCCACCTAGTGTCCAAATGGACAATCCAAACCGTCCATCCACTTCCTGGGGCAGCTATTACTATTGCCTAGGTGGCAAAAATTCAAATGAAAGCATAGATCAGATCCCAGCCGTTCAAACGTCGGACGGACGGTGGTGCAGAAAGTCAGGTGGACCTCATCAACAGAAGGCGGAAGTTGCATATTCCCAACCGGAATTCCCTCCTCCATGCAATGGACGGAGTGGATTTTCCATTAAATTAAGGGAATGGGCCCCACCATTGTCACAGCGGAAGCTTCCGCTGCGCGATCCGCGTCCGCGTAATCAGGCCGCTGGCCATTTTTGTAAAAGATAGTAGGCCCCACCCGTCAGCCGTACGGCTGATCCAAGCCGTTCATCAGGTAGAGGGCTTCGAGAACTACAAAACCATGCTAATATTCCACTCCGATGCGTGCACACGTGCACGGTACAGAGGCCACAAACGGACTGCTCTGTATTGTTCAAAACTGATCTTTTCGTGATTTCTTCCCTGGGCTGCGTTAATGGATGTTCAAAACCACCCATTCTTGACTGAAATTTCGTCCTGAATCCAATAGATGGGGTGGATTTTCTAGAAAATACCTCTGTGGGGCCCACTAATCATGGCTACGAAAATTTGCACTTCGTGTCCTTCTACGACTCTGCTGCCGACTCCAGCCCTTCAGCAACTATAAAAGAGGAATTATGGACGTGGGAAATGAATTCAAAACCAGAGAAATCCAGATCTAGAGCAAGGGAGAGAAGAAAAAGAAGAAAGAGAAGAAAGAAGAGAGAGAGATCGATTGGTTTGGTGTTTTGTTTTTATGAATTTTGTTTAATATTTTTGATGGATTTTATGGTTCACTAATCTCTCAGCTAGGGCTGAGATGAAGCCCCTAATTTGATTAGCTCTTGTATTGGTTGATTTACTTTGAATATTAATTAATTTGTTTTTTTTCTCTAAGTGGGCTGGATTGGTTTAAATTCTATACTTCTCCATCTATGAACTTGACCAAAGTATATATATGGATGTTGTTTGGATGCTTATTATAGGTACTTGGGTCTGATTAAGAATAGGTTTCCTAGAGAGAAAGAAACAGGATGCTTTAATGAATGTACATTCCATGTACCCGACCAAGGACATGGGATATGTCATTCATGGCATTGCTTAAAGGAATTAGACAGTCTGTATGCCTGATTAAGGACACAGATTGTGCTTTTCTATATAAGTGGTATCAATCTAGATCAAGGTGAATTAACAGACAAAACAAGGGTTAGGATAATTAGGGGTGGATTCGAAAGTCCTAGTGCTCTTTCTCTAATTGAATTTTCTTCCATGTTCTTAATTGTTTTTTTCTAGAATTGTGCTTAGTAGTTCATTCCATTATTTGTTGGATTAGTTAAGGAGAGTTATATATTTGAATTGTGACGATTAGTCCTCGTGGGAACGATCTCGTAATACGTACCATATCTACATCTGATTCGTATACTTGCGAGTTTAAATATCATTTAAATCATGTTGGTTTAAATAAAACATCAAGTTTTTGGTGCCATTACCGAGGACTGTTTCGTTCCAAATTGAATCTGGGATTCTCTCTTATCATAATTCATAGCTTAGGATTTTATTTTTTTTATTGTCATTGCTTTAATATGCTTTCATTGAAGTTTTATAGTCTTCCTATCTTTAAAAAATTCATTTATTTGCATTTAAATTTTGTTTTGTTAAAATTTATTGCAAAATTTTGAGTTTATATATATTTTTTTATATAGATTCTTAAATCGTATAAATCATGTTGCATGCTTATCTTTTTAATCAAGATTTAATAAATCATGTTGCATATTTATTTTTACGTTGTATTTTAACCATGATCTAATAGATTACGTTGAATGTTTATTTTATTTTATTTTTACATAAAATTTTAATTGTCTACGTACAATTTACATTGATTGAAAATTTTATTTTTAGTTTAATAAATCATGTACATCAAGTATTATGGATTGACCGAAGAATAGTAGTCATTGAAAATATTTAGAAATATTTGATTTATGCAATATTAAAATCATGCATCATTAAAATAGTTATGAAACACTAGAAAATAGGTCAAGCGATCAAGTCCTCTGGGTTGAAAATCCCTAAAGTGTAAATAGATGGGGCGATCGAGACCCTTGGATTGAAAATCCCATAAACCCAACTGGTACCTTTTGGAACCTCTACCGTACCCTTTAAGTGAGTGAGCATGTCAGGATTGTAAAAGGTTCCCACTGTCAGGTTCGGTAGGGTAGTAGTCTGACCAACTAATGTATAAATGGGTCCCTCACCAAGTGCCCTTTTGATGGGTGAGCATGTTCAAAAGGTTCCCATTGCCAGGCTAGGTGTTATATTGGCGCGGGAGTTGGCCAACCGGTGTAAACTAGCCCTGGTGTTATAAAAATAAATAAATAAATAAATCACACATGTTAGTATGGAGTATAGCATATGTCAATTTCATTCATTCATTTTTCTTTGAATTTACATTAAAACATTTTGTTTATTAAATCTCCTCATTTGTTGTTTTACCTAAATAGGTATTGTATCTTTTAATACATTTTTATTCATGTTATATGAGGTTATTTTAAAACCTGTGTTGAGATTACTCACTAGGCTTCGCAGCTTACCCAGTTGGGATATCAAAATTTCAGGATCGGGATCTCATGGAGGAGCTTAAAGAGATTTTCTTTTATTTATTTTTGTTTCTTTATCATTTTCTAAATAAGTGCAATGAACATTTAATATGACAACATTACGATGACATGTGTTTGATGATAATCTTGAATAGTCGGAACAAGGACATTTTTTCTTTAAATAAATGTTAATTATTTAATTTTTGAATTATTATATTTTATAAATGAGATCATTTTGTCAATATATGTGTGGAATATGAAATGTAAACATATAAAATATAAGTCATGCCTGCGGGTACGGAATCGGGGTCAGATATACCCAGTGTCGGATTTCGGGGCATGACATAGTGCACGCACACCAACCGTGCACCAAATAAAATAAGTCGGTCAGCATGCACTGACCCGACTTGTTTCTAAAAAGGCAGAATGGCCGCCCCTGCTTCAAACAAAGAGATTCAGACGATCTCAGTGGGCCATCAAGATGCATCCGGATGACTGATCCACACCGTCCATTCGAAGCAGAACGAGCCAACGACCAGGACCTGATAGAATCCCACCGAAAATTAATTAGGAAGCCTCCCCAAACCGTTCAAACGCAGGTTGGACGGAAAAATGAAAAAACAATGGGCCGTGTCATCAACAATCTACAACTGACCATATTAGAAGGGTTTTTTGAGAAGAAACTAATAGAAGGAGTGGATTGCTAAGACACCAAGTATGTGAACCCCACCGACTCTAACAGCGTAAGGCACGCTGTTCAAATTCGGCCGCGCATGCAGCTTCCGTTGCGAGTTACTGTTGTCCACCCCTATGATCGTACAGGAAGATTTGGACCGTCTATCATGTCTATAGGGCAGATTTAACCCTACCCTAGCTAGTTTCACACCTAGGAAACATGTCACATACACACAGATCGGTCCACAATCGGATTAGTTTCAAGGTTCTATTTACGCAATCCTCTTCCGCGCGCACCTAGTCAAATCGAATCTGGTTCAGAGATTCGGTGGGGCCCACTACCAAAGAAACGGCGTGAATCTGAACCGTTCATCAGATACCATGGTCCCCACACGAAGACAACCTTTAAAACTGATGAAAACTACTCCGAAAATAAAGGGATTTCTAAAAGATTGGCCAGATGGTTTTGTAACGCAGGGAGAACGTAAAATCGCACCGACTTCAGCTGTCCTGTGCGTAAACAGCACCGACTGCACCGTTTCCAGCTATTCCACCCTTCCCTGCTATAAAAGAAAGAGGAGAAAGAGAAAGAGGTATCTAGCCGGCGGTTAAAACGTGACGTAGGAATGAACGTGATAAGGTCGATCACTGTCTTCCTTAAGAGGATAACTACTCCGAATCCACGGAGCTTCTCTAGACTCCTCACAGAGACTTCTCGAATCCACGAGAAAAGAAAGCAGAAAATAAAAATAAATTCTAATAAATTTGAAATTGCTTAATTAATTCATAAAAACGAGTTCATAACCCTTTAAATAGGGGTACCAAGCAATAGGAAAGAAATCATAATCAAACCACAACTAAAACTCCTAGAATCCGCGACTTAATATAAATAGTAAACTGACTATTCATTGACGGTCGTGATGTCTACTAGTGCGCAAGGTTTTCGGCCAAAAATAGTAAGTGTCCTATTTGGCTTCAACAAACCGTTCTCCTAATTATTCTAAGCTCTTTTCACGTTCGGTGCAACTCCTAAAGCCCGACGGATGAAGAGTTATAATCAAACTAAAACTTACTATTTATAGTAAAAACGAAATTAAAACAGGGAAACGACCGTCGATCTAGGGGTATTTTGCAATTCCAGGTTGCGCAACCCGGCATAGTGAGGTTGGTTGGCTAAAGTATCTCATTCTACCCCAAAATCATATATTTTACGCCCGATAACTCATTCCAGATTGTGAGATATGCCCGATCTAAGGTCCGATGGTCCGAATCACTTTTCTCGTCGACTGGGCTTTTTCTGGTCCATCTTGGCCATTAAACTGTCCGTGACCCGCTCTACATCAAAATGTCAGAGAGAGAGAGAGAGAGATAGTAGAGTTATTTTTTTTCTTTTTATTTTTATTTTATTTTATTTTGTTTAAAGGATCCAGCCCATTCATGTTGGGCTGAACCTCTTAGCTAGGGCTAAGAGGAGAAGCTTGTAGAGTGATGGGACTGATTCTTACGAGGCTGATTTATATTTGAATGAATTTGATCTTAGTTGATAATTAAGGAATGCCTTTAGTTGTTAATGGTTTGTTGTGACTGAAATTACAATAGATCTGCAATGGCTTAAGTATTTCCTTTTCATTTTTATGATTATGAAGTCAGGAAGTCCTGTTGTTCACCATCGTCTCCTAGGCATGGTTGGATGATGGCAGCCTTCCTACCGTTCATACATCTCTCAGATTGACTGTGGATCGGTTTAATCCATTCTAATTTACTTCAATCTTATCTCTTGAAAACTAGATCAGAAACGTTCAAATTTGCTTTCCAGGTTATATCTTCCAATTGGATGAAGATGGGACTCGAGGTCCAGTTGAGTTCATGAATCGACCGTAAATATCTCTGATCTCTACAAGTGGATCCTTGGCACCCTAGTTTCCTACCTTTAAATTTCACAAGTTTTAGATTAGTAGCCTCACCATTATTCCCTTAATTTCCTTTGACTTAAATTTCATCTTAATCTAGTTCTAGTTCTACTTAGTTCCAGACTACGTACAGGTTTCAGTCCCTTGGGATTCGACCTCGGTCTCACCGAGTTTATTACTACATCACAACCCTATACTTGGGGAGTGAACAGTAACCAGCCTATAAACATGATAGTGTACATGTGTGTGTATGATGTGCTAATTATTCAAATCATAACATTCATTTAATCATGCATATATAAAATACTAATTAATCACATAAGCATAATTAAAAATTAGCTCAAATGACATTTTCAAATACAAGCATATATAGTGGTTTGATTTCCCTACTCCAATCCCGATAGATGCACTCTCTCCTATATTGTACCAGTATTCACTATCTTAGAAGTTTTTTAATTAAGTTCGCCTCTAATGTTTATAATCCTACAAAAGGATTGGCTTCCTCAACAGCTTATGTGGCTTTTATAAGCTAGCCACAAACTTCTGTCCTACCCAAGAACCTGCACATATATACCCGTGTTGGTATTCTACATAAGGACTTAATTTAGGTCCTACACAAGAACATCATCGAGTTTGGCAATTAAAATCTTACACTTAATCCGACACAATGTAAGAGTGTACATGGACTTTACAAATGACAACCTTACTTATCGGATTGAACCCCTTTGACGTGCTATCTTGAGTTACTTAATCGATGCTCTCTTATACTTCAATCAGCTCTCATTTGCTCCCCCAATCATAATGTCAACAATTTGTTAAGGCTTTAGCTTCAAGATCAAACACCTTGCATGCAGTGCTCCTTTTAGGTGACCTAAGTGATAGGAATTGGGTGAATCTCCTATAACTAACGGTAGGATTGGGTTCCTAGTAAGGATTCACATTGATGCCTATTTTAGAGGTTGTTTAGACAAAAGATATACAGATCGAAAGAAACATGATAGTACAACACCAAATTAGTAGCAGATAGTTATGCGCAGAAGGAAGGTATCGACTTTAACGAGAGTTAGATACCTGTGGTCGGGTAGGTATCTATTAAATTTGTTTTGGCATTAGTTGCCTAATACAAATCTTGAACTAGAATAGTTAGAGAAAAGACTACCTTCTTATATGAGGAATTGGAAGTGCATATTTACATAAAGTAACCAGAAGGTTTCGAGGAACAAGGGTCAGATAATAATGTTTACAAGTTGAGGAGGCCATTGTACACCTCAAAAAGTCGCCTAGGCAGTGGTACAAAAGGTATGATTCTTTCATATTGAGCCAACAATTTACTAGAAGTGAATTTGATCATTATATATATAATACCCGTACCCTAGACCGTACCGTTCTGTTGGCTTCCGCGGTCTTCCCAGTCGAATTCTGGCAACCATCGACCCTTAACTGACATTTGCGTGCGATCCTATGTCACATACCATCAACATGAATCAATTCAAACTGAGACTTGTATACTTGCGGCCGTGCCGTTGCCGCGGTTCCGATGCCGCGTCTCACGCGCCAATCCGATACTCTGGCCAGGAGATGTGCGCCAGCGTTCGGTGCGAGGAAAACGCCGCGCGTGCAAATTTCAAAATAATCTCTACAATATGTCACATCAATCAAGCAACCAATCAATCCCATCATGTCAAGTACACATCACCTCTCACCCTTCCCCAAGCAACCCCTAAAGTCAAAAGTTTCTTACAAGCCCATACACCTTATTACACAATCTACCACAAAAGTCAAAAAAGGCTCTTACACCCATCACTCACCACATCAACACATCCATCACTCCATCACCCATCTCTCTCTTTCTCTTTACAACCCTCTCTTTCTCTCATTCTCAAACTCACTTTCCCAAGCTAGAGAAAAACCACACGTCTAAGCATTTTCCCAAACCTCCATGAGAGAGTTTTGAATATGGCCCACTTCCTACCCTCTCCCATCCCAACCATCCAAACTCCATCTCCTCTGTTAGGATCGAAGCTAAAAAATAAAGGAAGCCAAGGGAGCAAGAAGAAGGCGGTGGGTAATCTTAGATTTTTGCCTTTCATTCCTTTGTTTGATTTAAGGGTCCATATATGTGGGACCCACCTTGATGTACAGCTTGTATAAAGATGGGCCCATAGTGGTGGGGCCCCTCCATTATCTCTCTCTCTCTCTCTCTTTCTCTCTCCCTCCCTCCCTCTCTTTTTTGATCATAGTGGTAATGTGATGGAGTTTTTGGTTGTTGTTTATGGGTTATACCTTTGGTTATGCTTATTACGAATTAAACTGACGTTAAAAATCCTCCTCGTAATATCCCATGATCGGAACCTGGCGAATGGGCATTGGGGGCCGAGAATGGGGTACTACGGAGGCTATCAGCGCTGAATTCGGTGATCGAGAATTTTGTGAGCCCGGTTTTCGAGTTTGTGGCGTGACAGAAGTTAGTATTAGAGCATAACTCGGGAATAACTAAAAACAACATTACATGTCTGCTATGAATTTAAAATGATTGAGTCCCGAGCCCAGATAGCTTAGTGATCTGTTGTTACAGACCCTTAACGTGCATGCCTTCGAGAGCTTTCAAGTTGATAGGCGCCTTTGCTCTTTCATGTAGGACAAGATGCCCAGGAAAGTGACCCGATCGACTCCCGCACCACCACCTGAGACTTCTGCACTACCACCTACCATTCCCGTTCCACCACCAGAGATTCCTACTACCCAGCCGATGGATGCAGCTCCTCTACCAGAGAACGATGCGGATCCGACTGTATCTGTGAGTGACTCCCAGTTATAACAGATGTTGCAGGCTGTGACGACTGCACTTCAGGGGCAAGGCAGGCACCCCATTGTCTCACTGGACCAAGCAGAGCAGGAGCGCACAAGCGCCCTCCTTTGTGAGTTTTGATTGCTCGATCCCCCATGTTTCCAGGGTAAGCCAGACCCGACGGCAGCTGAGAGATGGCGCTCTGATGTGGAGAAGATATTTGATACGATGGGATACACGATTGAGTGGTGAGTCCGATTAGTCTCATTTTTTCTCCATGGTGAGGCTGAGCATTGGTGGACATCAGTCTCTCAAGCAGTAGGAGCCGATTTTATGTGGACCTGGGAGGATTTTGTGGATCGGTTTGACTGACAGTATTTTCCTGATCACATTCGACAACAGCGAGCGTTGGAGTTCAAGGCCTTAGTGTAGGGTGATATGACAGTGGCTCAGTATGCTACTCATTTCGTAGTGCTGTCCAGATTTGTACCTTACTTGGTAGATGATGAGGAGTGGAGAGCCCGCTGATTCGAAGACGACTTGCGTTACGGTCTTCTAGGCCGTGTAATTGGGCATGAGCTCCCGACTTTTGAGGGGGTGGTACGAAAGGCCCAGATTTTTAAGGCTGAGTGGGCTAGTTCTTAGTCTGATCGTGGTCAAAGGAGAGACCGGAAGATGTAGGCTCCTTCCGGTGACTTACAGAAGCGTCGACCGCAGCAGCAGAGGCGCATAGATTGCCTAGCCATCCGAGCACCAGCAACACCTTCAACACCACCTCCAAAGCAGTTCACCGGCTCGTGCGGTGCGACGGGGCACCATATGTGGGAGTGTCCCCACCCGCAGCAGCAGAGACCCGCGCAGCAGTAGCGAAAGCAGCCTCGACTGCAACAGCAGCAGAGTCCCTCATAGCAGTAGCGACAGCAGCCCCCACCAACGAGGCCACCTCAGCAGCAGCATCAGCACCAGCCTCAGAGGTCGCAATAGTAAAGGTAACAGTTTTGACCACCTTAGCGACAGCAGCAGCAACAACACACTTAAAGGGGACAGGCACCTCCCTAGCCGGCTCAAGCTAGATTCTACGTTACCCAGTAGGATCTTCAGTCATTTAGAGAAGTCGTTGAGGGTATACTTCCAGTCTCTTCTTCGCACTCATTTATGTGTGAGGGATTCTATCATTCGACTGGATTGTCGACAGAGTCTGCTCGAGAAGGGTTGACCGTATCGACACCCTTAGGGAAGACTACAGTATTAGGGCGCTTCTGTTCATCTTACCTCGTGTTAGTGGGGGAGATTTTCTTGCCGGCCGACTTATACGTGCTGCCGATGTCAGATTTCAACATTATCTTGGGCATTGATTGGCTTGCCAAGTACTACGTCATTTTGGACTGTTCCGTGAGGACCGTCACATTCTGTATACCAGGCTTGCCGCATTTTCAGTTCGTTGCAGAGCCCCGAAGAGAGTCATTGTCTTACTTGATGTCCTGCGTCATTGAGGAGCCTGTTGCCACTTGTATTGATCAGATACCGATTGCTTGCGATTTTCCCGATGTGTTTTAGGAGATTTCAGGATTACTGCCTCGCCGACTCACCGAGTTTTAGATTGATCTCGTGCTTGGTACTGTGCCTATTTTGAAGGCCCCATTTCGTATGGCACTGTTGGAGTTGCGGGAACTGCAGAAGCAGTTGGATGAGTTACGCGAGTTGGGCTTTATCCGTCCTAGCAGTTCACCATGGGGAGCATCGGTACTCTTCGTAAAGAAGAAGGATGACTCGTTGAGGCTCTGTGTAGATTACCGCGAGCTCAACAAAGTCACGATCAAGAATAAGTACCCGTTCCCGAGGATCAATGATTTGTTTGATTAGCTGCAAGGTGCACAGTTTTTTTCGAAGATTGACCTACATTCCAGTTATCATCAGATTCAGGTCCGAGAGGAGGACATTCCAAAAACAGCATTCAGAACGGGTTATGGTCATTTTGAGTTCCAGGTAATGTCCTTCGGACTAACCAATACACCTGTGGTCTTTATGCAGTTGATGAACGAGGTCTTCCACCTTATATCGATCAGTTTATTATAGTCTTCATCAACGACATTCTGATCTACTCGAGGACCCGTGAGGAGCATGAGCAGCATCTGGAGGTTACGTTGCAGACCCTCTGCGCACACCAGCTGTATGCGAAGCTGGAGAAGCACGAGTTCTGGCAGGAGGAGGTGAAATTACTCGGTCACGTAGTGACGAGGGATGGCGTCACAGTGGACCCCTAGACGGTTGAGGTAATGCGTTAGTGGGGCCAGCCCATGACTGCATCCAAGATCCGTAGCTTCCTTAGTTTTAGCAGGCTACTATCGGCATTTCATTGAGGGCTTCTTCCATATTGCAGCCCCGCTGACCAGGTTGACTCGGAAGGGCACAGAGTTCTGCGAGTGAACATTTATGGAGCTGACGGACCGCCTCACGTCCGCTCCTGTCCTCACTCTCCCCTCTGGGAGTGACGGATTTATTGTATTTATTGATGCCTCGCATATTGGTTTAGGTGTTGTCCTGATGCAACACGGGAGACCAGTGGCCTTCGCATCTCGCCAGCTCAAGATCCATGAGCTGAACTACCCTACACATGATTTGGAGCTGGCTGTAGTTGTCTTTGCACTGAAGGTGTGGAGGCACTCTCTATGGGGTTAGGTTCGAGCTCTTCTTCGACCACAAGAGCTTGAAGTACCTCTTCCCGCAGTCTGAGTTAAACATGAGGCAGAGGTGCAGGATGGAACTCCTAAAAGACTATGACTTCGATCTTAAGTACCACACGGGCAAGGCAAACGTGGTGGCAGATGCCCTCAGCTGTCAGCCACGAGGCCTGGTGGCACATATGATGATTCAGGAGTGGCAGATGCTTGAGGATGTAATAGAGTATGATTTTGAGTTCGGCTTGGTGTCTTCTATCGTGCAATTATCGAGCCTATCAATTCAACCCTCTCTTGTCGCAAGGGTGATCGAGGCTTAGCAGACTGATGAGTCATTGCAGAGTTATATGGCTGAGGCGGCATCCGAGAGTCAACTAGATTGGCAGATTGGTACAGACGGTGGACTTTGCTTCAAGGCCCAATTATGTGTCCCGGATATTCCCAAGTTACACAAAGATCTTATGACCGAGGCACATCGATCGCGGTTTTCCATCCACCCCAGCTCGACGAAGATGTACCGTGATATGAGGTGATAATATTTTTGGGCAGGGATGAAACGTCAGCTCGCCAGTTTTGTGGCCGAGTGTGACACGTGCCAGCATGTTAAGGCCGATCATCAGAGACCCCCTGGTCTATTGCAGTCGTTGAGCGTCCCGATGTAGAAGTGGGAGCACATATCTATATATTTCATTATGAGTTTACCGAGGACTCAGCGCGGTCATGACGTCATCTGGGTTATTATGGATCGTCTGATGAAGTTGGCATATTTTCTTACGATTCGTGCGACTTGGCCTTTGGACCAGCTTGTGAGATTATTCGTCAAGGAGATTGTGAGACTGCATGGCATTCCAGTCTCGATCATTTCTGACTGAGACCCGAGATTCACGTCTCAGTTTTGGGAGAGCTTCCAGAGAACGATGGGGACTGATTTGTAGCTCAGCACAGCGTACCATCCGCAGATCGATGGCCAGACCGAGAGGGTCAACTAGATCCTTGAGGATATGCTTCTAGCTTGTGCGATTGATTTTAGGGGTAGCTGGGATGAGCATCTGTGATTGGCTGAGTTCGCATATAACAACAGCTATCAAGCGACCATCGACATGACTCCTTTTGAGGCACTATATGGCAGACCATACAGATCACCGAATTGTTGGATCGAGGTTGGAGAGCGTCATCTCTTAGGTCCCGAGCTTGTGTAAGAGACATCAGAGGCTATTGATATCATCAGGTAGAGGATGCACACAGCTCAGAGCCGGCAGAAAAGTTTTGATGATCGTCAATGTCGTCCCTTGGAGTTTGATGTGAGGGACCATGTGTATCTTAAGGCCTCACCCATGAAGGGGGTATTTTGATTTGGAGCAAAGGGCAAGCTTGCCCTGAGATTCATAGGACCTTTTAAGATCATTGGGCGAGTTGACGCCGTGGCCTACCGGCTTGCCTTGCCATCTCAGTTGTCTGGTGTCCGCAACGTTTTTCATGTCTCTATGTTGAGGAAGTGTGGGTCAAACATCGTTCCTATTATTGATTGGTAGCCATTAGAGGTTCGTGAGGACGCTTCCTATATTGAGCAGCAGTCCGTATCCTTGATTGGAAGAAGCAGGTCCTCCGGACCAAGGTCATTCTGTTGGTGAAGGTTCAGTGGAGTCACTATTCTGTTGAGGAGGCTTCTTAGGAGCGCGAGGCTAAGATTCGAGAGCGTTATCCCCATCTCTTTGATGATTGATTATGTGTTGTATTTTGTACGCTATCTCTGATTTTATATAGTGATGCTATGTTTCTTCTCCCTCATGAGTTATGACTAGTTGCGATGATTGTGTAAATTTCAAGAACAAAATTTTTATTTGGAAGGGAGAGCTGTAAGACCCTTACCCTAGACTGTATCATTCTGTTGGCTTCCGCGGTCTTCCCGGTCAAATTTTGGCAACCTTCAACCCTTAACTGACATTTGTGCGTGACCCTGCGTCACACGCCGTCAACCTGAATCGATTCAAACTGAGACTTATATCTTTGCGACCGCACCATCGCCGCGGTTCCGATACTCCATCTCGCGCACCGATCCGATACTCTAGCCAGGAAATGTGCGCCAGCGTCCAGTGTGAGAAAAACACCGCCCGTGCGAATTCTAAGAGAATCTCTACAATATGTCACATCAATCAAGCAACCAATCAATCCCATCATGTTAAGTACACATCACCTCTCACCCTTCCCCAAGCAACCCCTAAAGTCAAAAGTTTCTTACAAGCCCATACCCCTTATTACACAATCTACCACAAAAGTCAAAAAAGGCTCTTGCACCCATCACTCACCACATCAACACATCCATCACTCCATCACCCATCTCTCTCTCCCTTTACAACCCTCTCTTTCTCTCATTCTCAAACTCACTTTCCCAAGCTAAAGAAAAACTACACGTCCAAGCATTTTCCCAAACCTCTATGAGAGAGTTTTGAATATGGCCCACTTCCTACCCTCTCATCTCTCATCTCAACCATCTAAACTCCATCTCCTTCGTTAGGATCGAAGCTAAGGAGCAAAGGAAGCCAAGGGAGCAAGAAGAAGGTGGTGGGTGATCTTGGATTTTTATCTTTCATTCCTTTGTTTGATTTAAGGGTCCATATATGTGGGACCCACTTTGATGTACGCCTTATATCAAGAGGGGCACATAGTGGCGGGGCCCCTCCATTATCTCTCTCTCTCTCTCTCTCTCTCTCTCTCTCTCCCTCTTTTTTTTTTATCATAGTGGTAATGTGATGGAGTTTTTGGTTGTTGTTCGTGGGTTATGCCTTTGGTTATGCTTATTACGAATTAAACTGACATTGAAAATCCTCCTCGTAACATCTCAAGATCGGAACCTGGCGAATGGGCGCTAGGGGCCGAGAATGGGATACTACGAAGGCTGTTAACGGTGGATTTGGCAATCGAGAATTTTGTGAGCCCAGTTTTCGAGTTTGGGACGTGACAATATCTATTTTAAAGTACTGAATTATGGAGAATTCACTAACATAGTATTGTATGCTAATGATATGCTTATTGCCAACGAAAGCATGTCTAAGATGTTAAATGCTCAATTATCAAGGACATTAGAGATGAAAGATTTGAGGGTTACAAAGAAGATTTTTGGCATTGATATACATAGGGACATGGAAAAAGAGCAGGCTATGGTTATTTCAAGGGGAGTATCTTGAAAATGTCCTACTCAAGTTTGGGATGGACAAGGTAAAACTAACTAGCACTGCCTACGCTGCTCACTTTGGACTTTCTTTAGAAAAATGTCCTACTATAGATGAAGAAAAGTAGCATATGTCTCATGTACCCTACTCGAGTGTAGTTGGCAATTTGATATATGTCATGGTCTGTATGAGACCAAATATTTCATATGGTATAGGTGTTGTGAGTAGATATATGTCTAACATTGACAGGAAATACTGGGAAGTAGTGAAATAACTACTTCATTAAATATGAGGTACAATGGACTACATCTTGACATTTGAGAAACCTGAGGAGAAACTAGTAGGCTAGGTGGATGTTGATTATGATGAAAATGTGGATAATAGAAGGTCGACTTCTGGGTACTCGTTCGTGCTAACAGATGGAACAATCAGCTGGATGTCGATGATTTAATATGCGGTTGCTATTGAGTGTCAAATATTGCATATTTTCCCCTGTTTATATCTTGGTTTTATGCACATGATAATGCTTAATTGGTATATTTATACATGTATGTATTGCACGGTGAATCTAATAGCTTGGAATAAAAATAATGTTAAAAGCATGAATTTAATGTTAAAGGATCACCAAGGCAAGGGATGGATCATAGGAGACCAAGATTGAAGATTTCAAGACCTCAAGATTCAAGGCAACCAAGTGGAGAAGGAAGGAAGTCGAAAGTGCAAAGTGTAAAAATTCAGAGAACTGAACTTCACTGTCTATGTAATTGACCACCGGTCGATGACATCAAAGTAAGTGTTCAATGACATCTAATATAGGTCGATGACATCAAGAATTACATGAAAATCAAGTTTGGTTGTTAGACAAATTGGAAGCATTTCTCAATGACATCGACCACTAGTTGATGATATCGAAGGCATTTCGATGGCATTGAGAATTATGGAAATTTTTTTAGTAACTTGTTGGAACATTCTGGACACTTTCTCAATCACTCGAACACCCTTCGATGACATCGAAGATCAGTTCGATGACATCAAAGGTATATTCGATAACATGAAGAGTTACGCGATACGAAAAGGTGCAACTTCTGAATCCGATTCAACTTAAGACTTCATGTTCGATAACATTGAAGGTTGTTCGATAACATTGAAGGCATTACGCAGAGTTTATGCGGATTGTGTAATTTTGAGGTAGTTTGCAGATTTTTCTAGGGCTGTGCAAAATTTTGAGTTGCAAAACTATTTAAAGGAGTCCTCATGTTGCTCCAAATCATTTTCTAGGGTTTTGGAAAGGGAAAGAAGGCCTATGTGGAGAGCAGACAACGTTCTTCCACTTCGATTTCTTCACGGGTTCTAGTTGATCTTTTTGTTTTTCTTCTAAGATGTTAGTCTTGTTAGGCTAATTCAGCGATTTATTTTGATGTTTATCTTACTTTGATTCAAGTTTATATTGAACTTTATTGATTTCTACTTTGATTCGAGGAATATTTTCAGTTTTCTATGATTTATTGTGACTTCAATTACAGTAAATTCTATGGAGGCTTTTGATATCTTCTTAGTCTATTTGGAGTTGTAGAGATTGGTAAATCTCATTGTTCACCATTGTCTCTTGGGCATGGTAAGATGATGGAATCTCTTCCAATCAATGCAATGGATCTTCATGTGTGAATTAATCCAATGAAAGTTCAAATTCTGTTTTAGCCTCTCCATCATCCGATTGAATAGGATATGATTTCAATTTCAATCGAGTTATTATTAAATCAAGTAAATTAATATTGAGATTGCTATACGTGGATTCTTGGAACCTTGGTCTTTTATCTTTATTATTTCAAAACCTTTTTCTAAATCGCTGGATTAAAAACCCAAACAAACTAAATTAGATTTCTAGACTATGTTCCGCATTCCCTGTGGATTCGACCTCGTTTTCGCTAAGTTATTACTACATTGCAACCCTGCACTTGGGGTTGTGAATTGTTGCTCTTTCCATAAGAGAAGCGGAATATATGACAGTGACAGGAGCATTCAAGAAAGCGGTTTATTTGAGAGTTATGATAAATCAGTTGGGGCTTCAACAAGAGGTTGTGCCTGTGAATTGTGATAGTAAAAGCATGATCAACTTGGTGAAGAACTCAGTATATCATTCTCGAACTAAACATATTAATGTGCGTTATCATTTTATCCAACAAATGCTAGAGGAAGGCAATGTTACTTTCAAAAAGATCCACACGAGCATGAATTTGACTCATATGCTTATAAAAGTTGTTCCTGTATAGAATTTTGTGTTTTGCTCGATTTCTCTGGGCTTGGTGAAAGTTGAATAAAGACTGAATGTGCACAATAAGAAATGATGAAGCTATGATGGAAACAGTTAGAGATAGTGGAAGCGCCTTGGAACAATGGGGCATGAAGATTGAAGCCATGATGGAGATTGTTGGAATTGGTGCATTCAATCTGTGTTGAAATAGGGGAGTTCGATGATTGAATCTAGCTTGATCAATTGGGAAAATCTCGAATTTCTAAATAAACTCTTTGGATAGATTTGGACATGTTCGATCGATTGAACATGGAGTCTCAATCAATCGAGATAATTCTAAAAAATTAAGTTTGCTCTCTGGACACTTTTGAGCATGTTTGATTGATCGGACATTATGGGATCAATCGATCAAAGGATCATCAGTCGATGTTGATCAATCGATGGTTAGATCGATATTACGCACATATTCTCCATAAGTGCACAATTTTGTTTCTAATTCGGGGTCCGAGGGTTATATAAACGGGTGTAGCATATGATTAGGATATTGGAAACTTATTCTAAAGAAGAGCTAGGGTTTTGAGAAGGGTTTTTATTGAATTTTTGCATCTGTAAGTTGATCTCATATCTTGTGATTTGTTTTCATAGTGGATTGTTTGTCTCTTTATGCCGTAGTTTTTTCCTACATAAAAACATGTTCATACCATGTAAAAACATGTGTTTTCTGTGGTTGCTTTGTTTTGTTTCCATATTGCTTATTTGATTCGACTCTGAGGTTGCTTTTGCGCCCCCAAACTCAATAAAAACCATTTTCAAAACTCTAATCCTTTGATCAATCGATCCCACAATGTTCGATCAATCGAACATTCTCAAAGGTGTCCAAAGAGCTAACTTAATTTTTCGGAATTATCTTGATCGAGCCTCCATGTTCGATCACCACATGAAACAGTGGGAATGGAACGCTGACAGTTGTTCTGTATGTAGGCCACCGTGTGGTGTATTTTTCATTAAACAAGGGAAGATATATACAAAATCAGTCTGATAATACTAAGTCAGGCCGCATCTCGTAAATTTAGGGCTTCCTGAGTAATTTTATATTGTTGACATTGGTGTGGACCATGCGGGCTTATAATTCTGTGTATATAGTTTGAATAATGCCCTCACCTGATGGTTTGAATCGATTTTACATACGCATATGGTGGAACCACAAAGTTTGGATGTTTTACACAGGTGTTAGAGACTATTCCGGTCTTGGTTTAAGTGCATGTAGCCGGGTTCCTATAAATGCTTCTTTTCATGTGTTGCTTTAAGAGAAAGTAGACATATTCCTTATATACCTGCGCATAGGTAGGGTTCATTTGATTAGTAATAAATATAGAGTCAAATCAAGTAGGACTCAATGTAGACAAGGAGTCAACCCGCCTCAAATGAACATCATGTGGTGCCAAAGTTTTGAGTTTTGTGTTTTTGTTTTTAATTATAGTGATAAGACGTTAATTAATAGCAACACGATGACAATGACAACAATGATAATTTGACAAATAATTACAGTTATAGGCTATAATGCATCCAAACATATCATTATTAATTATAGATATTGGTGTATCAGTCCCTTTTTCACCTAATTAGAGCATATCCATAAATGGTAACTACCCAATTGGACATATCATTTCTCCTAATTGTAGTCCCAAGTAAAGTCCATTGATCTGATAATAGAAATATTTGATGAGCCCAGCCTCTCGACAGTGGCCCATTGATGGACGATTCACATTAAATGGGCATCCCCACTTGTTTAACTACATAACCAAAGGCAAATATCTACCTCTTTCTACTCCATGAGAGAAGATGGGAGGGTAAAGTAGAACATTGTGTTAAGGGCCTGTTTGATTTTCTTACTCAAGTGTAATTACCCTGTGAATGAGTAATCATTGTTTATCAAGGTAATTACTTTATCTTTCCCCGTGCTGACTTGACCGTTACTTTTTAAACTCGAGAAACTTGTAAAATAAATATGGGCCCACCGTAATGTGTGTGGCTTATCTGTACTGTTCGTTCATTATGCCAACTTAATTTAAGGCATGGACCCAAAAATTAGGCAGATCCAAAGCTCGAATGGACCACACCACACAAAATTGTGAGAAATGAATTCCTACTATTAAAAACTTCTTGGGATCCTTAGAAGCTTTAGATCAAGCTTATATTTATGTTTTTCACTTATCAATGCCTATGTGACCCTATGAACAGGTTAGATGGTGAATAAACCTCAATGTAGGCCCAGTAAAAGAATCAACCTTCAATGGTGGACAAATTAAGTCCATTGTTTCCTTTTATGTGGGGCAATTGAGCATTAGATCTTCCTTATTTTTCAGCTCATGTTTTAAAATATTCTAATAAAACGAATGGACGACACAGATATATCATATGCATCATGGTGGGGACCGTAGATTTATGTCAAACATTTTTTTACAAATTTTCTAAGTGGAATTACTCGCCCATTTTCAAACAAGTGAAAAAAGTAATAATTACCTATTTACTAGGAATTAACCGGTACAACCGAAAATCAAACAGAGAAAAAGGGGTTAAAGGAGGCAAAAGACAACATGGTGTCACATGTCACTCGGGATACGTGCAGCTCAAATGTATTATGTAGATGGTCCCATGCTTCAATTATAACTTGGAAATTAAAATTCCTGTCGAAGGCCAGGAGTTGTCTGTGGGCCCAAGCCAGGGATGCCGCTTTATCTAGATATGAAAGGTCTACTGTCCATTGATTTATGTGAAAGACAGAGAGGAGAGTCCACACAACAATACATCCACGTAGATGTTCTTCCCCAACAATCAGGTGGGACCGGTACATGAAACCAATGTACGGTTGGATTTCTTTTCCAATTCCAACTGCTTTAGAATCGTGGGCCACCTCTTAAATGAAACAGATTTATTTTTAGTGCAAGATATCTGCAAAGTCAAACTCATCTGATAGATGGCTTTGATGTTGTACATGTAGGTTGAAGTGAGGCACGTGGTGGCGTGTGCATGAGCTGCTTCTTAAATATATATTAAACTCAACCAGACCCAACCCGACCTGACCTGACCTGACCAACTTGATTAAACCTTACCCAACCCGAGATGGGGTAGGGTTGAGGATATAATATGTGGGGTTGGGAAGCATGGTTCGGTAGACGACAGGTTAACCTTCATGCTGGGCTAGACCTGAGTCGACCGTCAACCTTACCTTACCTGCCCGAGCTGCACCTCTAGCCTCTACCTAGCAACCCAAATACACCGTGCGAGCCCAATCCTGTTGCTCATCAAATTTAGTAGATTTAGGAAATGAAAAACCTATGCATGCCCTCTTAGGACTGTCAATAGGTTGGGCTAGCTCATTAGGCTGCCCAGCTTGGCCCACTTCGGGCGGGACTTGCGCTGGCATATGTGAACTTAAGGCTCGACCAGGTCCAGCGTAAAAGTAAAACCCATTTATTAATCAAGCTAGGCTTAGTTTATATATAAAGGTCCGACTGCTTAGCCTGAGTCCAGCCTAGCTTGGTCGGTTTATGGTTTCCCAAACTATATTCAAAAGTTTACCTCTTTGTTTTTATTTTTCAATGTATTTTTTTTTATTATTAGTTAGCCAATTTAGATTACACAATTTATTAATAATAAATAGCATTTTTTAGATGACTATTTTGATTCCATTAATAATTAACATTCTTTTAGAAAATTATTAATAGCAATTAATATTTTTCAAGATGATCATTCAAATTTTAAAGGTGGTAAATGTTGATGTTGAAATCCAATTAGCCCTTACGAGATCTTTGGGTACCCGCAACACAAAGATGGCAAAGGAGACCCCGGCATTGGCAAGGGGACCCTTCGATGCCTAAGTTAGCACCCTTAATGATTTTAGGTCTAGTCAATTAAGGGCAACTCGTGTGTGCCTTCCACGATAGGTGAGGCCTTTTTTTATGGGCTTAGAATAGATTATGCTTCCTGAATCACAAGCATGTGTTATGGCCATTTCTCAACCGTTTTTCGAGATCCTCGGGAATGATCTTTGGTGATAAGGTCGAATGGTCGTGACCTGGAAACATAAGGGACTGATATTTGAGGTTGACCATCCGAAATGACCTCAGGATCTAAAACCAAGGGATGATCATCCCGCATAAGGGACCGATGTCCGAGGTTGACCATCCAAACTAGCCTCAAGATCCATAACCCAGGGGTAATCATCCCGAGCTGAGTGTGTGGTGGGGTCTTCTTCCATATGTAGAATGATTTAATTCATATAGCAACCAGTCTCTCAGCTCGTGGTCAGGTCATCGACCTTAATGCAGGGGTTGTGCCCAAGCACTAGTGTCAGGCCGCTTTCCTTGAGTTCTCTTATATTCTATCACACTGGTCGTCTCTGGTCAATCCATTTTCACCGATAATGGTAAATATATTCTGACTTAGACTATGGCCGAGTTTGGGTTGGACCATTTATTAACTTACGAGGTTAAGATCGGGTCTATCCATTTTGGCTCAACACAGACTTAGCCTGAGCTTGGACTGACCTTGCCCAATCCAAACCTGGTCCATTGATAGCCTTAGCTGCCTTAGTTGCACAAATAAACTGAATTGTGAACATTTAGGCTAATGAAGAGGAGATGACAAAGGTAATTGATGTTTCCTAGCATTTACAACAAGGAAGTTGCCCATTGCAATTGCTTTTCTAAGTCCTACTCAAAAGTAATGTGGTTGTAATTTGGAGCTCAAACTACTATATTTAACCAGTAAAATTTCGATTCAATTATGTCACTTTATTTATATATAACATGAGTATCCAAGAGTGTGGAACTTGGAATATTTAAAGAATGTTGGAGGACATTGGAATTAAGGATAGATGTATTTGAGTAATTTAGAGGCCTAGCTGCTTATCATCATATGCTTCATATCTTACATGTGAAAAGCCACTTAATGGCTTGGATTATACCCACAAAAGCATCATCACCTTTTCTCACTACATCTCTTTCTGCAAGTAGCCAATAGCCCCCTGTCCGGTACACCGTCGCTTTCCATGTATGGCACACAACCCCTCTCTTGCTTAATATAGCCTATATCTTTTCTACTCTATGCATGTGGCCCGCAACCATTCTCTTAATGCACGTAGCCCTTACCCTTAATTTCCATCTAGATTAATATCTATCCTTCCCTCTCTAGTGCGCATGCCATAATCATTCAATAACTAGCATAAGCTTACCTAGTGTAGAACTTTAATGGGAATCATTAGAGAAACTCATGTTGTAGAGGAAAAATAAAAATAAATAAAAAATGGACAAGGCCCAGAGTACATAGTCATAGATCTCATTGCTCAACTAGAAACTCAGCCAGGTTAAGTTAATGATATTTTGAGCTCCGTTGTTTTGAAACTCACTTTTAACGAGGATTCCATCTAACTTTACAAGAACTTAGCCAACTCCACAGGAATTGTGGTGAAGCATTTTTTTTTAAATTATTTTTAATTCCTAATAGAAAGGGGAGGGAGGGAGTTTTTAACTCACAATGTATGTGCAATGCACTACTGGAATTTCTGTTTTATATAATTAATAAATATCAAGTTGAGTCAAGTAATGGATCTGACCTAGCCAGATGCACATCAATTCATGCTGAGTCATTAGATTTTGAACTAGACTTTGATGTGAGATTGATGACGGAGGCAATGACGATGATTTCACAAATAATTACAATTATATTAGATTGCCATTCCAAACACATCCTTAATTATAGATGAGGATGTATGCACTCCCTCTTCCACCTAATTAGAGCGCTGGCATATAAATGGGAACCACCCAATTAGACAAAAGTCATTTCTCCTATGGGCCCATTTGGCCGGGTGGATTGGAAGGGATTGAATGGTATTAAGGTGGATGGCATGGATTTCAAGGTAATGATGGTGTTGTCAGTGGATTGTCTGAAGATCCATGGAATTGCCATATCCTGGTATTGCTATATCGAGTCTGTTTGGCAGGCCCAGCCAATCCCGGGATTAAACCTTCTCATCCCTTCCAATCCCTCAAACCAAACATGTCTCAAGCAAATTTGAATGGATTAGGGTGGATTGGATGGGATTTAAAGGTAATGATGGTGTTGTCAGTGGATTGTCTTAAGATCCATGGGATTGCTATATCCTGGGATCAGATTACCCGGTCTGTTTGGCACACCCGGCCAATCTCAGGATTTAACTTCCAATCCCTTCCAATACCATCCAATCCCTTCCAATCCAGCCGGCCAAACGGGCCCTAAACGTAGTCCCAAGCAAAGTCCACTAATTGGATAGCAGGAATATTTTCTGGCACAGTCTCTTGACAATGGCCCATCCAACAAGCAATGGCCTATTGATTGGACAGTTCCCATTAAATGGACATGCTCACTAGTACAAGGACTGTGCAATCAAAAACAAATATCTTACTCTTTTTATTCATGAGAGAAGATAGGAGGGCAATGTAGAACATAGTGTTAGAAAAAAATAAAATAAAATGAGGTAAGGATGACACGTGCCACGTAGGTGTCACATGTTGTCAGGATACGTATAGATCAATGCATTATGCAGATGGTCCCATGCTTCAGTTATTACATGAAATTAAAATTCCTCTTAAAGGACAGAAGTTGTCTGTGGCCCCAAACCGTGCTTACGGCTCTATCTAGATATGAAAGGGCTATTGTCCATGAAGCCTTACTTCTGTCAAAGAGATACAAAATTCATCCTGGGCTTTTTGTTTGTACAAGTGGGGCTACATACAGCGATCCAAACCATTGATATTGTGGGCCCCATTGTGGATGCCTATGCCCATAAAATATCATGATGGAAAAAGCCTCAACTTCAAGAACTGGGTGTCCACCAAATAGATGGCTTTTAGAAGGAAAATACAACATCCCTCCACATTCAAGTAGGAAAGGGACAAGTCTTCAATGGTCAAATATTCCATTGTCTGGAACAAATTCAAAGGTTTGGACCACAGAAGGTAGGGTTTTAGTTGGGCCAATGGTGAGCCCCATCCCAACCCCTTTCACTAGTTTTCCTAAAACAGTATAGGAATTCTAGCCCAAACCCAAATGCCCCAAGGCCTGATCCGTCTCACTTCAAATCACTAGGCCGGACCCAACCAATTAACTTGTAATCGTCCAAACCTGGCCTCATTAAGAGATACACAGACACACACACGCGCACGCACATCCCACTTTATGAAATGCAGACCTGAATGCTAGGGTCAGGGGGTTTGCGCTCAGCCAAAGATAGTGGGTCCCCCACACTCACACCTCTTATCTCCTAGGGCATCCTCCATGGTAACGAGGTGATATTTGATAGAACGGCCTCGAGTCTGCTCAGTATCTAGGCTCCTTTTGTCTAAAGGACTTTATGAACGAGACTCGACTTTATGGAGAGTCTAACTGATATAAAGCAGGTCGCGGACAATTTCATGGCCAAGATGGATCAGAAAAAGGCCGATCAAAAGCGAAGGTGATCCGAATCTGAATTGTGAAATGCCATTATGTCAATGGTCAAATTCCTATTTTAATTTCGTTTTTACTATTTATAGGAAACTTACCAATAGTAAGTCAACATTTTTAGGAGTTTTAGTTGTAGTTTAATTCTGAAACTTCTTCCATAGCTTAGTATCCTTATTTAAAGGAGTGTAAACTCTTTATTCATTCATCAATGAGGATCCCCCGTTTATGGGAAAGGGATCAAGTCGCGTAGTTTTGACCATTATGGCTGTTAGAGTAAAACTAGAACCCAAAACCTCGGGTTGAAACTCCTAAGAATCTACCACCAAGGCAAGGACACCAACGCTATAAATGAATTCTTGACCCATTTACTAAATGGGTTAGGCACAGGCTGCCTATGATCCAATGCGAACCAAATCCATTACCACCCCTACTGTATGTACCATAAAACTTACTATTTATAGAGAGGAGGCCACACAATTATTGACTTATGTCACCCGAATCATTTCCAAACCGAATTTGCATCTATGAGATCCGAGACAAGATAGGGAGTGCCGATTAAGACCATAACTCTCATGTGGCATGCTCTGGCCCCACCTTTATTACCTATATTAATACCTCAATTCAATGTCCCTCCCTTTTATCAGTTGATTCCATTTCTCTTCAGCTATATCTAACTACACGCCTTTGAAAGGGACTTCCTCCGCCCCCAATTTGTTCCTTTTTTCAAAGTGTACAAAAATCATATAACAACAGCACGTGCACACTCAAAGTGTACTAATCTCATACAACAGCAACACGTTCAAGCTCCTTTCTTAGCCCTTGGATGGTCAACAGGAGATCTAGACCTTCCAAATGGGACCACATGTCCTACTAAAAACTTATTTTGCGGGTGGAAGATGCAAAAGAGATCTATGCTAGGTATAAATAGCAAAAGATGGATTTCATGGGATTCTCACAACAAACCCTAATCCTATGCAACACCTTGTTTGACCCACTGTGTAGATCACCCAAGCTTGTGGGACCCACCAGATTGTATATATAAAATCTAATCCATCCATCAGGGTCTATCATCTCTAGTAAGATCTGGGGAAAAAATTCAGCAAGATGTACAAATCATGTGGGCCATACCACGGGGAACAATGGAATGGGATGCTAACCATAGGTTTGCACGTGGGTCACGTGGTTTGAATATTTCATCAAATCTGTTAATCAGGTGTAAAATCAAATCCGTTAATCAGGTGTAACTCACTACAATGAAGTGAAAATATAAATTTTAAATTGATCCTAATGTCAAGTTGACCACACCGTTGGAACCTAGAGGTTTTATGAGCAGTTTTACATTGTTCTCATCACGTGGCGTATAGAGTTTTTTGATCAGGCTGATAATTTTTATGCACGGTACAAGTAATAATTCCCATTCATGAATGTTTTAAAGAAAAGAAAAGTAAAAGAGAGAGAATGCTAACTGCACTCAGATCTAGTGCACGTTCCTTACATTTGAAAATTTAGGAAATCATTTAAATGACAAGATTTAAAGAAAAGAAAAGTAAAAGAGAGAGAATGCTAACCACTCATGCCATTCGCTGGTGATTGAAAGGTGCAGTTCCATCTCTCCCTTCTCTGGCAAATGCTTAGGTCGACGCATGAAAAATAAAGAGCATTTGTGAAAGATCCAATCGGCTCATCTGGTGATCCCACTGTTAAGATTCCATATCCCGAAAATCAGGATTATCAGATAATCAAACAGCCAAGTGCGTACATGAGATTTAGACAGTTAATTAGTGTTTCTTAACCACTTATTTACTTTTTGAGTGTGTGGTATATCTACTGATTATAGGAACTTGATATTTGAGGCCAGGCATCTACTCATTGTTGACCACAAGATGAGTGGCTCTGATCTTTTAAACGATTTCCTAATTTTTCAAATATGAGGAACGTGCACTAGATCTGAGTGTAGTTAGCATTCTCTCTCTTTTACTTTTCTTTTCTTTCAAACAGTCGTGAATGGGAATTATTACTTGTACGGTGCATAAAAATTATCACCCTGATGAAAAACTCTATAGGCCACGAGATGGAACCATGTAAAACTGCTCATTAAACCTCTAGGTTCCAACGGTGTGGTCAACTTGACATTAGGATCAATTTAAATTTTATATTTGCACTTCATTGTAGTGAGTTACACCTGATTAACGGATTTGATTTTACACCTGATTAACAGATTTGATGAAATATTCAAACCACGTGACCCACGTGTAAACCTATGGTTAGCATCCCATTCCATTGTTCCCCGTGGTATGGCCCACATGATTTGTACATCTTGCTGAATTTTTGCATGAGTCACTGCCAAGGGAAGCGGATTGGCTGGTTTAGCACACACCAGCAACATAGCTAGTGTGGGTATGTGCTGTGCGAATACGAGCGCTGACGCTCCCCGAGGTCACGAACGGCTCAAAGGATATTAAAATTACATGGCCCCAAAATGATGTATTTATCATATCCGCAGCGTTCATCCATTTTTGGATATCATTTTATATCATGAGCCAAGAAATGAATCATATCAACTTGTCAACTGGGCCATACCACAAATAGCAGCGGGGATAATGATTTTCACTGTTAAAACATTCGTAGGGCCTACCATAATGTTTATTTTCCATCCAATCTGCTCATGAGGTCAAAAATAACTAGATGAAGAGTAAAAACATATATAATATTGATCCAAAATTTCTGTGACCCCCAAAAGGGTTTCAATGGTAGACGTTCAATCCCTAGCTACTTTTTGCAGTGTGGTTCACTTGATATTTATATGTCATATTTTTTGGTTCAACACTTAAGATGAGTTCTCCAAATGGATGAACGGTTTGGATATAACACATACCTCATGATGGGACCCACAGACCTTGCTAACGCCGATACACTAGCTGCATGGCTGGGGTGGACCGTGAAGGTGCCAGAGACATCTTTATCGGGGGGGGGGGTTGGGAATGCATTGTTGGCAACGAGACAGCCATACACATAACTAACAGATAGTCCCAAGGAAAATTTTACAAACCTTACCCAACCATGCATGCATAGGATATTTTTATTTATTTATTTATTCTTTTCTGTTGTATCCTTTTTTTTTTTTTTTTTACAACCCCAAAACAAACTTTAGTCATTTTCTTGAATATATACCAACTTTTCTTGGCCATTTGAAGTCCGCTGTAAATCTAACAATACCTCTTCCTGGGACTAAAGATATAATATCAGGATTAATCCAATCATTCTCATCTTTTACAAACGTTGGATAAAATTTACCACTTAATCCCACAAAATCCCTCATCCCAAACAAGCTGAAGGCACACATAAAATTCAAATATGCTACAACATTGGAAAAAGTGCATGAGAGTGATCATGCCGTTGAATCAGTGTCCTATTATATCTCTTCCCTTCAAATCTCTCCATTCCCTTCCCCACCTTCCTCGCGGTGTTTTGCACTGATATGACCCCGCTGGTAATAATTAAAAAAGAGAGAGAGCTTCCAAACAAAATAAGGTCTCTTAAAAACCAGGGGAAACGAGAGTCACATCTCATTAGAAATTAAGAGCCTATTTATTAAATGCAGTGTAATTAAGTCATTATTACTTACCCACGTAATTAGGGCAAAAACAAGCTACGTCGACAACTATCCTGCTCGTACATTGGCAAAAACATTTTAGGCACAAAAGTTATGAGGCCCACCATAATTTATATGTCACATCTATGCCACCCATCAGTTCCGTTAGCTCATTTTAAGATATGAGCTTAAAAAAATGAGACAGATTCAAAACTCAAGTGATTCACACCATAGTAAACAGTGGGAATTGTACGCCTACCGTTGATTACTTCTTAGGGGCCATGAAAGTTTTGGATCAAAGTAATATTTGTGTTCTACCTTTATCCACATACATATACGATCTTATGAACAGGATGAATGGTAAATAAACATTATTGTGACCCACATTAAGGCTTTGGATTTCAACATTTGAGATCTGTTAGGACAATTGTTTCATGTGGCCTGGTTCACTTGGGCTTTGGATCTGCCTCATTTTTTGACATATGCCCTAAGATGATCCGGCAGAATGGATGGATGGCGTGGATATGACATATACATAATGTTGGGCCCCATGGTTTTTATCGGTACCAAAACACCTGGATTTCACTATTTTAAGGGAGTGAAAAAATACAGTTTTCATGGCAAGCATTTCCGCCCTCAAACAAACAGCACTAATAAGCAATGATGGCAGGTATTTACAATGTGATTAATGTGATTGAGAAAATTAAACAGGCTATAAAGTGTCTTAGTTAGGTGAAATCGACTGTTAACCACTTGATAGGGGATATGCCAGAAACAAAAGGAGAGAGAGAGAGAGAGAGAGAGAGAGAGAGAGAGAGAGAGAGAGAGAGAGGGAATATGCCAGAAACAAAAGGAGAGAGAGAGAGAGAGAGAGAGAGAGAGAGAGAGAGAGAGAGAGAGAGAGAGAGAGAGATCATGGTAAGGGACAACAGAGGAATAATTGCATGCGCATGATTGTTTGTACCCATGCACGGCAATTGCCAAAATGTGGCATCTAATATGTAACTGTCCAACTTGTGCTGTGGCAATCTCCTGACTATAGCTGATTAGTGGACGCCCAATAGACGGTGGAAGTGGAAAGTGGTCATGAATCAGGTAGCTGGCCAGTGTGAAAATGACTTTCCTCGCTCTGCCAAGCAAAATACATGACGATGATTGTGCCAGGCCATCACCATGTTCTCTTACAGGCCAAGCATTCTGCCCAAGCAAGTGTTAGTTCTTAGTCATTGGGTCAGGCTTTCGTTCTACCTCAATTACCACTTTTGCTTGCATGCATGAAAAGCACTGATAGAGTATTTTATCATGATTAAAGTTGTGATGACAATAGATGTCAATCATTTTATAAAGGCATTTACTCATGCGTGGATGGCATTATCTGCAGTTTGGATGGGAACGATTAAAATATTATAAGTTAATAATGCCAGGCGCTCTAGTGTTGTTGAAATTTCTCAAAGTGGAACTGGCAAACAGCCAAAAGGAAGAGAGGAATGCTTTTTTATCGCGTTGCGAGACTGTTCTTTCTTAACTGTAAGCTGAAGTTTTCCTGTTTTGGATTATACATTCCAATGGGATTGCCGATCCCCTTTAATAGACTCCGATCCACCCATGCAAGGGTTGGATCATCAACTATTTGAAGGTAAAACGGCCCTCTAATTTGTAAAATGTTAACCCTCTTCTTAGTCATGATTTAAACGGTTGAAAAATGAATTTGAAAATAAAGAACATTATTATTAATAGTAATATAAAATAAAATATATTAAAAGGTGGATTAAAAGCTAGCCGACGTGGGGATTTACCCAAATCTCCATCGTGAATGACTAGAATCAAGAAGACCTCGTAGCCGTGATGCAACAGTTGTGCACTCGCATGAGTTTTAGTTTATATGCCAAAGTGGGTTCAATACACAGTTTGGATAGTGATTTGGGTGGTCCTCACTGTTGTGCAACTATGTCATGCATACTCTTGAAACAAGGACGATCCAAATTACAATACAACTATGCAATTCGTGTATAGTGGAAACTAACTGCACCAAATCCATAGTGAGTCAGCCACTTTGACAATCAAGACCGCCATGCAACTATGCCATGTGTATGATTGAAATCAAGTGCCCACTGTCCACAACCGAGTCATCGAGTTGGACAGTCTGACTTGTTGTACATCTAAGCCATGTGTTCAATTGACCCACCATTTATAATTGAGTTTGGGATTTGCACCGTGTGAATTATGGTACATGTTGTAAACAATGTCTTCAATCTGGATTACATCGTTTGATGACATCGAAGCTAGTCGATGCCATCGAATTTATTTTGATTTTTCACGCTTGTTTGCTGGACATATTTTGTCATTTTTCGATAACATTGAATCTAGTTCGATGTCATCGAAGATTTTACGTAGATTTTCTGTGGAAACGCGAATTTTGCAATTTTTGTTTTTGCTTCTTTCTAAAACTATATAAAAGGTTGTGTACGGACTGAGAGAGTATTCTAAGAGGTTCTAAGGGTTTCTAAAAGGCTTCTAGGGTTTTAAGGGGCGGAAAGAAGGTGAGGTTTGAGGATTGCTCAAGCCAGACAAGTCCTCCATCTTTGTAATATGTGCTTTCATAGTGGAATTTTTTGTCGCTTTGTGCCGTGGTTTTTTTCCATAAGGGTTTTCCACATTAAATCGTTATGTTCTTTTGTGTTTGCTTGGTGCTTTTAGATTGCTATTCTAGATCCATATTTGTGTGATTCCGCAACACAAATCTCAACAAGTGGTATTAAAGCAATCGTTGGGACACATATCTGAATCTAATGGATTAACAATAATGGGTAACGCCAAGTTTGATATTGAGAAGTACTCAGGCAAAAATAATTTTGAATTATGGAAGGTTAGGATGATTAGCCTATTAACCAAGCAAGGCGAGATTATAAGGCTCTTGAGGAGCAAAAATCGACTATGAAAGATAAATAATGGGAAACCCTTGATAGTAATGCTTTAACATCCATCTGTTTATGTCTCACGGATGAGGTTCTCAATAATGTTTTGAGGGAGAAAACTGCAGCTAGTTTGTGAGCGAAGTTAGAGAATATCTATGCAAAAAAGTTCTCCGAAAATTTACTACACTTGAAGCTACAGTGCTATACCTTCAAGATGGCAGAGGGTGGAGATATGGACACCCAAATCAGCAACTTTAATAAATTAATGTGTAAATTGTTGGATATGTAGGAAGCGGTCAAAGATGAGAAACAAGCATGTATATTATTGAATTTTCTACCTACATCTTATGAGTCATTTAAGGACACGATGTGCACCACAAATAAAACCCTGAGTGTTGACACCGTCGTCTCAGCCCTTGAAGGGAAGGCCATGAGAAAGTTAAACGGCGACGGGGACATCTTCTGATGCACTGATTATGAGGGACAGATTCTGAGCGAGGTATAAGATCTTCTAGACCTAGATCCAAATCCAAGGGCAAGGGCAAAGGAAAATTAAAGTGTTAGAACTATGGGATGTCTGGACACAAGGAGAATGATTGTAAAAATTCTAAAGCAAAGAAAGAAAATTCAGCGGCTTCTTCCAAGGAAGCCAATGTAGTCACATCTGATGAAGAGACAAGTGCTGGTGATATTTTGTCTGCTTCCATGATTGATCACTTACTTGACAATCATAAAGACGAGTGGATACCTGACATAGGAGCATCATATCACATGACTCCTCATCGGAGTTGGTTCGCCAGTTACAAGGAATGCGTGGTAGACAAGTTTTTATAGGCAATGACAATGTCTGTAATATTGTGGTTATTGGTATGGTGAGCATGAAGATGTTTGATGGGATAGATCGTACCTTGACTAATGTCAAGCACGTTCCTAATATGAAAAAAAAAGTTTGATTTCTCTCGGTGCACTTAAGGCTATATGGTGTAAATTCACTGACATTAATGGTGTCCTTAAAGTTTCAAAAGGGACACTCGTGGTTATGAGAGCGCAAAGGTACATAAACCTTTACAAGTTGATCGGAAGCACTTCAAAGGGTGGAGCAGCAGGAAATGTTACAGATTCCACATCTACACATATGTGGCATGCTCATCTGGGCAACATGAGCTAGCGAGGCATGAAGGTACTATCAGATCGTTGTTTGATTCCAACTTTAAAAATTTTGATTTAGATATATGCGAGCATTGTATATGTGGTAAACCATCTAAATTATCTTTTAAAACTGGAAAACATGTATGTAAGGGAGTGCTGGATTATATGCACTCGACGTATGGGGGCCATCACCAGAAGTTTCCATTAGGGGGTCGTCATGGTTTGTTTCATTCATTGACGACTACTCTAGAAAAGTTTGAATTTACTTCATGAAACATAAATCTAAAGTTTTCACCATATTTAGACAATAGAAGATAATGGTGGAAAAACAGTCAGGGCAAAAAATAAAGGTTTTAAGGACTGACAATGGTGGAGCATTCACTTCCACTGAATTTAATGAATATCGCAAGGATGAAGGGATCATTAGGCACAACACAGTGCACGTTACGCCCGAACAAATCGGTGTGGCTGAGTGAATTAATCGAACTCTCTTGAAGAGGGTCCGATGCATGTTAAGTAATGCTGTATTAGGCAAGGACATATGGACATTTGGTGAACCATTCCCCGTTTACGACAATTGAATGTAAAATTCAAGAGGCAGTATAGAGTGGTCATAAGCTGGATTACTCAGATTTGCGCTTATTTGGTTGTGAAGCTTACCCTCATGTACCATCAGTTAAGAGAGATAAGCTAGACCATAGAGCCAAAAAGTATATTTTTGTTGGCTATGGTGTTGGTGTGAAAGGTTACATGTTATTCAACAACGTCACACATAAGGTCATCACTATCCGTGACGTCAGATTCGATGAAACACTACGTGAAAAAGGGAAAAATAAGACAAATTTTAAGACAGTTGTGGACCGTCTGCAAAATCCCTTGGTTTAAAGATGGCTCTTAATCGTCTTTAATATGAAGCAAAATTGTCTTATAAATGTTGAACATCCATAAATTATTTAAGACAGTCAGAATCCGTCGATAACTTCAGAGAAAAGACGGCTATCGACCATCTAGAATTAAAGATGGTCCTTAGCTGTCTTATATGCAGTTATCTTAGACAGTCAAAGACTGTCTGCATTTGAGACGGTCATTAGCGGTCTTATAGTGGCCATCTGAGATGGTTAAAGACCGTCTGCATTAGAGACGGTCCTTAGCGGTCTTATATGCAGTTATCTGAGACAGTCAAAGACTGTCTGCATTTGAGACGGTCATTAGCGGTCCTATATTGGTCATCTGAGATGGTCAAAGACCATCTGCATTAGAGATGGTCCTTAGCGGTCTTGTAGTGGTTATTTGAGACAGTCAAAGTTCGTCTGCATGAGAGACAGTCATTAGCAGTCTTATGGTGGTCATTAGAGACGGTCATTAACGGTCTTATGGTGAACGTCCACAAAAATGAAGCAAATCCAAATGAAGCAAATCCAAATCTTATGTGGACCACAACAAAAGAAAGGGTGGTGATTGAATGGCCACCATGAAAAACTTCCTAGGGCGCACTGTAATGTTTATTTTCCATCCAGCCTGTTGATAAGGAACTAGACATGGATGAAAGGGGAAAAAACAAATATCAGCTTGCTCTAAAACTTTTGTGGCCCATAAGGAATTTTTAACGGTCAATCACCATTGTCTCCTGTGGTGTTGCCACACGAGATTTAGATCTACTTTGTTTTTAGGTTCGTGCCTTAAAATGAGCTGCCAAAATGGATGGAAGGTGTGGATCTATAATACATACATCAATGTGGGCCCCACGGTCAGGACGCACCATGTTGGGTGAGGCCTGCCACACCTCATCCGCACTCCTTCCAGCCAGAGTATCAAAGTTTTCCTCTTTATTTAACTCAAAGACTAAGATAATGAGGGTCTGTTTTCAAAGTAAACATGATAACATTAAGAGCATGTATGTAAACCTTCAATACAGCCACTCCTAGCTCACATGCAACACGTGTAGAATATCCAACCCATTCAAAATTGTTGACCAAACCACGACGATCACCTAATATGAAATCAGGCCGATCCGACCATTGAGTGGTATGAAAGGTCAAAATCATTGGGCAGCAGACTGTACAACACATGTCCCCAGCCCGGTAAGCCGATAAGCCTTACTTTCATACCAAGTGATCGTCATGGTGTGGCCCACCTATTTTATGTATCACGTGCTCTGTACATGTGACACGTTGGCAGGAAATAGGAGACTGTATGTAAGAAGTTCACATACATTTGCTGGATGTGAATCATATTACCATCTTTCCTTTTCAAAATTAAAAGAATGAGATTAAAATAATCTTAAATTGCCAAATCTTTATTATAGATATGGCGATCCACCGTGAAATAATTGTATCTCTAATTTGTGTGGTCCACTTGAGATTTATATCCATCTCATTTTCGGTATCAATCTCTAAAATGATCTGTAAAAATAGATGAACAGCATGGATAAAAGATATACTTCATAGTGGGGCCCACATAGCTGGTGGTAGGGGAGTAGCCAATCTTTTCCCTGGGAAGCGGATTGCATACAGGTTGTAACTCAGTACGCTTAGTGTACTAAGTAAACTCTGTGGAGTTCACCATGATTTATGTATTTAATCCACTCCATCCATCCATTTTATCAAATAATTTTATGGGTTGAACCCAAAAATTAGGCATATCTAGAGATAAAATGGACCACATTACAGGAAACCATGTGAATTGAACTTCTACTGTTGCAAAATTCTTGGGGGCCACAGAAGTTTTAGATCACTTATATTTGTGTTTTCCCTTCATCTATGTTTGTATGATCTTATGAACAGGTGGGATGACAAATAAACGTCACTGTGGGGCCTAGAAAGGTTTACTCAGCACGATAAGAGCATGCTGAGTAACTCAGTACGCAATCCAATTTCGTTCCATTTCCTAGTGTGGTACACCACCTAATCCGGACGTGGTTTGGCTAGTTACGGTGGCTAGTGGCCGGTGTTATGTAGACCCCACCATGATATATATATATTTTATCCACGCTGTCCATCGGTTTTCCCGGCTCATTTAAGGGGTTGTGACCAAAATTGAACCATGTCCAAAGTTGAAGTAGACCATACTACAGGAAACTGTGGGAATAATGATTTCCACCGTTGAAACCTTGCTAGCCCCACAGTGATTTTTATTTATCATCCAACCTATTCATAAGATTAAAAACAAAACATGGATGAAATGGAAAACACAAATATAATATTAATCCAAAACGTCTGCGTCCCTCAAGAGTTTTTCGATGGAAGATTTTTAATTCACACTATTTCTTATGGTGTGGTCCATTTGGGCTTTAGAAATGGTTTATTTTTGGGCTCAAGCCCTTAATTTATCTGGTAAAATGGAAGAAAGGAGTGGATAAAATATAAATCATGTGGATCCCACAGAGTTTACTCAGTACGTGTGTACTGAGTTACTACCACTACAAGAAATCCCACTTTTAGCGACGAAAATTTTCGTCGCTAAAAGTCCGACGCAGAAGAGTTTTATCAGTGAAATTTTTGAATTGCAAGATTTTTAGTGACGTAAATTTTCATCGTAGAAAAAACTGTTCGGCGGTAAAAATATTTGCAAAACTTTTAGCTACGAAAATTTTTGTTGCTAAATAAATTTGCAAAACTTTTAACGACGAAAAGTTTCGTCGCCAAAAATATTTTGCAATATTTTTAGCTACGAAATTTTTCGTCGCTAAAAATATTTTGCATATATTTTTAGAGACGAAAATTTCGTCGTTAAAAATATTTGCAAAATATTTTAGCTACGAAAATTTTCGTCGTGAAAAATAATTCCAAAGTTTTAGCTACGAAAAGTTTCGTCACTAAAACATATTTGCAAAACTTTTAGCTAGAATATTTTCGTCGCATAAAAGTTTCGTCGCAAAAAGAAAAATACAGATTTACAAAAATTTTAGTTATGAAAATATTCGTAGCGAAAAATAATTACTAAAAATTACAAAAGTTTTGGCGACGAAAATTTTTGTCGCAAAAAATAATTACAAAATTTTAGCGACGAAAATATTTGTTGCTAAAAAATATTTACAAAACTTTTAGGTACAAAAATTTTCGTTGCTAAAAGTCTGTTTTTAAAAAAATATATTCCAACACAAAATTCCTGATAAACACCTGTTAACAATATATTTCATCATATTCATCCTAATATACACCTGTTATATAATATATTTCATCATATTCACATTCACATCCATCTAAACCCAAACTAATAAATCCATCCAAACATTAAACTACATTTATTCAAACACAAACAATCTTATCCACATCACATTCATTCACGCATAAATATATATAAACTTAGCATCATAAACAAATATACAAAAAATCACAAAGATAAAGGCGGAGGTGGTGGGGCATCAGTGGATAAGCGTGCAACGAGAGCCTGAAACATATCCGTCATCCGTTGCTCATGCTCCACCCGCTTCTCTTCTATCCTCTTCTCCTACTCCTCCCTCTGCCTCGCCAGCTGATCCTCCATCCTCCTCTCCTAATCCTCCCTCTGCCTCGCCAGCTCCTCCTCCATGCTCCTCTTCTGATCCTCCCTCTGCCTCGCCAGTTCCTCCTTCATCTTCCTCTCCTGCTCCTCCCTCCGCCTCGCCAGCTCATCCATCATCTTCCTCTCCTGCTCCTCCCTCTGCCTGTCCAACTGATCTCTGATATCATCGACGATGACCCATAGCTGCTGAACCTCTCTCTCTCTGCGGTATCAGCTCGGCGTACGACGCTGTCACCAACGACGATGGATCGGCTGGAAGTAACTCTAGCGGGTGCCATGAGCTTGGCACCATGGCCAAGCCCACGCACATATCCAGAACGGATACTAAGCACTTGACTCAGGATCTCTGGCTCACTCCGCTGAGTACTATCGGGAGTGGGCTGACTGCGTAAAGTGTCTATCTCTGCCTGTAATGAAAACATATGAATTTTCATAATAAATAACATTATTATAATTTAATGCAATTAAATTTTACAATATAAGAATTTTTATCCAAATCTAGCTGGCTCTAGGATGTACCCAAGATCCCATCGCCTGTCGACAATGAGTCCCTCTGTAGAAGTCTACTGGTTTGGGCTCCTGGCCAGTGACGGAATCTCACTCGCAATCGAAAGGACAATAGAGTTGATATAAATGCATGGATAAAATCTATAAACATAATAATTACAAGTACTTTCTTACCATGTCGTAACGAAGTCGTACAAATGACTTTGAACCAGCTACGTGGTTCACTTCTAACTTTCTCCTGTTGTCAGAATTTATTTTGCTCCTCTTCTGAACACATTATTTACAATACATTGTTAGTAATTGCGAATTTAATTATTACGTTAAGATATCGTAAATATGTAAATATTGTCTGAAACGAATTAGATGAAAACCTATCACAGAGTATCCGCCAGTCCCATCGGTCATGCGAGCTGGTGCGGACTGTACGGCCTCCTTGTAACTCACACACCGCTTGTACTACTGATGCAACTTACCGCGGTAATCCTTGAACCGCTCCTTCATCATGTTGTCAACGGCATGGGAGATGTGCATAACACTCAAATCCACGTGTAATTTATCCTGCAGTATCATAAATAATATGTTTAGACAATAAACTTATTAAGAAAACAACTTAATCTTAAATGAACTTTTATAAAATAAATTTTAATTTACTAAAATTTACCTGAAGGCACTGATGGAGGAGCTGCCGCACATTATCTGTCACGTCTCCCCAACAAGAGGTGGTGAGGGGATTAGAGATCGGCATAAGACACCGACTTCCGACGTAAACGACATGGCGTTGTTCCTAACAGGTCTAATGCAGTCCTGTGGGAAGTCTACCGTCAGCCTACCCTCATGCGTAAGTCGCTCTAAAAGTAACACACGTGTAGGTCCACGTCCTCGTCGGCTGGTCGACGACGCTGTTGCAAAAGAAATATGTAAGTTTAAACATAAACAGAAATCATTAAAAGAAATATGTCTAGACTTACATGCAGTGCCTGGTGTATGCGCGACTGAGGGATCAGACGTCTGCGATGCAATACGTGACGGCGATGCTGGCTCCGTCACATCACGGGTAGAAGGGGTAAATCCAGTGTGCGAACGATGTGCTCTTCCACCTGGTGCCATCACTGAATATGTGCAAGTTACGAACTTATAAATTTAAACAATGTCAATACAAGTGGAATACACAAAAATATTATACAAGTAGTGTTGACGGTACAATGCATTTGTACTTATGCTTAGAGAGATGATAAAATATGATTAAACCATTACACTATAATGCAAGCAGAATATAATAAAACTGTAAACTTTAATTTATAACCATTGAAAATTTCATTACACATTATCATTCTATATTAAATACATATATTTCGTTGTAATACGAAACAACTTTGAGGTAAACTATCTGAAGTACTCCCTACGGAAGTTATCGTATGCTTTAAAAGCATGTGTCATGTAGTGTGAAGCACTCGACATTTTTATAGCCAACGTGCCAGTCACAATAGGAGAAATTTGGTCTCTCGGGACTCCATTCAGATGTGAAAGTGATAGAGTCGCATCTTCCATATCTCGTTTCTCGTGGTTATATATCTCTATTAGCCCTGAAATTTCTTTGAGATAGTATAATCTTTCGTCTGAGTCGTCGTCGATATATTCCACTCTACACTCATCGACCAGACCGAGTATCTCTATGGCCTTACCAGAAGAAGATAGGACCGAAACTTCTATCTGCAACAGCTGATAAAGTATGTTGCGTGCTTCTGCTATGCTCCAGTTTGATGATGACATGATAAAAAATTGACTCAACTACAAATGTGGATTATAAATAAGTCAATAAAATGAATTAATCATGACTTGTAATTTTCACGTATACATGGAATACATAAATTATTCGAATTGAAAAATGACATGTAAATCTTGTATACATTTAATAATCGTCGTTTGCATTACTATCGCTTAGGGCTATTTCTTCTTCACCATCACTATCACTGATCAATATTTCCTCCTCATTATCTGTTACGTCGTCATCAATGAAACCACTATCATCTCTAACAATGTCACGTATTATTAAGGCATCAACATGATCAGGTGGCACATCATCTCTGTCTAATTGCACCACATCAATATCAACACTTGAATCAGTCCCTGTATTCCCAGATGGCATGTCTTCTTGATATGCTTGTTCAACCCTAGAAGTGTCATTTCTCCCATCCTCGCTATCTTCAACTTCTGGTACGGGAACGTCAAATACGTTCCTGGACTTTATTTCCTGCAACACGTGCCAAGAGCCGCCTAACTTGGTGTCAGCGAGGTAAAATACTTGTTCGGCTTGGCTGGCAAGGACAAATGGGTCGTCCTTAAACCACTTCTGAGATAAATTTACACTCGTAAAGTAATTGTCAGTCTATATTCCCAACTTCTTATTTTCAATGTCTCATCAATCACATCTAAATAAGTACACCCACTTTCTCATACAATAACTCAACTCAATAATATCCGTAAAAATGCCATAAAAGTCAATTTCATCCTCCTCATTTGTTCCCTTCACAACCACCCCATTATTTTGTGTGGTCCTGTACTTTTCACGTTCTTCGGTGTGAAATCAAATCTCGTTTACAATACAACCTGTATATTTAAATACACGTCTATCAGGGCCACACACCAGTGAATATAGTGCATCAGACGTATCCGCAGAGTTGCTCGTGTGTAACGTCGTCATCTATTATTATGTACAGTATATAATTGTTTAGGGATTTTCTTAGATTGAAATAATGTGCAATACAATAAAAATTTTAAGTGTGGTGAGATACAATGTAAAATCTTATACGTTTGGTGAACCATTCTGGAAACTAATCCTGCTGCATTCAATCATAATTTGTGGGGAATTTGGACTTCATCTCGTCTATGTGTTCGCTACACATAAATGACACGTCGTCAGCAAGAAACATTAAGATCATCGTATGTAAAAAAAACAGTAATCGATGGAAGACTTACTCCAAGTATGACTTTATTTCTTCACAATTATTCAACATATACCACCGCGCCTTTGCTAGATCCCCAAGGTCCATATCCTGAAACATCGGGGAGTCTAAAGGACGAATGTTATGTGCAAATACATATATGAGTCCTTGTTCATGCTCCTGCCGTTCATCGGCATTCCGATCTTCTCGGTTGAATCTAGTCTCTATACCACGAAGATACATGGAGTAAAATGTAAGGCACTCATTATTAATGTACGCTTCAGCTATCGACCCCTCCAGTTGTGCCTTATTCCTCACAAATTGCTTGAGTGTGTGAAGGTATCTGTACATAAAACCACTATGTTATACGTGTGAAAACATGGATATATGTAGTTTATGGAATGAATAAAAATTTTAATAGGTTCCACTACCTTTCGATCGGATACATCTAATGATATTGTACTAGGCCTACAAGCTCGCCTCATGCGATAAGTGAATCGCTAGGTGCACCATGACATCAAAAAATGCAGGTGAAAATATTCTTTCAAGTTTGCAAAGGATTATGACAATGTCTCTCTCCAGTCGTTTAATAACATCTACATTCAACGATTTCGAACAAAAATCCTTAAAGAATATCCTCAACCCAATCAGCATCGCACTGATATCCTTGCTCAGGAATTCACGAATCGCAACCGGCAGTAGGCGTTGTAGAAGGACATAACAATTATGACTTTTCATTCTTGTTACCTTACAGTTTGTAATGTTTATGCGCCGAGATATTTTTGACACATACCCATCGGAAAACTTTACCGATCTCAACCATTCACATAAACGCTTTCTCTCTAATTTTGTCAATGTGTAGCAGGCTGCTAGTATAGTATACAAATTTTCATGTGGTTGCAAATGCAACTCTTTCCTTAAACCCATTTCTTATAGATCCAATCAAGCCTTGAAACTGTCTTTTGTTTTTTTCTCTATGTTCATCAATGTTATGAAGACATTGTCACATATATTTTTCTCAATATGCATGACATCCAAGTTGTGTCACAATTTCAACTCACTCCAAAAGGGAAACTCAAAAAAGATGCTCTTCTTCCTCTAGTTATAGTCTAATACTGTACATTTCCTCTTCTTCAAGTGCGATGCCTTACCAAATCTAACTTTTCCAATGTTACTCAGTTGTTGCATCACATCTTCTTCAGATATCTCTTTCGGGGGTGGCCTATGATCTTGTTTGCCATCAAAGATCATCGTCTTCCTGCGCCAACTATAATTGCTCGGAAGGAAGCGACGATGGCCCATATAATATGTTTTTCTACCATGCTTCAATGACAATGAACAAGTCTCAATACCACATGTATGACAAGCCAACTTGCCCTTCGTGCTCCACCCAAACAAATTTTCATATGCGGGAAAGTCATTTATTGTCCAAGACCGTTGCATGCAATCGAAATGTCTATCTTGAAAATGTATAATATATTTGTACACCTTAACTTCACAACTCGTTTAACTCATCTACTAATGGTCGCAAATACACATCAATGTCATTCCCAGGTGACCTGGGTCCAGGAATGGGCAATGACATCATGAAAAATGACTCCTTCATACACAACCAATGAGGTAAATTATAGGGCATAAGTACCACTGGCCACATACTGTACGAGCTACTCATATTACTGAATGGATTAAAACCATCACTTGCAAGACCTAGTCGAACATTGGGAGAATCCTCTACAAACTAGTCACGTTGCTTGTCAAAATTTTGTCAGGCTTGAGAGTCCGCAGGGTGTCTCTGTGTACTATCATTATGAACGCGTTTCTCCTTATGCCACCTCATATCTTCAGCCGTCTTACGAGATATAAACAATCTTTACAATTTGGGTTTTAATGGGAAGTACCTTAACACCTTTTGCGGGATTTTCTTACCCCTGGCTTTGTCATACTTCCACCACCTAGACTCTCCACATTGTTGACACTCTTCAACCTTATCATGCTCGTTCTGATATTATAAACAATCATTTATACATGCATGTATGAGTTCATAACCAAGGCCCAAGTCTCGCATCAAGGATTTTGCCTCGTAGTGAGACTTAGGAAATGTCTCACCGTTTGGTAATGCTTCTTTCAACAACTCAAGCAAAATGTCAAACGATTTGTTACTCCAACGGTTTATTATCTTCAAATGAAGTAAATTTGTAAGAAAATTCAACTTGGAGAAGTTCTCACACCCCATATAAAGTGGACGTTGCGCATCCCTCGACAACCTACTAAACTTTTCTGATTCGACATCACTGACTGGAGGAATATCCTGGCTATTGCTTGTCGCTGCAAAATCAGTATCCGCAGTTGTTCCCTTGAACACATCCCCTATGATATCTTGCATTTCATCAACATCTTCATCCTCGTCATCCGGCACATTTAGGTCTGCAAGGACTTTAGTGGGCTCAACTTTATGGGTGATATCTTCACCATGATAGATCCACCAAGTGTAACCCTGGTCAATCCCAACTATGAACAAATCGTCATCTACTTTATCTAAAGTCTTATATATCATGTTCTTGTATTTTCGACATAGACACCTAATCCTATTCCTGGAATCTTCCTGATTTCACACAAATTTCAGGAACTCTTGAACCCCTTGTTTATACTCTGGGTCAAACCTGTTCTTAGCTCGCATCCAACTCTTATCCATGTCTACAATGAAAAGACTAAAGTTAGTTTACGGAAATATCTTTAACATTAGGCTAAGGTTTAGGTTGGGTTATAGGTTAAGGTTTAGGGATTTAAGCTTAGGTTAAGGTTTAGGTTTAGGTTAAGGTTGTAAGTGTAGGTTTTGGGATTTAAGAATAGGTATAGGTTATAAGTATAGTTTTAGGTTGGGTTATAGGTTAAGGTTTAGAGATTTGAGTTTAGGTTAAGGTTTAAGTTTAGGTTAAGGTTATAAGTATAGGTTTTAGGATTTGAGAATAGGTTTAGGTTATGGTTATAAGTTTAGGTTAAGGTTATATAAGTTTAGGTTTAGGTTATAGGTATAGGTTTAAGTTATAGGTATAGGTTTAAGTTAAAGTTTAGGGATTCGGGTTCGGGTTTGGGTTCGGGTTTAGGTTATAGGTTTTGGTTTAGGTTATAGGTTTTGAATAAGGTATAGGTTTAGGTAATGGGTTTTGAGATTTGAGAATAGGTTAAGTTATAAGTATAGGTTTAGGTTGGGTTATAGATTAAGGTTTAGGGATTTGAGTTTAGGTTAAGTTTATAAGTATAGATTATAAGTATAGCTTATGGGATTTGAGAATAGGTTTAAGTTATGGTTATAAGTTTAGATTAAGGTTATAAGTATAGGTTTAGGTTATAGGTATAGGTATAGGTTTAAGTTATAGGTATAGGTTTAAGTTAAAGTTTAGGAATCCGGGTTCGGGTCGGGTTTAGGTTTGGGTTTAGGTTATAGGTTTTGTTTTAGGTTATAGGTTTAGAATAAGGTATAGGTTTAGGTTATGGGTTTTGGGATTTGAGAATAGGTTTAGGTTATAAGTATAGGTTTAGGTTGGGTTATAGGTTAAGGTTTAGGATTTGAGTTTAGGTTAAGGTTTAAGTTTAGGTTATAAGTATAGGTTTTGGGATTTGAGAATAGGTTTAGGTTATGGTTATAAGTTTAGGATAAGGTTATAGGTATAGGTTTAGGTTATAGGTATAGGTATAGGTTTAGGTTAAAGTTATAGGTTTAAGTTAAAGTTTAGGATTCGGGTTTGGGTTTGGGTTTGGGTTTGGGTTTGGGTTTAGGTTATAGGTTTTGGTTTTGGTTTAGGTTTAGAATGTATAGGTTTAGGTTATGAGTTTTGGGATTTGAGAATAGGTTTAGGTTATAAGTATAGGTTTAGGTTGGGTTATAGGTTTAGGTTGTGGGTTTTGGAATTTGAGAATAGGTTTAGGTTTAGGTTCGGTTATAGGTTAAGGTTATGAGTTTTAGGATTTGAGAATAGGTTTAGGCTATAGAAATAGGTTTAGGTTGGGTTATAGGTATAGGTTTAGGTTAAGGTTATGGGTTTTGGGATTTGAAAATAGGTTTAGGTTATAAGTTATATGTTTAGGTTTAGGTTTAGGTTATGGGTTTTGGGATTTGAGGTTATGGGTTTTGGGATTATAGTTAAGGTTTAGTTATATGTTAAGGTTATAGGTTAAGGTTATAGGTTAAGGTTATGGGTTTTGGGATTTAAGAATAGGATTAGGTTATAAGTATAGGTTTAGGTTGGGTTATAGGTAACGGTTTAGGTTAAGGTTATGGGTTTTGGGATTTGAGAATAGGTTTAGGTTATAAGTATAGGTTTAGGTTGGGTTATAGGTTAAGGTTTAAGGTTTAGGTTACGGGATTTTGGGATTTGAGAATAGGTTTAGATTATAAGTTAAGGTTTAGGTTGGGTTATAGGTTAAGGTTTAGGTTAAGGTTATGGGTTTTGGGATTTGAGAATAGGTTTAGGCTATAAGTATAGGTTTAGGTTGGGTTATAGGTATAGGTTTAGGTTAAGGTTATGGGTTTGGGATTTGAGAATAGGTTTAGGTTTTAAGTATAGGTTTAGGTTGGGTTATAAGTCAAGGTTTAATTTAGTTATCGGTTTTGGGATTTGAGAACAGGTTTAGGTTATAGGTTTAGGTTTAGTTTGGGTTATAGGTTAAGGTTTACGTTAAGGTTATGGGTTTTGGGATTTGAGAATAGGTTTAGGTTATAAGTATAGGTTTAGGTTGGGTTATAGGTAATGGTTTAGGTTAAGGTTATGGGTTTTGGGATTTGAGAATAGGTTTAGGTTATAAGTATAGGTTTAGGTTGGGTTATAGGTTAAGGTTTAGGTTTACATTATGGGTTTTGGAGATTTGAGAATAGGTTTAGGTTATAGGTTAAGGTTTAGGTTGGGTTATAGGTTAAGGTTTAGGTTAAGGTTATGGGTTTTAGGATTTGAGAATAGGTTTAGGTTATAAGTTTAGCTTAAAGGTTGGGTTGTAGAGTATAGGTTTAGGTTAAGGTTATGGGTTTTGGGATTTGAGAATAGGTTTAGGTTATAAGTATAGGTTTAGTTTGAGTCATAGGTTAAGGTTTAGGTTTAGGTTATGGGTTTTGGGATTTGAGATAGGTTTAGGTTATAAGTATAGGTTTAGGTTGGGTTATAGGTATAAGTTTAGGTTACGGTTCTGGGTTTTGGGATTTGAGAATAAAGTTTAGATTATAAGTATAGGTTTAGGTTGGGTTATAGGTTTAGAATAAGGTATAGGTTTAGGTTATGGGTTTTGGGGATTTGAGAATAGGTTTAGTTTATAAGTATTAGTTTAAGTTCGGTTATAGGTATAGGTTTAGGTTAAGGTTATGGGTTTTGGGATTTGAGAATAGGTTTAGGTTATAAGCATAGGTTTAGGTTGGGTTATAAGTTAAGTTTTAGGAATTTGAGTTTAAGTTAAGGTTTAGGTTTAGGTTATAAGTATAGGTTTTGGGATTTGAAAATAGGTTTAGATTTAGGTTATAAGTATAGGTTATAGGTTAAGGTTAAGGTCTAGTTTTAGGTTATAAGTATAAGTTTTGGGATATGAGAATAGGTTTAAGTTAAGGTTATAGGTTTAGGTTAAGGTTGTAAGTATAGGTTATAAGTTTAGGTTAAGGTTAAGGTTTAGGTTTAGGTTATAGGTATAGGTTTAGGTTTTGTGTTATAGCTTTAGGGAATTGAGAATAGGGTAGGGTTGAGGTTTTGAAAATCAGGTTTGGGTTCGGGATCGGGTTTATGTTAGGTTTTTAAGTTTAGGTTTAAGTTTAGGTTACGGGGTTGAGATTAGGATTATGTGTAGGTTTAGGTTATAGGTTAAGGTTTAGGATTGGAGTTTAGGTTAAGGTTATAAGTTTAGGTTAAGATTATAAGTATATGATATAGGTTAAGGTTAAGGTTTAGGTTATAGGTTTTGGTTTAGGATTAGGGTTAGGTTATAGGTTATAGGTTATAGATTTAGGGAATTGAGAATGGGTTTAAGTTATAGGTTTGAGGTTATAGGTTTAGGTTAAGGGTGTAGTACCTGCAAATATAGATATAAACACGGCCTGTCCAAGTGGTCAGGCCCCTCCAATGTTGTCCATAGGAAATGGGCAGCTTCATCATGGTCATAACAGCGGTTCCCACCTTGCAGGGACGCTCGCTCTTCCAGATAGCTCCGACGCACATCTAGCTCTGCTCCATTAATCTCGAGCAAATACATAAACACGGCCTGTCCAAATGATCAGGCCCCTCCAATGCTATCCATTGAAAATGGGCAGCTTCATCATGGTCATAACAGTGGTTCCCACCTTTCAGGACCCCCGCTCTTCCGGATAGCTCCGACACGCATCCGAGTCTGCTCCATCTATTCTAAGCTAATACAATTAAATCCTAAATAAGTTACTCATCCATGGTTGGATAGATTGTAATACTTTCATATTCCCATTTAAATGTCCACACCGAAAATCCTGCAGCATCTCCCCATGCCTCTCCAGATATGTTGATCTTACGTTACATTCCGATGTCAAATATCTAAAGCAATGTAAAGATATTTGTCATTGGATACGGAACGAAAGAAACATATCCAGAGAGAAACGAGGAGATGGAATGCGGATCAGGCATGAATATTTAAATAGACTGTATGAAAGCATACTTTCCATCTAACCTTGAACTGTCTAAAATGGGGCAATTTAAGCAATTTCTATGCCACCAAAAACACACCATATCTATGTATGGCCCCATAGAAATCCTCAAATGAGTAACTAATTTTCTAACTTACAAATCTATAAATTACAAGTCACAACTATAAACCAACCAATCACAATAATAATTTAAGGCAAACAACTGTAATATACAAGCTCATGAAGGTTTGCAAGGACAATTATAGGCAACAGATGACCATGGAACAATATAAGCTGCATTAGTAACAGAGGGACATGGATGAAGTGAATATCAACTTGATCTAAGACTAATAGCCTCAATAAGTTTTCGACAGCAAGCCTACGGTTTGTTTATAGATAAACACCATGATGGACCCACACAAAAACCTACGGTTCGTATCTCATCTCTATCATTCCCTGTGGGGCAGGGGGCGGCCACCTGATTTGTGGATATGGGATTGTCTTCTCCATATCCTAGAATCGAGAATAAAACCTGTTTACGGAGTAGATGGTGCATATACAACATTGTGGGCCCCACACTGACTTACAGAAGTAGTTTGCCGAATCATAGGCTAACTTTTTATCTCACCTGTTCAACAAATCTCCATTAATCAACTGGTTTAGCGGTCAAATAATTGTAATTTTTTAATGATCTATCTAAAGTGAAGTTCACCGTTTCGACGGTTTGATTTGACTTAATATTGTGCCATGTGTACAGGCTTTCCATCTAAACCTATAACCCAACCTAAACTTATACTTATAATCTAAACCTAAAACCTAAACCAAAACCTATAACCTTAACCTAAACCAAAACCTATAACCTAAACCTTAACCTAAACTTATAACCTATAACCTAAACTTAAAACCTTAACCTATAACCTAAACCAAAACCTATAACCTAAACTTATAACCTTAACCTAAACCTAAAACCAAAACCTAAACCTAAACCTATAACCTAAACCTAAACCTCTAACCTTAACCTAAACCAAAACCTATAACCTAAACCTTAAGCTATAACCTATAACCTATAACCTAAACTTATAACCTTAACTTAAACATAAAACCAAAACCAAAACCTATAACATAAACCTAAACCTAAACCTAAACCTAAAACCTAAATGTATTCTCAAATCCCTAAACCTAAACCTATACCTAATCCCAATCTCAACTCCCTAACCTAAACCTAAACCTAAACTTGAAAACCCAAACATAAACCCGATCTCGAAACCGAACCCGATTTCTAAACCTAAACCTTAACCTATTCTCAATTCCCTAAAGCTATAACCTATAACATATAACTTATAACCTAAACCTAAACCTAACAACCTTAACCAAAACCTATAACCTAAACCTTAACCTATAACTTATAACATATAACCGAAACTTATAACCTATAACGTAACCTAAACCTAAACCTATAACTAAACCTATAACATATTACCTAAATGTATTCTCAAATCCCTAAACCTAAACCTACACCTAATCCTAATCTCAACTCCCTAACCTAAACCTAAACCTAAACTTGAGAACACAAACCTAAACCCTATCCCAAACCCAAACCCAATTCCTAAACCTAAACCTTAACCTATTCTCAATTCCCTAAAGCTATAACCTATGACCTAAAATTAAACCTAAACCTAAACCTAAAACATAAACATAAACCTAAAACCTAAATGTATTCTCAAAGCCCTAAACCAAAACCTTAACCTATTCTCAATTCCCTAAATCTTAACCTATAACCTAACTTAAACCTAAACCTATATCGTACACTTATAACCTAAAACCTAAATGTATTCTCAAATCCCTAAACCTAAACCTTAACCTATTCTCAATTCCTAAACATCAACTTATAACCTAACTTAAACCTAAACCTAAACTTATAACCTACACTTATAACCTAAAACCTCAATGTATTCTCAAATCCCTAAACCTACACCCACACCTACACCTAATCCCAATCTCAACTCCTTAACCTAAACCTAAACTTGAAAACCCAAACCTAAACACGGTCCCGAACCCGATTTCCTAAACTTAAATTTTAACCTATTCTTAATTCCCTAAACCTTAGCCTATAACTTAACTTAAACCTAAACCTATAACCGACACTTATAACCTAAACCTAAACCTATAACCTAAACATAAAACCTAAATGTATTCTCAAATCTTGAAACCTAAACCTACACCTACACCTAATCTAATCTCAACTCCTTAACCTAAACCTAAACTTGAAACCCCAAACCTAAACCCAAACCTGAACCTGATTTCCTAAACCTAAACCTTAACCTATTCTCAATTCCCTAAACCTTAACTTATAACCTAACTTAAACCTAAACCTATAACCTACACTTATAGCCTAAACATAAACCTATAACCTAAACCTAAAACTAAAACCTAAATGTATTCTCAAATCCCTAAACTTAAACTTACACCTAATCCTAATCTCAACTCTCTCACCTAAACCTAAACCTAAACTTGAAAACCCAAACCTAAACCAGATACCGAACCCCAACCAGAACCTGATTTCTTAAACCTAAACCTTAACATATTCTCAATTCCCTAAAGCTATAACCTATAACCTATAACCTAAACCTAAACCTAAACCTAAACCTATAACCTTAACCTAAACCAAAACCTATAACCTAAACCTTAACCTATAACCTATAACCCATAACCCATAACCTATAACCTAAACTTATAACCTATAACCTAACCTTAACCTAAACCTAAAACCTAAACCTAAACCTATAACCTAAACCTATAAATGTAGTTTGTTTTTCTTTTCATTTGTCTGGATCACCTCTCATATGTTCTCTCTCTTTTCATTTGTTTTTTTTTTCCATAGGATTGTTTGTGTTTGGATGGATGTAGTTTATGTTTGGATAAATGTAGTTTATGTCTGGATGGATTTACGTAGTTTGGGTTTAGATGGATGTGAATATGAATATGATGAAATATATTATATAACAGGTGTATATCAAGAAGAATATGATCAATTATATTCTAACAGGTGTATATCAGGAAATTTTAGATGGAATATTTTTTTTTAAAAAAAAGAGACTTTTACCTACGAAATATTTCGTAGATAAAAGTCCGATTTTTTTAAAAGCCTTTAGCGACGACACTTTTCGTTGTTAAAAGTCTCATCCACGTTTTTTAGCTACGAAAAGTTTTGTAGCTAAAACTAAACCTTCCGATTTTTTTCAAAAACTGTTCACAGCCTTTAGCGACAAAACTTTTTGTCGCTAAAAGTATCATCCACGTTTTTTAGCTACTAAAATTTTCGTAGCTAAAAGTAAACCTCCCAATTTTTTTCAACAACTGTTGACAGCCTTTAGCGATGAAAATTTTCGTCGTTACAAGTCTCACCACTTTTTTTAGCTATGAAAAGAACTGTTCACCACCTTTAGCGATGAAACTTTTCGTCGCTATAAGTCTCATCCACGTTTTTTAGCTACGAAACTTTTCGTAGCTAAAAGTAAACCTTTCAATTTTTTTTGAAAAATTGTTCAGTCTTTAGCGACGAAAAGTTTCGTCGCTAAAAGTCTCATCCATGTTTTTTAGCTACGAAAATTGTCGTAGCTAAAAGTAAACCTTTCGATTTTTGTCAAAAACTGTTCACAGCCTTTAGCGACGAAAATTTTCGTCTCTAAAAGTCTCATCCACGTTTTTTAGCTATGAAAATTTTCGTAGCTAAAAGTAAACCTTTCAATTTTTTTCAAAAATTGTTCACAGTCTTTAGCGACGAAAATTTTCATCGCTAAAAGTCTTATCCACGTTTTTTAGCTACAAAAATTTTCGTAGCTAAAAGTAAACCTTCCGTTTTTTGGCAAGAACTATTCACAGCCTTTAGCGACGAAAATTTTCGTCGCTAAAAGTGACTTTTAGCTATGAATTTACAATTTCGTCGCTAAAAGTAAACTTTTAGCGACAAAACTTTTTTTCGTCACTAAAAGTCACTTTTAGCGATGAAAATAAATTTCCTCGCTAAAAGTTTCGTCACTAAAAACCCTCTTTCTTGTAGTGTACACAGTTACGCAATCGGCTTCCACTCGTTTCCCGGATTTCCTACCATAACCTTCTACATGAAGATCCTTACCTACAACCTATGTGGGGTCCACCATGGTGTTTGTGAGAAATCCACTCCATCCATCCACTTTTTAAGATCATGTCAAGACATGGGGCAAAAAATGACCTAGATCCAATACTTAAGTGTGCCTAAAACATGAGGACTGAATGTCCACAGATTAAATATTCATGGGGCCACATAAGTTTTGAATTGAGATAATGTTTGTGTTTTTAGTTCATCTAAGCAGGAATGATGTTATGAAAGGTGCGGATGGCATGTTAAACCCCAGGGAGGTTTCAACGGTAGGAATTTCCCTACCTACCTTCTCCTTTAGTGTGGCCCACTTGAGTCTTGGATCCTTTTTATTCTTGGTAACAAGTCTCAAAATTATCTCACAAAATGGAAGGAAGGGGAAGATTTCTCCTAAACAACACGATGGGCCCACCTAGGTTTCCAGCACATAAACTTCGTGCGAAAGGCTTTCACAGGAAATCCGCTTCAAGCTAAACCACTCCCTTTTTATGCGGCGAAATTCGAAAGGACACGGATTGCATCCTACCTTGACGTATCCAGTTAACAATGACATTATATGTTTGAGTTTACACCGTGATGTATGGGTCTTATCCACACCGTCCATCCGTTTTTTTTTTCGTATAATTTTAGGGTACAAGATCAAAAATGAGGCAGATCCAAGGCTCAATTGGGCCACACCTTAGGAAGCAGCAGTGATAATGATTCTCACCGTTGAAACTTTTATAGGGCCCATCGTCATGTTTATTTTCTATCCAACATATTCATAAAGTTACATGAACCAGTAAGAAGATAAAACGCAAATATCAGCTCCATCTAAAGCTTCCGTGGACCCCAAGAAGTTTTCAACTGTAAGAATTTAATCCCGATTGTGTAGTCCACTTGAACCTTAATCCCGATCGTGTAGTCGACTTAAGCCAACTAATACCCTAAAACGATATATATATATATATATATATATATATATATATATATATATGGATTGATGGTGTACATATGACACACACATCATGGTGGCCACTCAAAACTCATGCACATTCCTAGCCCGAGACTGGCGCGGGTGCCAAAGTTTTCCGCTGCTCAAAAATGAAAACTCATGACGTTCCCTCTCCAGCTCTGGTTAAAACTGGTTTGTGTCTCAGCTCCGTGAAGCTAGGAGATTCATCTCCATTGCTAGCCTTATTGTCCAAACCTCTAGATGATAGACAAGCTATTTGATTTAACTTAATATAATTGATTCATACAAATGATGATATTACTAGCGTTAGACTATTCTGCAATTTTCAAGAAGTCTTGCTGACCTTCTATGTGCTCAAGACATTAGTCTATTCTAATCTTGCACATGGTCCCTACATGCTAACCTGACATGCCACAAATATGAGAAGAGTAACATGAGTATGAGATTCAAGCCAGAGTATTGAATGTGGATCATTAAACCTGAGTATTGAATGCAGCCAATGCTTACCATTCAACTTTTCCTTCAAATCCAGCAGTTATGACTGTCCAACCAGCTTGATTTTTTTCATTCAAATCATATCCAAAGGGACCCTTGTGTAGTGAGCTGCTTAGATCTCATACACGTGGTGTCATTCCGAATCTGCCATGTGCAAGGTTTGTGTCTAGGGGTGCGCATACAAGAGTAACATTCATCAGGAAGAAAATGTATCAAGGTATCATAAAAGAAACAAGCGGTAACCCAAGCTATAAGATGGGACAGAATTTCAAATACTCATAGTGGGTCTACAAACATCTTCCCTGAGAGTCAGTTATAGTTCATGTACCTCTTATATAATACAACAGAAGTTTCAACATCCAAAACAGAACTTTATCAAAAAAATTTTGTCAGTCTCCAACTCTCCACAGACACAAAAACTTGGCAACTCACTTTTTTAGTATCAATAGGAGGGTAGGTCCTTCAACCATAAGTGGAACAGGAAAGGAGATTTTGAAAGGCTTCCTTCTGGAAGAGCCAGATATCCCTCCCATTAGAGTCTGTTATGCATAACCAACTCCCACCAAGAAACAACCATCTAACTAAAAGCACTAAGCAGAAAGGAACGCTTATAAACATGTATGTTCCCTTCTGCTATCCAAATTCAACTTCATCACTTTGCAGCAAGAACCAAAAGAAAAAAAAAATCCCCCAATCACACCACCCAAAAAAACAAAACACGCATAAACCTTTCCAGCCAGAAGACCAAACCTGTAGGCAGTCACTTTTAAAATACCCTGTCAACAGTGCTAGAGAATTAAACATGCAAGTCATACATCAAAGTTGTAATAGATCATATCAACGTTTGCATAGCAGAGTTATTTGATGATGATAGGACATTTGAAGATATTCAATTGGTGAAATTGTTGTTTGACCCAAATTCCTGATGAGAATTTGAATATTCAGTGGTTTTGTTTAACTTTTTAAACTTCTAGGACATGCTTTGGTAATTTGTATATCAAAAACTTGATTCACTGAAATCCTTATTTGATCAAGTTGCCTTTTTTATTTATTTAATCATTAGCATCCTTTTTATTAATTATGGCTTTGTCATTTATTTTTTATTAACCAAGTCACTAAAGGATTTCAATTTCAAATGCAACTGAAGTATTGACAGAATGTTGTCTCTAGTTGCAGTATGAGATGTAACAAGAATATACCACTACAAGAAAGAGGGTTTTTAGCAACGAAACACGTTTTCGTCGCTGAAAGTCACTTTTAGTGACGAAAAAAAAAATCGTCACTAAATATTCACTTTTAGCAACGAAACTATTAGCGACGAAAATTTTCACTTCAAAAAATCATGGATTAAACTTTTAGGGACAAAAGTTTTCGTCGCTAAAGGCTTCACACATTTTTTCGCTGCCACTGAATAAATTACTTTTAGTTTCGTAGCTAAAAATCCTGTATGAGACTTTTAGCGATGAAAATTTTCGTCACTAAATGCTCCAAACTTTTTTCCAAATTTTCGCAGCTATAAAACCTGTATGAGACTTTTAGTGACGAAAATTTTCGTTGCTAAAGACTCAGAACATTTTCTTAAACTTTTAGTGACGAAAATGTTCATCACTAAAAAGTACTATACAAGACTTTTAGCAGCGAAACTTTTCGCTGCTAAAAATATTCAACTTTTAGCGCTCAAATTCTACAAAAAAAATCCTTCTGTTTTTAGCAGCGAGACTTTTCGTTGCTAAAAGTCTTGTACAGTACAAGACTTTTAGCAGCGAAAAGTTTCGCTGTTAAAAATAAACTAACATATCTTTTAACGACGAAAATTTTTGTCGTCAAAAGTTTCTTTTTAAAAAAAATATTCCACCTCAAAATCCATACAAAATTCTTGTTATACACCTGTTAACAATATATTCCATCATATTCACATTCAAATCCATCTAAATCCAAACTACATAAACTTTTAGCGGCAAAAATGTTCGTCGCTAAAAAATACTATACAAGACTTTTAGCAACAAAAGCTAAAAATTTCCAACTTTTAGCGCTAAAACTGTACAAAAAATGTTTTGCTACTAAAAGTCTTGTATGGTATAAGACATTTAGCAGCGAAAAGTTTTGCTGCTAAAAATAAACTAACATATCTTTTAGTGATGAAAATTTTCGTCACAAAAAGTTTCTTTAAAAAAAATAATATTCCAACTTAAAATCAGTACAAAATTTCTGATATACACCTGTTAACAATATATTCCATCATATTCATCCTGATATACACATTTCATCATATTCACATTCACATCCATCTAAATGCAAACTACATAAACTACATTCATCCAAACACAAACAGTCTAATCTGCATCACATTCATTCACACATAAATACATATAAACTTAACATCATAAAAAAATAAACAAAAAATCACAAAGATGAAGACGGAGGTGGTGAGGCATTGGTGGGTAAGCGTGCAGTGAAAGCCTGGAACATCTCCGTCATCTGTCGCTCATGCTCCACCCGCATCTCCGCCATCCTCCTCTCCTACTCCTCCTTCTACCTCAAAACTCCTCCTCCATCCTTCTCTGCCTCATCAGCTGATCCTCTATCCTCCTCTCCTGCTCCTCCCTCTGCCTCTCCTGCTCCTCCCTCTGTCTCGCTAGCTCCTCCAGGTTTGGGTTTAGGTTTAGATTTAGGTTTAGGTTCAGGTTATAAGTATAGGTTTTGGGATTTGAGAATAGGTTTAGGGTTTAGGGTTTAGGGTTTAGGAAATCGTGTTTGGGTTCGAGATCGGGTTTAGGTTTGGGTTTTCAAGTTTAACTTAGGTTAAGGTTATGGAGTTGAGATTAGGATTAAGTGTAGGTTTAGATTTAGGGATTAGAGAATACATTTAGGTTTTAGGTTTAGGTTTAAGTCTTAGGTTATAGGTTAAGGTTTAGGTTTTAGGTTATAGGTTATAAGTTTAGGTTACAGGTAATAGGTTTTTGTTTAGTTAAGGTTATAGGTTTAGGTTAAGGTTTAGGTTTAGTTTTAGGTTAAGGTTTAGGTTTAGGTTATAAGCTAAAGGTTTAGGTTTAGGTTATAAGCTATAAGTTAAGGTTTAGGTTTAGGTTAAGGGTTCGGGATCTGGTTTAGGCTTAAGTTTTCATGTTTAGGTTTAGGTTTAGGTTAGGGAGTTGAGAATGGGATTAGGTGTAGGTTTAAGTTTAGGGATTTGAGAATAGGTTAATGTTTAGGTATAGGTTTTAGCTTATAGGTTTAGTTATAGGTTTTGGTTTTGGTTTTAGGTTTAGGTTAGGGTTATAAGTTTAGGTTATAGGTTATAGGTTAAGGTTTAGGTTATAGGTTTTTGTTTAGGTTGAGGTTATAGGTTTTGGTTTAGGTTATAGGTTTAGGTTTAGGTTTTAGTTTATAGGTTTTTTGTTATAGGTTTAGGTTTTGGTTATAGGTTTAGGTTAAGGTTTAGGTTACTGTGTTTTGATTTAGGTTAAGGTTATAGGCTTTGGTTTAGGTTAAGGTTTAGGTTTTGGGTTTATGTTAAGGTTATAGGTTAAGGTTATAGGTTTAGGTTAGTTTTAAGTTTAGGTTATAGGTTATAGGTTATAGCTTTGGGAATTGAGAATACATTAAGGTTTAGGTTTAGGAAATCGGGTTCGGGTTCGGGATCGGGTTTAGGCTTGGGTTTTCATATTTAGGTTTGGGTTTAGGTTAGGGAGTCGAGATTGGGATTTGGTGTAGGTTTAGGTTTAGGGATTTGAGAATAGGTTAAGGTTTAGGTTTAGGAAATCGGGTTTGGGTTGGGATCGGGTTTAGAAGTTTAGGTTTAGGTTTAGGTTGGGGAGTTGAGATTGGGATTGGGATTAGGTTTAGGTTTAGGGATTTGAGAATACATTTAGGTTTTAGGTTTAGGTTTAGGTTTTAGCTTATAGGTTTAGGTTATAGGTTTAGGTTTTGGTTTTGGTTTTAGGTTTAGGTTTAGGTTATAGGTTAAGGTTATAGGTTTAGGTTCGGTTTAGGTTTAGGTTATAGGTTATAGCTTTGGGAATTGAGAATAGGTTAAGGTTTAGGTTTAAGAAACTGGGTTCAGGTTCGGGATCGAGTTTAGGTTTGGGTTTTCAAGTTTAGGTTTAGGTTTAGGTTAGGGAGTTGAGATTAGGATTTGGTGTAGGTTTAGGTTTTAGGTTTTAGGTTTAGGTTTTAGCTTATAAGTTTAGGTTATAGGTTTTAGTTTTGGTTTTAGGTTTAGGTTATAGGTTAAGGTTAGGTTTAGGTTTAGGTTTAGGTTATAGGTTATAACTTTGGGAGTGAGAATAGGTTAAGGTTTAGGTTTAGAAACCTAGGTTCGGGTTTAGGATCGGGTTTAGGTTTGGGTTTTCAAGTTCGGAGTTTAGGTTTAGGTTAGGGAGTTGATATTAGGATTTGGTGTAGGTTTTGGTTTAGGGATTTGAAAATAGGTTAAGGTTTAGGTTTAGGAAATCGTGTTGAGCTCTTGGATCGGGTTTAGGCTTGGGTTTTCATGTTTAGGTTTAGGTTTAGGTTTAGGTTAGAGAGTTGAGATTGGGATTAGGTATAGGTTTAGGTTTAGGATTTGAGAATAAGTTAAGGTTTAGGTATAGGTTTAGGTTTAGGTTAGGGAGTTGAGATTGGGATTAGGTGTAGGTTTAGGTTTAGGATTTGAGAATAAGTTAAGGTTTAGGTATAGGTTTTAGCTTATAGGTTTAGGTTTTGGTTTTAGGTTTAGCTTAAGGTTATAGGTTAAGGTTTAGGTTATAGGTTAAGGTTTAGGTTATAGGTTTTGTTTAGGTGAAGGTTATAGGTTTTGGTTTAGGTTATAGGTTAAGGTTAGGTTTAGGTTTAGGTTTAGGTTATAGGTTATAGCTTTGGGAATTGAGAATAGGTTAAAGTTTAGGTTTAGAAACTAGGTTCGGGTTTGGGATCGGGTTTAGGTTTGGGTTTTCAAGTTCGGAGTTTAGGTTTAGGTTAGGGAGTTGATATTAGGATTTGGTGTAGGTTTTGGTTTAGGGATTTGAAAATAGGTTAAGGTTTAGGTTTAGGAAATCGGGTTAGGTTCTTGGATCGGGTTTAGGCTTGGGTTTTCGTGTTTAGGTTTAGGTTAGGGAGTTGAGATTGGGATTAGGTATAGGTTTAGGTTTAGGGATTTGAGAATAAGTTAAGGTTTAGGTTTAGGTTAGGGAGTTGAGATTGGGATTAGGTGTAGGTTTAGGTTTAGGGATTTGAGAATAAGTTAAGGTTTAGGTATAGGTTTAGGTTTAGGTTTTAGCTTATAGGTTTAGGTTTTGGTTTTAGGTTTAGCTTAAGGTTATAGGTTAAGGTTTAGGTTATAGGTTAAGGTTTAGGTTATAGGTTTTTGTTTAGGTGAAGGTTATAGGTTTTGGTTTAGGTTATAGGTTTAGGTTTAGGTTTAGGTTTTAGTTTATAGGTTTAGTTTATAGGTTTAGGTTTTGGTTTTGGTTTTGGTTTAGGTTATAAGTTTAGGTTAAGGTTTAGGTTATAGGTTTTGGTTTAAGTTTTGGGTTTATGTTAAGGTTATCGGTTAAGGTTATAGGTTTAGGTTAGGTTAGGTTTAGGTTTAGGTTATAGGTTATAGCTTTGAGAATTGAGAATAGGTTAAGGTTTAGGTTAAGGAAACCGAGTTTGGGTTCGAGATCGGGTTTAGCTTGGGTTTTATGTTTAGGTTTAGGTTTAGGTTAGGGAGTTGAGATTGGGATTTGGTGTAGCTTTAAGTTTAGGGATTTGAGAATAAGTTAAGGTTTAGGTTTAGGAAATCGGGTTCGGAGTTCGGGATCGGGTTTTGAAGTTTAGGTTTAGGTTTAGGTTGGGGAGTTGAGATTGGGATTGGAATTAGGTTTAGGTTTAGGGATTTGGGAATACATTTATGTTTTAGGTTTTAGGTTTAGGTTTTATCTTATAGGTTTAGGTCATAGGTTTAGGTCAAGGTTATAAGTTTAGGTTATAAGTTATAGGTTATAGATTAAGGTTTAGGTTATAGGTTTTGTTTAGGTTAAGGTTATAGGTTTTGGTTTAGGTTATAGGTTTAGGTTTAGGTTTAGGTTTAGGTTTTAGTTATAGGTTTAGGTTATAGGTTTAGGTTTTGGTTTTAGGTTTAGGTTAAGGTTATAAGTTTAGGTTTTTGTTTAGGTTAAGGTTATAGGTTTTGGTTAAGGTTTAGGTTTTGGGTTTATGTTAAGGTTATAGGTTAAGGTAATAGATTTAGGTTAGGTTTAGGTTTAGGTTATAGGGTATAGGTTATAGCTTTGGGAATTGAGAATACTTAAGGTTTAGTTTTAGGAAATCGGGTTCGGGTTCGGGATCGGGTTTAGGCTTGGGTTTTCATGTTTAGGTTTAGGTTTAGGTTAGGGAATTGAGATTGGGATTTGGTGTAGGTTTAGGTTTAGGGATTTGAGAATAAGTTAAGGTTTGGGTTTAGGAAATTGGGTTTGGGTTCAAGATCAGGTTTAGAAGTTGAGGTTTAGGTTTAGGTTGGAGAGTTGAGATTGGGATTGGGATTAGGTTTAGGTTTAGGGATTTGAGAATACATTTAGGTTTTAGGTTTAGGTTTAGGTTTAGGTTTAGGTTTTAGCTTATAGGTTTAGGTTATACATTTAGGTTTTGGTTTTAGGTTTAGGTTAACATTATAGGTTTAGGTTCGGATTTAGGTTTAGGTTATATGTTATAGCTTTGGGAATTGAGAATAGGTTAAGGTTTAGGTTTGGGAAAGCGGTTCGGGTTCGGGATCGGGTTTAGGTTTGGGTTTTCAAGTTTAGGTTTAGGTTTAGGTTAGGGAGTTAAGATTAGGATTTGGTGTAGGTTTAGGTTTTGGGATTTGAGAATACATTTATGTTTTAGGTTTTAGGTTCGATTTTAGCTTATAGGTTTTAGCTTATAGGTTTAGGTTTTAGTTTTAGGTTTAGGTTATAGGTTTTGGTTGAGGTTAAGGTTATAGGTTTTGGTTTAGGTTATAGGTTTAGGTTTTAGTTTATAGGTTTAGGTTATAGGTTTAGGTTTTGGTTTTAGGTTATAGGTTATAAGTTTAGGTTATAGGTTATAGGTTATAGGTTAAAGTTTAGGTTATAGGTTTTGGTTTAGGTTAAGGTTTAGGTTTTGGGTTTAGGTTAAGGTTATAGGTTTATGTTATAGGTTATACGTTATGGTTATAGGTTTAGGTTAGGTTTAGATTTAGGTAATAGGTTATAGGTTACAGCTTTGGGAATTGAGAATACGTTAAGGTTTAGGTTTAGGAAATCAGGTTCAGGTTCGGGATCGGGTTTAGTTTGGGTTTTCAACTTTAGGTTTAGGTTAGGGGAGTTGAGATTAGGATTTGGTGTAGGTTTAGGTTTAAGGATTTCAGAATAGGTTAAGGTTTAGGTTTAGGAAATCAAGTTCGAGTTCGGGATCGGGTTTAGGCTTGGGTTTTCATGTTTAGGTTTAGGTTTAGGTTAGGGAGTTGAGATTAGGATTTGGTGTAGGTTTAACTTTAGGGAATTGAGAATAGGTTAAGGTTTAGGTTTAAGAAATCGGGTTCGGGTTCGGGATCGAGTTTAGGCTTGGGTTTTCAAGTTTAGGTTTAGGTTTAGGTTAGGGAGTTGAGATTGGGATTAGGTGTAGGTTTAGGTTTAGGGATTTGAGAATACATTTAGGTTTTAGGTTTAGGTTTAGGTTTAAGTTTTAGCTTATGGGTTTAGGTTTTGGTTTTAGGTTTTAGTTTAGGTTATAAGTTTAGGTTATAGGTTATAGGTTAAGGTTTAGGTTATAGGTTTTGGTTTAGGTTTAGGTTTAGGTTTAAGTTAGGTTATAGGTTAAGGTTTAGGGAATTGAGAATAGGTTAAGGTTTGGGTATAGGGATTTGAGAATACATTTAGGTTTTATGTTTAGGTTTAGGTTTAGGTTTAGGTTTAGGTTTAGGTTTAGGTTTAGGTTAAGGTTATACGTTTAGGTTATAGGTATAGGTTTAGGTTAAGGTCTAGGTTTAGGTTATAAGTATAAGTTTTGGGATTTGCGAATAGGTTTAGGTTAAGGTTATAAGTATAGGTTTAGGTTATAATTTAAGGTTTAGGTTTAGGGTATAGGTATAGGTTTAGGTTATAGGTTATAAGTATAGGTTATAAGTTAGGGTTAAGGTCTAATTTAAGGTTATAAGTATAGGTTAAGTATAGGTTATAAGTTTAGGTTATAGGTTAAGGTTTTGGGATTTGAGAATAGGTTTAGGTTAAGGTTATAAGTATGGGTTATAGGTTAATGTTTAGGTTTAGGAAATTGGGTTCGGGTTTGGGATTGGGTTTAGGTTTGGGTTTAGGTTTAGGTTATAGGTTTAGGTTTCGGTTTATGTTATAAGCATAGGTTTTGGGATTTGAGAATAGATTTAGGTTAAGGTTATAAGTTTAGGTTAAGGATATAAGTATAGGTTATAGGTATAGGTTTAGGTTATAGGTTAAGGTTAAGGTCAAGGTTTAGGCTTAGGTTATACGTATAGGTTTTGGGATTTGAGAATAGGTTTAGGTTAAGGTTATAAGTCTAAGTTTAGGTTATAGGTTAAGGTTTAGGTTTAGGTCTATGTTATAAGAATAGGTCTAGGTTTAGGTTTATGTTATAAGTATAGGTCGTAAGGTTAGGTTAAGGTTTCAAGTAAAGGTTACAGGTTAAGGTTAAGGTTTATGTTTAGGGTTAGGGTTAGGTTATAGGTTATAGCTTTAGAGAATTGAGAATGGGTTTAGGTTATAGGTTTGGGGTTATAGGTTTAGGTTAAGGGTATGGTACCTACAAATACATACATAAACATGGCCTGTCCAAATGGCCAGGCCCCTCCAACGCTGTCCATAGGAAATGGACAGCTTCATCATGGTCATAACAGCGGTTCCCACCTTCCAGGGACCCCCGCTCATCCGGATAACTCCAACGCACATCCGGGTCCGCTCCATTAATTTCAAGCAAATACATAAACATGGCCTGTTTAAATGGTCAGGCCCCTCCAATGTTGTCCATAGGAAATGGATAGCTTCATCATGGTCATAACAGCGGTTCCAACCTTTCAGGGACCTCCGCTCATCCTGATAGCACCGACGCACATCTAGGTCTGCTCCATTAATTTCGAGCAAATACATAAACACGGCCTGTCCACATAGCCAGGCGACTCTAATGTTGTCCATAGGAAACTAAGTTAAACTTATTTCTGCAGATAAACCATAAGCAGAATGTTGCATGATGAAGAATCATGAAATCCTCAAGTCGGGTAGAGATTGAATTTATTCGTTCCCAAAAACCACAGTCATGAACTTTTAAATGTATGAGAGGATATAATAATAAGAATGTAGTTGGCTGCAGAGCAAGCACTTGAAATATAACCTCGAAAATAATATCCACAGTATGAGCAGTTGAGAATATAAACAACACGAGAAATGTACCAGAAGATTCTAGTCAGTAGTGACAAGCTCAACTTCCAAACGCCGAGAAACATTGTGATTCACTTCTACTGTATCTTTTACCTAAAGCAGAGAAAAAAAATCAGTTTCAAGTCAGTAAGTCTATAGCCAACTGCAGCAGCCACTCAGGTTGGAAAGATGATTTACCTCCAAAAAAATACAATGAATTCAATATTATTAACTGGGACTCAATTTAATTAATCATGGGCATGAATTTTACCATGAAAGAATTAGGCACTGTTTTGTAGACACCTAAAAAATTGGGTTCATCTCATTTTAGTTAACAGTAATTATATGTTAAAGATCTTGATCTCTAACACAAAATTTTAACTTAAATAAGATAAACCCCCTTTTTTAAGTAACTTTCCAAACAGGCTTATTGAAGCAAGAGAGATGAAGGCCTAAAATGTAGAGAAAATAATGTAAATTTCATAGCTGCTGAAATGATATTCAAGAAATATACAAGACCTAGAACATTAAGAAACAAAACATTAGACCATATTATAGGAAACTCATTTCAACTTGCAAATGCCCACATTTTTCACATCTTCTTCACTCTTTTAGCTAAATATTGTAATTATTGTAGAATGAGACGTTTCATGCATAGGTTTCTCACATTGCTCCCCACGTCCATGTCTTGATCTAGAAACTATGCTCTAGAGTCCAAACAATAGAGTTGTTAGTACTCACTATTTCACAATCAATCATTTCATGAGCTTTATCCATCCACATGACATAGTGCCATTCACAACTGTTGAAACTCAAAACCCAAAACATCCAACACCAAACTATTCTAGGCAACAATGGTGCTTGCAACTTTGCAAGATACAAGTTCTACGTACTGGACAGTTCATAACACCTTGTAGTTAAAATTGTGTGAATATTTGATCGACCAAAAAACCAATCATCATTCCAAATTACCAGCCCATAAAGTTTCACTAATGCATTGGTGGAAATTAAACAGGAATGGTGCTCACAATTTCAGAGCCCGACAAACCTGCTGAACATGCTTGGCTGCCCCACACCAGTCCAACTAAACACATGTTAATCAATGGTGGAAAGTGCATAACATGCACTAAACATGAACCCCTAGCCTTTTTGGGAAATGATTGGTTAAGATTGTCCTATCGAGGAGATTCTTAGGGGTCAATGATCTCTATTTGGGTCTTTTTTTCATTGAGATAGTTTGTTGCCTGTGAAATGAACTGCTTGCATAATCTACACAAATTTCCAGTCCTTTAATAAGGTTTAGAAATATTACTTTTGGTATTCGGCTCCTGGTAGTTAATCTGCACAACTAGAAGCATGAAGCATATATCATCGATTTAATTCCAGTGGGCCTTAAATGGGAAAACAATTAGGATAGCCTGCATTTTTATTTGAAAAATGATTACATGTCTACCGATGAATGCACAGTCCCTATTTGGAGTAAGAGAAATGAGAATATGAATTTTCTATATCCATGAACTTGTCAAACTCATGAGTTCGCATTGGATTTGAATTTGACAAACTCCAAAGTCCACTATTTGGGAATCAAGCTACAATCTATGAATTTGGGAGCATTTATTGCAATGAAGTAGCTTCTATCACCTTTTAAGGTCTCTCATTTTGTAGATTTGCAAAGTCTTTACTTGAAACATGAATAGAGATGAAGTTACTAAACAAGAAAGGCATCTACTAAATAGTCAATAAGTACAACAGTTGGAGAGAATGAATTCTACAATTAGATGAGAATGCAGTTGTTTAAAAAGGAGGCATCTACCAAATAATCAATTACCTATAATTCCATTAGGATATTATGTCCGTTGATGCAAAATTTTTTAGTTATCATCTTCAATTGAGATCAGATTTTTATTCTCAATTACCCAAACAGAAATTAAATTGAAAATTAGATTATATATTCACTAGATAGCCCTGGGAAATGATGTAATGATTGTAATTTATAATTAATAAGTAGGAATTCTAAATGTCTTCTAAACCCAACCATGGACTCAAGTAGTTCATAACTTAAGGTTGTTGGTATAATAATTTGGTCTTTTGAAACATGAGATTAGATGGTATGGAATTGCATTTGGTCCCCTGCAAATTTCATTGGAGATTTGGAAAGCGATGGAAATGATTGGATTAATCCAGGCATCTTATCATCCAATCCCGATAGTAGATACTACTATGAGATTGTTTTTTGTGGATTGAGTAGATGGGCATTCTGCCTGCTACTATATATGTGACTCAGATGGGCATTATGCCTGCTAATCGCTCTACCTTTGTTTGTTTAGAAAGCCCACTTTTTGGAAAATGATAAGTGCTTTCAACATTGAGCAGGGATTCACTAGAATACATCCATCCCTACATTTTGGAATAGGATATGGCGGGACTATAACCATTGGATCTGGGATTGTCTGGTGATTCAGACCATTTAGAAGATATGCCTTGCAGTCAATTGAGGATACCTAATAACTAAGCCCTCCAATTGTGGTGAAAATCCATTGTGGTGTGAGTACTTATGTGTGTGTATGAACAAAAAAAAAAAAAAGCCCTCTAATTGGAGTACTCTAGCACCTAGATTGCTTAACATATTTCCATTGAATATGGACCATCTCTTTAATTGTTGTTGTGTGGGCCATTGATTTGAAAGTCTAAGATCGATGTTACAATCTTGAGATTTTTGAGACAGCCGCCTTCATCAATGTTTTTCGTCAAATTAACAATGTGGATCACTGAATATCATCCCCGATCCAATGCCTTTAATCCCGACACATCGTATTGCAATATGCCATGAGTGGGAGATTCATAAAAATTGAGGGTTCAACAGAGTTTGCCACCTAAGTCTATACTGTGGTGTCATTGAGCCTCCACTCATCATTTTTTTTGGCAATGCTAATATAGCTGAAGGAAACATGGTTTTGATTGAATTACATTACTTACAAGTGCTAAGACAGACTATCATGAATTACATTACTTACAAGTGCTAAGATAGACTACGTCGACAACACCCAAGCGAGTGAGTGATAACTATACCCCGATGCATCTCTTAAAAAAAGTCGCACAGAGTCACAAGCTTAGGGACATGTCTGCCCCACTGAATGATCATGAACAAAAAATAAATAAATCTTCCTGAAGGAATACTTCTTAGAAATTTCAGTTGGTATGCACAAAGAAACAATTAAAAAGGACAACACCCACGCATCACAGTGGGCCCTCAGAGGCCCTGTCTGCCCCTAGTTAGAGACAGGGAAGTTACAATGGGAATTGACGGCCCACCATTGGAAACTTTGTGGGGATTTAAAAAGTTTTACATCAAGATATTTGTGCCTACAGTTTATCTAAGTAGTAATAACCCTACGAACAGTTTGGATGACATATAAACATCATGTTCGGCATTTAAAATCCCCAAATCCCTAATTTGTAATATAAAAAAATTCCTAATTCGGGGTCCACATTCAAATATGTAAGCCATAAAATCCCCAAATCCCTAAATGGGGGTCCACATCAAATTGGAAATCCACAAATTACTAAATCCCCAAATTCCTAAATCAACATTAAGATTGAGAGAGATTGAAAGAGAGAGATACCTCACGTTTGTGATTGAGTCTTCAACCGAGCTCAGAGAGAGAGAGAAGGGCGAACGTGGGTAGGGAGGGCGTCGTTTCGGCTCCCTCCCTTTTTTGGATCAAATGGAGATATATATATATATATATATATATAATATATATATATATATATATATGAGAGAGAGAGAGAGAGAGTTGATGGACTGCATTCGGGCACGCGAGAGATAGAGGGGATGGAGAGGAATTTGGGGATTGAGAGGGTTGAGAGAGTGCTGACGCTCCTCGAGCTCCGAGTTGTATGAACGGTTTATAGGTTATCAAAGTTAAATGTTCCCCACTATGATGCGTGTCGACCATCAAAGTCGTGCATTTGATGGGCCCCATTTTAATTATGGGATATCCCAAAAATCAGCCGTATATGGAACTTAGGTAGGCCATGCCATCTAAAATCATGTGAAGAAATGCCTAAAACATATAAAAGCACTTGGTGGGGCCCACCTGAAATTTTGATGCATATGAAACTTGGTCTGACTCCTCATCCAAGTGGGACACACATAATGGATGGTCTGGATTTGTGAACCACATCTCGTCGGGCCCAACAAATGATTATGAATGATTTAATGGAGGGTAACCCCTCTCAACTTTTGTATGTGGTGTGTCACGCCCCAGACTCAGTAACCGGACTCACAAGGATTCCGATGACCGGTTCTAAACGCAACAGCCTCCATAGTATCCCATTCTCGGCTCCTGAGGCAGGTTCTGATCCTGGGATCCTACAAGGAGGATTTTTCATAACAATATAATCATTACTAATATGAGCATACCCAAGATCACAGCAAGAACATCTGAGAATAACAAAGGCACACATCGCAAAATCCACTATAAATTTAAACTTTTACAATCATCCATAAGGTCCAAAGGACATACATGAGAAAAAAAGGAAAAGAGAGAAAGGTCAGCAACACTGGAGTCCTCAAATGCTCAGCTCTACTCCATGCTCTACTGCTTGTCGCCTGCCTAGAGTATCCTGCACGCATCAATCGTGCATAAGCTTATAGAAGCTTAGAGGGTGGTGTAGGTGTGTGATAATGGTGCACAGAAGAGTAGTAGGAGATACAAGGAGAGAAGCATGATTAATAAGGATATCACTAGCCTTACCCAGGCTTATCATGAATAAGATGCAATGAGTACTGGGTGCCATGCCAAGGCAATGCATGAAGGGGCTTGTACAACCAATGCTAATGCAATGCAAGTAATGTCAGTGCTCATATCCAAACCACAAGTCATGTACATTTCCAATCATAAGGAAATCACCGGGGTCCATTACACTGCTTGAATGATTTGCCGCTCTCTGAGACCTCCATACAAGTCAAGCGAGCGTAAGAGACCTCACTACCTGCCTGCGGATAGCCAATCACCAACAAGGCCTGAAGGTAGCGGACTCATTTACGAGCTGGTCAGACTCAGCCTAGCAATGCCTCCTCACATCAGGCAGGTAAGGCCACACCCCTATCCAACCGACTACACGACAGTGGGAGACGCGGCCTAATGGTATAAGGCCCTCGTGCGCTCATATATTCCACCCGGTCACGGCGTTGGAGCAGATCCTTGGTACCATGGAAGTTTTGGGAATTTCACCCATGGGCATCCTATGCACCCGGTATGCTCAACTAATATTTCCGGTGTCCACACATACGTACCATCCACTAATACCCCTATGGAGGCAAGGCCATGATGAAGTAAGGGAGATATCCATAAGCTATGCAATGCCAAATGCATGAATCACACAATCACCCATGCATCAATCCCAAGCATCCATCTCTCGGGGAGATACCAATATGTCCTACACAATGACATAACCATGGCCAATCATACCTCAACCAAGCATGCATATGATGCGTATGGGAGTGGGCCATGAAGATGAATAGGGGTGCCAATGAGGTGAAGATGAACTCTCTACCTAACCATGAAGGGTCTAGGTACTTAACCAATTCCTTATAAGGAACACAACCTCTAGTGTGGGCCCATATACCTGGGGTAGCCCATGAGACTAAGGAGAACAATGATATGGGCCTAAATAGATGAAACGAGCCTAGCAAGGGTCTATGGTGGGCCTTTAACCACCCATAGAAGCCCATGGGCCTACCTTAGGGCTACCAATGTGGACATCTAACCACAATTGGTCCCCAAGAGGTAGCCCATCTCTAATTGATTACGGATCAAGGCCCAAGGCCCACACAACATTAGAAATAAGAAATGGACAGCCATTACATACCACATACATTCATGTTGGGCTTTAGAAAGGCGGCCCAAGGCCTATCCAAAACATGGGTCCATAAGGAACACACATAGCCCAACCCATATATACTACTATGGGCTCACAGGGGAAAGGTTAGGGCCCAACATAAAGGCTACTAATCCCATATATTGTTATGGCCTAGTGGGCAGCCCATTGCTCAAATCACATGGGCAAATGTCATGTTCTTAGTCAAGTAAGTTGGGCCTACAACCCGGCCCAAGTATAAAGTTGATTTGGTGGGCAATCAAGGGCCCATATACTTGTGTAATCTGGCCCACTAATCCAATACAATAGTATGGTAAAAATGGCCCAAGAATTCAATAGGCCTATCTAGAAAGTTCCAGCCCAATTGGGCTCAAAGAGTTCAACAACTAACCACATTCATGGACCCAATTAAATTCAACTGTGGTGGGCCTCAAAAGTGCATTTATTAAGCCCAACATTTAAGAAACTAAATGTATAAATTATTATCTCTAAGATTCTTCACAATGTGTTGGGCCCCACTCCTCAAAATTTCAGCCCAAAGGCCAAACATAATTATAACATGTTGCTGTCCTAAATTTGGGCACTCCATTGGAGTGGGCCCAGGGCCTCTAAAACTCTGAAAATTGAGGGCCAAGGTCCCTCATCATGCATACAATGAGAGAAAACCTAAAAAGGTGGCCCACCATCAGAAGAAATATTTTTGAATTATGGTTTTTTTTATCAAGGCACATTGCTGGACTGCACAGCAGAAAAATCTGGCAGTCCAACTATTTTGGCCTATTCTTTTGGATGCCCAAACAGGGTCAGTTGGGGCTGAAATTTTTCAGAGTGATACTTCAATAGGTAGGACATACCCCCACAAAATTTCAGAATTTTTGGATATCCCTAAGTATTTTAACTGATTTAAACAAGACAGTCTGTCCAGAAAATCGGACAGACCTGGACATCCCAATGTGGTGGGCCAGTCCGGCCCTCGCCACGATGTGCACAGGGGTCCATTGGCCCTGAAAGTTGGTAGGTAGGTCCCAACATGGGTGGACCACAACTTCACAAAATTTTAGAATTTATGGACACCTAAAAATATTTTAGTTTATTTAAAGAAATCAATCTGTCCTGAAAATCGGACTGATCTGGACACCATATTGTAATGGGCCAGTCCAGCCACCACCATGGTATGTACAGGTTTCCATTGGCCCCAAAATTTTGTAGGTTGGTCCCACCATAAGTGGACCACCTTCCTGTAAATTTTTATAATTTTTAGACACCCAAAAATATTTTAATAATTTTGGAATTCCAACCTGTCAGGGTGGAATATTGCTGGAATAGTGCAGAAAATCCAGACTGTCCACCTCATTTGGACCACACCTTTGGGACCCCAATGAAGGTCAGATGGGGCTGAAATTTGGTATGGTTGTAGATGGGTCATAAGGCTACAAGAATCACATATTATTTTGTTTCATTATTCCCACCAAAGACCCATAAGTCAGGCCCCAAAGTGGCCCAAAAATCTGTCCAGGCAGATTTGGACAGCAATATGTAATAGAAATGATTAAAATATAAACATAGTTTTTCATGGGATTTAACCCTAGGAATTTGTGTGGTGGACCATCCCAGTGGGCCCCACAAATATCCAGACCTTCCCCATCATCAAATACCCCTTGCATGTGTCCCATTTAGGTAGATTTTAGGGCCACATGTCTAAGGATGGACTGCTATGGGTGTCCAAGCTCCATGGTTGGTCTGAATTTTTGTTGGCCTACAAGGTGGGCCACACATGCAAGATCAGAATTCTATCATAAAGAAAAAATAAAATAAAATAAAATAAATGAAGAATCGGCCACAAGAGGAGGGGCTCCGCCACATTGAGGCCCTCCCCTTCATCAATCACACCATACATTCCTTTTATTCATAGGTTACAACAAAGATCCACCACATGCATGTTCTAGATTCAAGATCAATGGTTGGGATGCCATCCCAACCATGATTCTAGGGTCTAGATGACCCATCATACTATAAACTCTAAGTAATCCTCCATGATGGGGGCCTATATAGGGAAACCCCATGCATGGACATGCATGCATCAAAAAGGCCATTTGGCCACAACTAAGGGATGATGTAAGATCTCCACCATGGATTGGTGGGTCCTACACTTCCCACAAAAGAAATCTAAGTACATGAAAATAGAAATCCTAATTTCTAGGATTACACCCACCTTAGATTCTCCAAATTTGGACCTCCTAGCTCCTAGTGCATCAAGGATCCATCTCAATGGGTGAGATTGGATTTAGATGGTTGGATTTGGAAGATTAAAGGGGAAATGGGGCTGGAGAAGAGAGGGAGATGGGAGAGAAGTTGCTGGAGAAGAAGAGAAGAGAGAGAGAGAAATGAGAGGGAAAGAGAGGGAAAATCTTTTTAAGGGAAGTAATAATAACCTATGGTGACAATAACAATGTTGCTAGGGTAGGTTAGGTATGGATAGTGTTTAGGGTGGGTAGTGTTTATTCTATGCAATAGTGTAGTGTGTGTGTGTGGTGTGCATGGGAAATTGTGCCATGGAGGTGGTCCACATGCTTTTGTACAAAAGTGGGCCACATGATGAAATGCTCATAACTTTTGATCCATAGGTCGGATTGACGCACAAGACGCGTCGTTGGAACCGCAATGACGATACGAACGAGATGACATAGGTCTTGGGTCGATCCGAGTCGGGTCTATGTGACTGAACTCAAAGTGACTGTAAACACAATCCGAGGGTCGCGGGTCGCCGGAATTTGACCGGTAGGACCGCGAGACCATGATGAACAAGATGCATACTTACACACACACATGCAAACATGGGAACTAGGGTCGGGTCTCACATGGTGTGGCCCAAAAGGGTCACAGATTGACTTGATTTTTAAGCCCCAGGCCCACCATGGAATGGTGCATCTGACTGGTGGGGTAGATGTTCGACACCCATCACGGTGGGGCCCACATAGCTTAACCATATGAGAAGTTCCTATGAGCTCGACCATACAGAACCTTTTCCCATATATATATATATATATATATATATATATATATTATATCCATCATTAAAATCCTCCTGAGGCCCACGGTACTTTTTATTTTACATCCAATATGCTGATTAGGTCATACAGGGCCAGATGAAGGGGAAAAACAAAAATTAATTTGATCCAAAACTTTTATGACCCCCAAATGTTTTTTAATGGTTAACGCTCATTCAACATCGTTTCCTAGAAAGTGGTCCACTCAAGATTTGGATATATCTCATTTTTGGTCTCATACCATAGGATGATCGTTAAAAATAGATAGACGACATGGATTAAACACATACATCATGGTAGGGCTCACAGAGCACCAACCACCAGCCATTGGATGGTGTCAGGGGGAGTAGTCAATCCGTTCCCCTCATTTGTTGTGTGCTCCATTTAATCTTTGGATATGATTTATTTTTTGGATAATTCTCTAAAATTATCTTCAAAAGATGGATGAACGGTGTGGGTTAATCCCCAATTTTCAGTAAATCCAAGTGCAATAAATCTACCAAATAGGGAAGGTGCGCCTTGGGAAATATGGGTGCTTGGAAGGTGGCTGGCGGACAAGGGAATCTTCAGCCTATAAAGCTTCGCCCTTGTGGAAAGGGATCTCCTCCGTGAAATAGGCATTCTTGGAAAGGGTTGGATTATCCTTAGGAGATGGTGAATAAAATCAGGTTTTGAGAAGACATGTGGGTGGGAACTTTCACCTTAAAAGGCGATTTTCCCATGTTGCTCAGGTTGGTCTTGGACCCTTATGTGGTGGTGGTCGGTTGTTTCTCCTATATTTTGAATCAAGCTGATATGTTCATTTTTCCATCTCATTTTATAACATAATCTAAAAATAAGGCCGTTCTAAATCTTAAGTGGACCACATTGTAGGAAACAGTAGTGATTAGAGGCGTATTGAATCAAGATGATATGTGTTTGGATCAAACGGTGGCTATTAGTTCATGTGACCTAAGTACTATGTTAAATGGCAATTAAACATTACAACAGGCCCTAAGAAGTTTTTAGTAGTACGTTGTCAGCCTGAAATGTAAATCTGCCTCATTTTTTAGCCCATGCTCAACAACAAGCTAAAATAATCGACAGATGGTGTGCATAAAACATTACAATAGGCCCTGAAGTAATGGTGTAATATGTGTTTGGATCAAATAGTGGCTATTAGTCTGTGTGACCTGAGTACTAGGTTAAATGATAATTAAACATTACAACAGGCCCTGGGAAGTTTTTAGCTGTACGTTGTCAGCCTAAAATGTACATCTGCCTCATTTTTTAGCCCATACCCTAAAACAAGCTGAAATAATCGGCAGATGGTGTGAATAAAACACATGCATCATAATAGGGTCCAAATGGATTGACACCGGCTAGCAGGCTGGTGTTGGAACACCGACCAAACCATGCCTAATTGGATACTGACACTACAAGTGACGACCTAGCTAGTGGTCAGTGTTTTATAAGCCCCACCATGATGTATGTTTTTCATCCTAGTCATCCATTCATTTTTTAGCAAATTTTAGGCATGATGCCAAAGATGGGATAGATCTAAGTCTCAAGTGGGCCACACCATAGGAAATAACGGTGATTGAACTCTTGTTGTTAAAAATGCCATGGGTTCGTTGTAATGTTTGTTTGCCCTTTAACATGTTCATTGGGTCATATAAACACGTATATCAATTTAATTCAAAACTCCTACTGTCTAGAAGAAGTTTTTAACAGCAAGAGTTTAATCCCTAATGTTTCTTGTAGTGTGGTCCACATGCAATTTCAATATACGATAAAATAGTGGGACAGTAGTACCCACCATTAAAAACTTAGAAAGGCAACAAAAGTTTTATATCAAGATGATATTTGTGTTTCATCCAAAGATAGGAATGCTTTTAATAAATCCATTGTGTCCATCGTCATGTTTATATGCCATGAAATGTCTTTATGATCTTATGAACAGGTCGGATGATAAATAAAATCATGTTTGTAGTTTCTCTTCATCCATGTCTTTGTGATCTTATGAACAGGTTGGATGACAAATAAAAATTAATTTGGACCCTAGGAAGGTTTCAACGGTGGAAATCATTATTCCACACTGTTTCCCGTGTAATGGTCCACTTGAGCTTTGGATTCACTTCAATTTTGGGCTCAACCCCTAAAATTATCAGTAAAAATGGATGGACGGTGTGGATAAACCACATACCTTCACAATGGGCCCAACTGAGTTTATTCAGTACGATAAAAGAGTACTGAGTAACTCAATACGTAATCCGATTTCTCCCAAAATGAAATATGGATAGAGTCCGCCATTTCCTCCCGCGCGCAGCAGGCCTCCAAAACCCTTCTCTCAATCTCTCTCCATCTCTCTCTCTCTCTCGTACTCAGCCTTTCTTTCCCTCGCCCTCTCTCGATCTCCTGCTCTCCCTCACCCTCTCTCTTGCGAGGCTTTCAAGAGAGAAGCTCAGATCCGAAAAACCGTAAGAAATTCTTCCTCCTTTCAATTTCTCGACGTAAAAGAGCTTCGAGATTGAATCATTTTACGGTATTTTCACACAAATCCATTGAAAATCATGTTAATCCATGTTCTTTCTTTGACTGAGTTGATTTCAGATTGAGAGGTTGATGTTAGGGTTTTGTTTTGTAGTGAGATTGATTGCTCGTTTGTATTGGAGATTGTAAATCTTTGACTCGATCTCTTCCATTTTGGTTTTATTAAGAGAAAATGAAAATGTTTTTGTTTTTATTTTTTATTTTTTTATTTTAAAGAAATTGAGGATATTTTTTGGCATATTAGTGAAATTTTTTACGTTCGAAACTGTAGATCTTTGAATAATCCATCTTTCATTTTTTATTTTTTATTTTTTTGAAAAAGAGGCTTTGTGAAGGTAATTTTAAAAAACTGGAGGATATTAGTGAATTTCAGTGGGTTTCAATGTTTGGAACTTTAAATCTATGGGATTTCAGTGGATTTCGATGCTTGAAACTGTAACCCTTTTTTAAAGTGGATGGTGAAAGAGGACGTTGGAAGATTTTTAATTTTTTAAAAAATTTTTAATTTTTTTACTGGCATTTTATCACGTATATATATATTTTTCAAATTAGAGGAATTAAGTGAATTGTAATTTTTGGGATGTTTAATTTACTACAAATTCCTCTTCTTCTTCTTTTTTTTTTTTTTGTCACTGATCAAATAGTAAGATACAAAATTTGTTTTTCCTATTTTTTTTCCATGTCTTCTTGTCTGTCTCTGTCTTTTTCTTCTTTTTGTGTGTGTGTGTGTAACTGAGCAAGAGGCGCTAATGCAATACCTGCATGGGCAAATTGAAGAAGCAAGCAATTCCTAGCACATGCCAACCTGGCACTATTGGAGATCACTGCCATTCATCAGATGGGGCCTAGCATTGTAATGTTCTGGCCTGAAAATTGGGCTAGTATTGCCCACCTACTTGTCCACATATGGTCGAGTAAAAAGGGTGCTTAGAAAAAATAGATCGACATTTAATGTAATATGTGCATGTGCTGCCTTCCTGATTAGTGGATCAACCTAATTTTTATGCTAGGGCATGTTCACCGTGGGACCCACCTGGTAAAAGATCAGGGAATGTTCAAGTATTTGCCAGTAGACACGTGGACTGCAAATTGTTTTGATGGTCTTACCTTGTGTGTATTGCCTTAGTATTCCTCTCAGCATATTATAGGGCTTCGATGAATTTAGCAGATTATCTGAAGTTGCAGTGCCGAGACATTGTTAATGCAATTTTTTTTCTTCTTCATATTTTGTTTTGAAGAACCTTATTTTTTTTTTTTTTGGTCTCCGATATGTTTCTACACTTGTTTGTTGGATGGATGGTCAACTGAAGTGGAATATCCAAATTTGGGTTAGTCACATGTGTTATTGGTTAAGTCACTAATGAATAAAATCGAAAGGATCTAGGAGATTTGGAGAAAACAATGGGTCTGGAGTGGGATTAGACTTGAATTTTAGTTGAACCTTCAAAACAAATATTTTAAACACTCCTTTGTGGAGCCAGAAACATACAAGATCCCATGCCACAACAACTCATGCACAAATATCTCATGTTCTTGACATGCAAATTTGCTTTTGTGTTGCGGACTCGAGAGAAGCGCACCAATGATATAGGACAAAATCTTGATTAAGGTAATATGTGAGAATCTTGAGAATGTCTTATGATTGGTGGACCACATTATGAATCATTTCTCCAGTAACTATATGATTGAGGATATATACTGACTTCTAAGAATGAACAAAATTCCCTTTTATGGTTTACTAACAAGTAGAGATAATAATTCCTTGTTGAGGCTATTAGTTTCATAGCGGCATTTATTCTCAAAAGATCCTTAGGAAGTTCTATTGAATTCCTTATCCTGATGCATTCGATGTGCATGGACGGGCCACGAGTGAGGATGAATTGGGTGGGGAGATCGATCCGTTAGCATTTGATAGTGATGAGGCATATGCGAGGGCCCTTTAGGATGCAGAGGAGAGAGAAGTTGTTGTTCGCTTGATGGCCCTTGTCGGCATCAATGATTGTGAGTTCACTTGAACTATGGTATTTTAAATTAGACAAAATCTGGTTGGATTGCATGTCATGAATTTCCATGACTGCTGCACTACACTCGCATTGGACACCATTACCACCTGAACCATTTGTGGGATGGGTTCTACTGTGGTCGGGCCTTTGTAGATGATATCACCAATTGGGTTGTCTTATCTATCCTATCTGATGACTTCTAAATGGATTACAGCATGGGAAAAGCTCGCCAGTTGGATTTGTAGGATAATCCAATCTGTGCAATTTGTGGAGACTGGTCTATTTATTTGGGGGCCCACTCAATTCAAAGTATCATCATTGTTATATTTGGGCCTCTTTCAACTTCCAATTGTTATGTACAATTGCAGTTCAAAATATGGGTCTTAATTTTTTTAATCAAAATGATGAATGAATAACAATGGAATGGAGCATGTAATTTTATCTAAACAGCGATTTAAAAAAACTAAAATTTATTGACAGCATGAGATTGAAGGAATTTACTACCTGCCATGGTCTTAAGATAAACTTTTGATTGTGTGGGTGATTTGAAGTTATCGACCATGATAAATTTATCATGCTAAAATTTGCATATTCAATGTGTTCAACATGCAGCTATTTCTCATATGCTTCTCATATTTGCTAACCTTTCATTTGCAACTAGTCGATGATCAATGTTGGTGCATGCGTATTAATTAACTGAATATATTCTTTATATGGGAGATTGGTATATGAGAGGTAGATGATGCATGGGAACCAGATTCTTTATGAAAACTTTCAGTTTCCTTTAGACCTACTCCATCTATCATCTATCACTTCTGGCAGCCTTTTTCAAAGTCTTCACGTCTTATGACTGCAAATTCCATCAGACAACATAGCCCACTAGATTATTCAAAGCACCCTTTGGTGATATTCCTTCTCTAGAGCATCCGGCCTCTATCATTATAGAAGCCAATTTTGAATAACAACTATGGTTTTTGGCTAGGACAAGTTG